>JARHVA010001505.1:0-475000 GCA_037957365.1 Torreya grandis
CAAATGGATCAACTTCCCATGCAAATTGTGAGCTATGATGTGAATGTATGAAGTTGCTCCCTAGGTAGTAGACCTAGTGTTCTTAATCTTGAGAGAGGTTTAATCTAGGTTTTATCCTTAAAAACTCAATTCTACTATTGGGAATGGTTCAAACACATTTAAAAACAATCCTCCTTTTACAATGGTTATCATCCCACTATGTGCATGTGGTGCATTAGTTAGGAAACCTAAGGTTTTAAGCCTTTCAGCTCCTTTTTAGCCCTCAAGGGCATTTGGATTGAAATCTAAGGTTTTGTACATCCTAATATTATATTGAGACATTTTTTATGTTTATCCATTGCCTCAAGGTCCCTCATGGAATTTTACATTATTATCTATGTTTTGGGTTCAAATAGACCCCTTGGTCTCAAGACTAACCCCTAGCTAATGGAGTGGTCAAGTTATGAGACAAAATAGTAAATATGACTATTGCCTATATGGATTTGAGGTGACCATGGATGCCTTTTTCCACTCATGACCATCTTGTGTACCAATTTTTAAAAGTGTAATTATGCCTATAGATGCCTCAAAACTCCATCTCTCTCATGATCGGTTGGGCTTGGATGTGTGTGTATTAGGTCTATTTACTCATTTGACTATGTAATGATTTAGTGATCTCAACAAGGGATTTTTTAACATTAATAACACCAATTCATACTTTATTATATTATTCTATGTACCTCCTCCAAGTGTTGAGGTGTTGCTTGTAGGTCTACCAATGCAAAAGAACTCTTGAGTCTGTTTAGGCATTCTAGGTCTCTATCATGAGATGTCACTATGGATTTCAAGATCACCGTGCAAAGAATTTAAGGTAAGTTATCCCATTTGAAAACTTTAATTACATACCTAATAGACCTATCATATATTATTTTGCTAAAGATGGTTCCTTACCATGGACTAAGCAAGCCTATAGGTGATGATCTCTATGCATATAGTGATTAGACCTAGGTTGCCTATAAGTATTTGATAGGAAAATGTTGGAATTGGACATGTTTCAAACTTGAACTCTTATATTTATATTTTCACTAAGCTTTATCACACATATCACACTCTAAAACTTCACTCACCTTCAATCCTTATCCATTGGGCTAGACTATAGGTGACTTCTTGATTATGCATAGGGTACCTTGATTGCATAATTCATGTTCTAAACTTTTCCTTCTATACTATTTATCTTATTAATGAATATTTAATTTGTTATTATAATCTAAAATAAGCTCAGAGCTCATTCAAACATCTATGATCTCTTCCCTAAGGCTTGAAGATGGAATGATACTTCAAATAGTCATGTAGGTGCATTCTCCCCATGACCACTAATTCATTAGTAGTCTTGACATTATAAGACTATATGTAAACCTTTTAGGGTTATGTGGGAGGTGTGTTCATTTTTTAGTACCATAGAGAGTTTGAAAATGTTCACTAGTCACATTGAAGGCTCCACCCAATGAGACAAACATGTAACCTAAAGAAAACATGGAGGTCCTTGCATTTTGAATACACTAGATGAATTCGAATGATGGGACTAAAAGACCCCTCATACCATTTTCAAGCTCATACAGCATTTATTTTACAACAATGAGTTCATATTTGTAATAAGATTACCTAGAATTTAAGGTGGTGGGGTTTAGACCCTTCTCCAAATAGTTAACCTTCTTAGCATTTGTTCATAAATAATAAGAGCCTGACCCTAAATACCGATGACATTAATACTAATCCTATTTGGTTCACCATACATTGTTAATATATTGGGAGCCATATCTCTATATTCTATATGGAACAAGCATTCACACATGACATATATCACCACACAAACAAATACTCGAAAAAAAAACTAGACAAGAAATATAGAATATTCAACACACACCACACACTAATTATGTACATGACTAGCCTTCATATCATCAATATCTAGACTTCAAATGGATCCCATTTATATTGATATCAAAATATTTCCACCCATTCTTTCCAATTAGAAGGAATTATTTGCTTACATTTGATGATGATGTATGGCCCACTCCACAAAGTGTCAAACTTGGTGTGTCTCACAAGCTTTGCTCTATTTTTATCCTACTTCAATACTATATCATCCTCTTAGAAAACTCTTAATGTTTATTTCTTATCAAAGTACATTTTCATTAGCACCTAATGATTCTCCATGGCTGTGTGAGCATTGTCTCTAGTCTCTTGTCACTCTATCAATTTTATCAACCTCACCTCCATTGAAGTGTTTTCAAGAAATTCTAACTGATGTACCATCTCTAAGGTAGGTAGCTCTTGGGATATGTATAGTCTAGCTTCCATCACATAAATAAGAATAAAAGTATAGTTACCTATTTACCTTTTAGGTGTGATCCTATCAGCCCATAGGGCTATCTTCAACTTACTGTGCCAAGCTCTTTGGTTTCTCTCCAAAGTCCTCTTGATGATCTTGATTAAGTTTTTATTAGTAAACTCAGCCAACCCATTACCTTGAGGGTAATTTTGGGTCAAATTTCACTCCCAAGTTTTCATCTTTCAAATTTGGCCAAGTACAGTATTCAAAAAAATTCTTCGAAAGGAGTATTTCTCATTGACCCACAGCAAAAATACCAAGGGTTATTTCATTCAGAGACTTTGTTTTATTGTTTTGGCTGGGTGTTATTTCCTTCAAAGGCTTTGTTTTAGGTTATTTATTTTTGACTAAATGATTATTTCTTTTGAACTTTTCATTCGGCCAAGTGCCAAATTCTTTTAGATAATTTGTCTGAGACAAACTTCCTAAAGGACACTTGCAACTTCTCTAAAGGGCACTTTTCAAACAAGATGCCCTAAACAAAAAAATTGAAGGGTATTTTCCTTTCAAATGGTCAAGTTCAAATTTTTTGAAGGGCTCATTTAAATTTTTCCAAAATTCATCTTCAATTTTATAAAGGGTACTTTAAAACTTTTTTGAAGGATAAGTCTCCGAGTAGTTACCCTACAAATTTTTTTGAAAGATATCTTTTCAAAGCCGAAGGGTACTTTACAACTTTTTTAAAGGGTTCTTTTACAGGAAAATGGACCAAATAGAAATTTTGAAGGGTACTTTACAAATTTTTCAAAGGGAACCTTGCATGCTGAAATGGTCATCCACAAAGTTTTGGAAGCATATTTTTTAGGCAAGTGTTCTTTTTCAAATGATCTATTTCAAAAAGTCCGAAGGGCCAAACAAAAAATCTGAAAGAATTATTTTAGAAAGATAGCCTGAATGAATTCCTTTAGAAAAAAGTGTTGAGATAAAAAGTTTGAAGGAAAAAAGTGTTGAATTCTTGTGGATAAATTGCCCAAAATAATTTCCCTAAAGGGTAATTTTCTTAGGGAAGTGTCCTCCACAATTTTTCTGAAGGTTACCCCTCCACAATGAAGAGGACCAAAAAGAAAGGCTGAAGGAAATGTTCAGGAAAATTGTCCAAGAATAACTATTTCTATTCAAAAAAAGATGATGGCCCACAAAAATTCTATTTCAAACTATGAAGAATAGTCATTTCTATTCAAAATACTTAGTAAGAACATGAGGGCAAACATGGAGGTAATAAATGGTTGAATCCTAAGAATCTGGTGCAGATAAAGTAAGTAAAATGGATAAGTTGATGTTTCAATTCATTGCTTCCATAAAATTGACAACTAAAAGTGTTTGAAGGATAGATATTTATTAGAAAGAACATTTTCTAACTATCATCATGAGTTCCATCCCCTTCAGTAGTGTTATGTGTCAGCTTCTCTATTTTTAGTTTTGAACGCTCATGGATGATCTTTGATAGAAGTAGTTTCTTTTACCACTCCTGAAGGTTTTATTCCACTTGGCACCATTCTCATGATTTTTTTTAGAAAATTAAATCTCTTTGGATGACATGGATCACCCCATCCATCTCTCTCATTCATTTATAACTGATTCTCACATGTGGACACTTGTCCTTGTGCCTCTTCAGCTTCTTTTCTCTCTCTCTTCCCCATAGTTCTATAAATTAAGCCATTTTTTACTATTTTAAGACCACATTTTTTGGTATGGTGAATCCCTACTAAAATGACATTGCACTTTACTTTTGAACATTGAATACAAGACCAATTTTGAGTTTGTGAACTTTTTTCTGAGTATGTGAGTGATGTCTAGTGGAGCCAAGTGATAGCATCATCCAAATCCCTTTATCCTTCATGTTTGAAAAAAAATTATGATGTTAATAGGTCATGTGAAGTGTGTTAAATATACTAAACTCTCTTTCAAGTATGCAATTGTATCTATGGTGTGTAATCTACCCCTTAGGTCAAGTATCTTGTTGATTGTCTTAAGCATGTTACCTTCACATTAAAACACTATGTTAAGATCTTTCAATGCATGGAATTAGTATTAGAAAGCATTGTTACTTAGTATAAGTGTGATAGTTGGTGGAATATATTCTTGGTGGATCACCTCTCTAGCATAGTTTCTATTTTATGTAAACTCTTGACTCTTTTCATGTACAAGCAATAGATTAGGTGATAAACACTTAGAGAAGAATTTAGGGAGCTAGCCCTTTTCAATCCTAGAGACTCATATCTCTTACAAGTTCCCACAAACTTGAGGGATGATTCAATGTTGCATCAAATTGAAGAAGCTTCATAGAATTTCCTAAGGTGCAAAATTTGATGACAACAGTAATATTTGGATTATATACTCATATATATGCCATTATTACTTGCCCAATAAGTTATCTTAGCACCCATAAAATCAAGTGCATTATCTAAAATGATGGTATAAGGAGTTCTAAACCTTCTTTCGATGCCTTCATAGAACACCAAAATATAACTCTCATTAGTCTCTTTAAATGAAGCTACATTAACCCATATTTTAAAGTAATAAATTGGTGTAAGGATCCACTTATGTCTAGTACTTGATAGAGGATTAATCATGCCAATGAATTCAAGACCCCATTGCATGAAGGGTTGATCCAATTTAATGGGTGTCAAAGGTAAAGTTGCAAGTCTTTTTTTGCCTACAAAGAAAGCACATTGATAACACCATATTACCCAAGTATATCAATCTTTTAAAAGGCTAGGCCAATATTATCCTCCCCTCATGATCTTTGTAATTGTGGTTGTTGGAGAGAAATTTCCTCCTACTCCATTATGGAACTTTTCAAGCAATACACCAAATTTATCACTATCAATTCACCTAAACAATACACCATTTATATATCTTATAAAAAGTACACCATATACAAGAAAATAAGGGATAGTTTGAAATCTAAAATACCTTCTTTTGGACCTGATCAAGCCATTAGGACACTCACCATTTTAGAGGAATATGATGATGTCTTGTGTCTAGCTTTATACAGGTATGAAATCATTTGGTTTATGGAAGTCTTGGTTAACCAAAAAATCCTCTTTTAGTTCATGGAGATATGAAGCCAAGTGCTCACAAAGACCCTTACCTCTTACTAACTTGGTCACTTTGATGTTAACATCATACTCCATGACTTTGTAATCCACCATTCCCTTTTTCATTAAGGTCTTTACTCAAGAGGATCTCCTTGGTACTAGGATGAGATACAATGAGGTTAATTATATTATTTGAAACCATATGTCTAAACTTGTCTAGACCTCTTACAACAAAAAAGACTTATTTATCCACAAATGTATATTTGGCTTCATAATCCTCCAAACTTTTACTAAAGAATATAATAGGTTTTTCAACACCCCCATCATTATTTTTAATAAGCATAGATGAGATGAAATCAAGGTTAAAAAATGTATACAACATGAATTCTTTATCAAAATCAGGATTTAAAAGAGTAGGATCTTGGGTAATTGCTTGATTAATGGCTTCAAAAATATTTTTACCTTTCTTAGTCCAAGTGAAAACCTGATTCTTATTGAGCATTGTTGTGATAGGCTTCATCAAATATGAAAAAATAGGTATGAACCTTCTAAAAAAAATTATCTTACCCAAGAATCTTTGGATTCCTTTCTTGTGCAATGGAAATGATAGGCCTAGAATAGTCTCTATCCTTTCAGGGTCAATGGCTAGACCATCCTTGGAAATAATATGTCCTAAAAGCTTACCTTCATGGACAAAAAATATGCACTTATTTAGGTTAAGAGACATGCCATACCATCTACACATCCAAAACATATACCTAAGATGCTTTGTGTGGTCATTTACATCTTCTGAAAATATGGATATATCATCAAGGTATGCTAGCAACATCTCATTGATTAGGCCTTTGAAATCCATGTCCATTGCCCTTTGAAAAGTGGAACCACTATTTGACAAACCAAATGGCATTTTCCTATAAGAAAAGGTCCCCAATTTTGTATTAAATTTTTTCTTGAACTGATCATCTTAATTCACCAAAATATGATTATAACCATAATACCCATCTAGGAGTGGGAAGCATTGGGAACCTAAAATAACTCATAAAATTTGCTCTATAAGGGCTAAGGGGTAATGATCTTTGAGTGACAACCTATTTAGGTCCCTAGAGTCCACACATGGTCATATTTACCCACTCTTATTTATAACATGCACAATATTAGCTACCTAAGTTGAGTTTTTGATAGGGAAAATTATCTTAGACTCAATAATTTTAGTGAGTTACATTCTCATTAGTTGCTCAACTTTGGGATTAATAAGCCTTTGGTTTTACCTAAATGGTTGTACTCTAGGATATAATTCAATATTATGGTAGGCTAGGATAAGTTCATACCCCTTTATATCCTTATATTCCCAAGAAAATATATCATGGAATTCTCTACACAACTCAATGAATGGTTGTTTTTAGATGGAGAGCATACCTTGCCCAGTTTGAGGAGCTTGTCTTTGAATATTAAGACCCTTTCATAGTTCTCTTCCTTTGTGTACATACCCATATTATCTTTATTATTTAGTTCATCCTTATTTAATATTCTCTTTAAATTTACCAATCCCTTAGGTATTTTTTTTCTCAATTGTACAATCTGGTCTCCATACTGATCATGGAGTTTCTTCTGATTTCTTGAAGAGAACTTAGCTTCCTAATGGAAGAATTGTACAATATGCTTGTCACTATCAAACACATTCCAAAAGATTTAATTATAAGGAATGGAAGGCCTCACAATTACCTTTATATGTGATTATTTTCCTACTTTCTTTATGTCAGTAGGTGTCTTAAATTATGCCCCTCTATAAACTAACCTATGAGCATGCTTATTTTATTCTCTTGGGATTGGTTGTATGTTGAATGCACTAAAGTTTTCAAGTAAATTCCACACCATATTATTATAATAATTAATAAAATGGTTATTTTTGGCACTCATATTCCTTATTTGATGCAAAATTAGTTCACTATCTCCATATACTTGTAAATTCTTGATTCCTTCCTCTTTGCCCATTGAAGACTATGAACAAGGCGTTTACACTTAGCTACATTATAGGTAAAAATGAAATGAAATATATATGAAGATTAATACTAATGTTTATATGGATAAAATAACATAACACTAGCTCTTACACCAATCTTACTCCTTGAACCATCAAAGAACATCTTCCACATTCCATCACTTTCATCCTCCTCCTTACAAAGTGAAGGTATAGGTGTTCCTTCCTCATGTAGAAAATACACCCCAACTCATTCTCTTCCATGAAATTATAGGGGTCATAATCATAAGTATAAATACCATATTCATATAATAATATATTATAAATACCTTCAATGAGGGGAAGATGCTCTATCATCCATGACATGCTCTTCTTGTTCATTGATAGTGCAATTCAGATTAGAACTAGTTTTCACATATGGTTCAATATGGAACTTGTCCAATGGATATGTTCTTATTATCATCCTAGATCCATACCTCATTATAAAATCCAATAATTACCAATTATTTGTAACATACCCTCCTATCTTGGCAATGATGTCTCTTGATAGGCAAATGGCAAAATGTGTAGGCAGATCCACCACCACTATATCTTGTAGAATAAGAAAACTTGGGTAGTCATGAAAGAAAAATTTTAAACCTTTAATGATCCATATTTAATTTTTTTGTGTTCCATAAAGATACAAAAATCCTTTGTTATATGTTTCATACTTCAATCCCTACTTGTCTACAACTAGTTTAGGCACAATTAAAGTGTTTGCCCCACTATCCACAATGTAATTATGGACCAACTTATCTCTCACAATGAGGGTAAGATATAAAGGTTTGGGTTTATAAAACTTGGTATAATGTTTAAAAATATGATTAGGTGAATTTTTGAGGGCTACATTAATATTATTTTATGTTTAGGGAGAAATATGAAGTTAGGATAGCTACTCTTAGAGTAACTCCTTTTGATCGGGCATGTGGAGAACTTCCCAAATGGATATGATTGTATTTTTATTATTTAAGGAATTAATAATATTAAAATAAGAAACATTATTCTTTTATTACATCCTAGGAGTAAATGAAGTACCTTGGTCTTTAGGTAATGAAGGTTGGACCACCCTTCCCAAGTTCTAATTTTGAGGTGGTGTAGGAATTTTAGAGGTTACAACACATGCATTCATACATTATTGCCTTGAAGTGGGATTGTTTGGAGTTGTATCCATATATTGAGAATCTCCCAAATTTATTCTCTTTGACCTTATTTTGGATAAAATTGAGGTACTCTAATTAAGAATAAAACTATCCTTCATTTGGTAGTTCATAAGGCTTGTTCCTTGATTACTATACTCTCCATTTGGTTTTGCTTGTATGGATCCATCATCTTATAATGTTGAGTGATGATTAGGCCCTCCTTAATCCATGAAGGATTTAAATTATCCCTCATTAACATTCATGAACTAATCTTGAGTGTGCCCCCAAGAATTTAGTCATTCTTCTCCTTAAACTAGGTTGATATGGACTGGAACCATGGCTCTTATAATGGGAGCAAAATTTAGATTGTAGGCATTAGGTGACCTATTAAAATTAGGTTAACATTTTCCCCTCCCTTGACCATTATACTAAGGTGGAAATAAGTTTATTTGTGGAGGGTAATAATAAGAGTTTTGTTAAGCTCTAAATTATTGACTTGATTGCCTAGTTTTGAGCTTATAAGCCCTTATACTTTATTTGCTAATCAATTTCATCATTTTGTTTCTTTTGAGAAGATTTAGACTTTTATTTGGATTTGGAATTAGAGAAATTATTGGAGGATTATAATGTGTTAGTGCCCAAATATGCTTAAACAATTTGAGCCTTATTTCTCAAAAACTGAGTGCTTAAAGGTTCAAACTATTACACCCTCAAAGTAAATCCCCAAAAATATTCATTTGGATCATAAAAATATGTTTTTTTTACTATGTTATGGAGACCCCATGAGTATAGTTTCACTAATAATTAAAATTTTCATGTTAGTGTTTAGTGTGTGCATTACAGGGTTTATAGTGAAATTGAGCTAGGAACATAAAATAATAGACTAAGTATTTTTAAAAATGCTAAGTCTAGTGTTTTCCATTTGCAAAAGGAAAAGGAGTGGAGATTCAAGTGGAAAAATAAATGTCATAGTTGCAAACTTCAAATTATAATTTTATAGAAGGGGCCCTAAGCCCGCTGCACATGGCACCAAAAGGAGATTTCAAAAGGGTTTTAATAGACAAGCTCAAGGATTTTTAATGGAAACATATTACTCCATTGAAAAATCTTAACTTTCAATCTTGCATATTACAAATGGGTACCTGAGATCCATGATCAAAATGTCAATGAAAAGTTTCAAGGGAAACACAACTTTGTGTTTTGTAAATTAAAAATTGCAAATAAGGCTCTGAAATCCATGATATATATTCTAATAGAGACTACAAAATCACTTTTTAAATTTATGTTTTATAAATTGTAAAGTATGATAAAATGTTTGTTGCCCATGCTAAAATTTTCAAAAACACACTCCAATGTTTAAAGTCCACATGGAGGTCTACCGTGAAGTGATAAAGATTTTAAAGGGAAGTACAGCAAAATATTTGAAGTTAAAGGCAAATACATGAGGTCTTGGTTCAAATAAAAGGTGTTGACTTAAAAATATATGGTAGACATTTACAATTAGGAATACAACATGAGAATGCAAGTTTGTAATTTATAAATTGTAATCAAATGTCCACCACCCACAAGAAGGAAATTCAAAGGTCCATGATGAAAGTTTGAAGTAGAAAAGCAACAACAAAATGCAAGTATGTTTTATAAATTACAATGTGTATTTAGGACCCCAAAACTCGTAGGTCAATGTAAGGGTGAAAAGATAGTAGAATTTTTTAGTGAGATTACAACACAAAAATTAAAATTTGCATTTACAATTTTCAAATTAAAAAAAAGGTTCTGAGGTCCATAGGTAAGGCATCAACTTGTCATAAGGGTCCACAAGTTCTCAATAGGTTGAGCGGCAACTTCATGAAGACAACTTGAGCCAAATGAAGGCTAAGTGGTGACTCAAAATGAATAATTTTTAATCATATTATGGTTACCTTTATAATTTCAATGAATCCTTAGAAGAATCAACTAGTAGCACCTATAGTTAGTTACAGATGAAATTTCTTCAAAAATATCATGTAAAGAAGGTGGCTTGAGTGCTTATTAGTGAGTTAAGAAAAAAGTAGTTATTTTCTTGGTGAGAAATCAAAAGAATTATGTAATGTTTAATTATGAGATGATGGGGATAGATTGGTAGAGAAACATTTGGTACTGATATCCTTGTCCATCACATGATTGAAAAGAAAAAATATGTCCTTAAGAAGATTCATCTAGCTCACCAAATGGATAGATGCAGGTGATCTACTCATCAAGAGATGGCTTTAATCTCATGCATTATAAACCCTTATATTATGGAATATAAAGAGGCCTAGGTGGATAAGGGATGTTATGTCTATATTGTAATAGGATATTATGGAGGCAAAGACATGGAAAAAGTAAATGAAAAATAAAATGAGGTACTATTTCAAGAAGAATGCATATAGTAGATCAGGATGAGATTATTCACTTTAAGGAGAATCTTCTTGTTTTAGTTCCTAACTTAAAAATCAATCCTTTTACATGAAAATCTATGGTATCTCCAAAAATATCAAAGCACACAAATGTTTCATATTCATTGTTAAAAGCATAAACCACTAGAACTAATCAACAAAAAAAACTTACTATATGGTCTCATCTCTCTGCACTGGTTTCAACTACATACAAAAAACCCATGAGATGTAGAAGCCTAAGTTTGGAAGAGATTAATTATTGTGATGAAAGTATTTATAAATAATATTGTGAGTCAGAAAATGCTATGGAAGAGGATTACTATAGTCCTAATGAGTTTGAGGTTATTGACATACCCAAAGAAAAATTTGTGATTGATTTCAAATGAAGAAAGAACATTCCTAGATCTAAGAACCATACAAGGTTAGAAGTTCTAGAAAGTCAAAATCTTAAGGTGCAATAGACATTTCGAGCAGGAATGCAACATGCATTTACAACTTTAAAAATTGCAAGTTGTAATATGCATTCCAAGGTCCAAAACCTACAGGTCAATGCAAGGTCAAAGTCTCATAGCCGTGATTCTAAATAGAACTATAACATCAAAATGTAATTATAAAATTTCAATTTGTAAATGTGCAATAGACTTCCATAAACCCCGCAACTTGCAAAAGTGTAGCCAATGTTCAAAATCCCATTGGATGTAAAGTTGCACTTGGGGTCTGAAATCCCACCAAGGAAAAATGGAGGGAAAAAGTGGTACATATAGTGGCAACCGTAAAAAGGAAAAAAGGAAAAAGAAAAAGGCACAAGTAAATTCAAAGGTAAAAAAAAGAGTTAAGTTCTAATTCTAATATTTGGATAATGTTGAAGAGTTCCATAGATGAGGATGATTGATGCATGGGTTTTGAGACCAAAGTGGGCCATTAGAGCATATTAAAATGGCTATGGATACCACGTACCTCCATTATAGCTAGAATAGTCTGATGCCATCATTAAAAAACTATAGGTATTTTTTGTCTTGCACAAGGAGGAGGGAATCCATCCAAAAACTTCTAGTTGGGAAAATGATTAGTCAAGGATAGGGGAAAATTGTTTCACATCAAGACAAAATCAGTTTTATTCTTAAAGAGATTATTCTCCCTTAAGTGCAATAAAATATTAGCTAGGAAAATTAAAAGTTTGTTATCAAACTTCATCATGACATGGAAAACCACTTATTAGAATTTTTTCCTTGAGCTTCCAAGTATGATCAAGGGCATCTTCTAGATGGATCATCTTGGAGGAATATTTTGGTTGAGAGATTTGTATAAGTAAAGAGGGCTTGTCCTCTTGACAGAGTTTGTTGGATTCTTATAGGATTTTTGCTATGTGTTTTTACCTCTTTTACTAAGGTAATTACAGTTTTACATTCATTAAAAAAATCTAAGAGCATGTATATATCTCCCCTATTTTAGAAAAAATCCATTATCCATTTCCCCATGTTAACATTCTGAACATTGATATATGTAATATTTATTTTCAAGTTAATGGAAAATATCTATGATTTATGTTGTATCGTATAAATGTAGAGCAATGGGACATTCTTCACACATTGTTGATTGGGTATTTAGTTTTATTTGTATTAATGGTAGTCATTTTGGGCATGAATCTAAGTTATATATTCCTTTTTGCATTGTGATTTGGGAGTGTTTTATTGATAGTCTTTTAAGGATACCCTGGAGTTATGGAGTTGATAGAATAAAGTTCTTAAAGCCTTATTTGTAGTGTATGTTTTGGGGTTTTTGAGGTCATTTGAATGTTTGCATTGCATTGGCATCAATGGATGCAAATCATCCCTAATAGTTTTCTTAGCTTGTCTTTTAGGCTTTTACATCTTGAAATGAATAATAACATGGTTGTTGAAGGATTTACATGTGTTAAAATCCACCACCACTCTCTTATATATATATATATATATATATATATATAACTCATCCTACCTATCCAACCCCTATAAATAATACATGTTGATGAATATTTTAAGTGTTATTTTCTCATAGATGCATAAATGTTATATATCTAAAATATGTTTGTATTTAGTCTTTGAAAACTAGCATTGTAATATTCCATTTGACCTTTAGCTATCAAAATTTTCTTTAGAAATGAAGGTTTCAATCACCCTCCCATTTGTCTTTAATAGCTTATGTCTAACTTAGAAGAATTTGCCTAGTTTATGTGATAACTCTTTTTGAGTGGATTGTGCAAGTTTGGTTCTGCTCTAGTTAGATGTGTGTTTATGCCAATAATCCCCTAGAGATAAAATTGTAGTATCCCTCCTCATGACCAAGTTACCCCGTAGGACCTCTCACCTTGGTTCAAGCAGATCCAAAAGTAATAGTTAACTAACCATACCCTCTATCAATGTCTTTCAGTCATTACTAATGTTTAGTTCATCTAGAATCTAAACCCTTTCCTAGATATAATGACATAATTTGGTTTTTTCATCTTTTCTTGCCATCCTCTCAAGTGTATAAAGCTAAATTTTATAGGTGTACAACTAGGAACCAACACTATGTTGGCACAATTGCTAGGGATATGATCCTGAGCACTTGTGTTATCAAGGACTCTTACAGAGAATTATTATTTGTTAGTGTTCTCAAGTTCTTTGTCTTGAAAGATTTGATAAATTAAATTTTGCTACATAGTTTCAAGTAGTATTTACTCATATTATCTCATGTATTTGAAATTTGAGGTTGTGTGAGTCTGATTTGTTACTTTGGGCCATCAACTATGTAATACTATGCTAGCACCATTATCAGGGAGTGAAATATCATTGGCACTTGTGTTGATAGAATTTATTACAAAGAGTTGTTAATTTGTTCATGTTTTAAAGTGATTTACCCTTTTGAACATGAATCTAAATTTTTTAGTGAATCTATTTCTTTATCTCATCACTGACTTCAAACAAGTATAATTTTAGAATGTATCAATATATATTTTTTATCTGTTATATCCTAAAATATTTATTCTAGTGGTGAATCCAACATTTTATCTAGTTTTTGAAATATCAGTGCCCATTTTCAATATCTTTAGTTTTGAGTGCTCTCTTATTTTCAAAACTTCAAGGACTGAGATCCTCCTTCAAAGGTGACTCATCAAAGTAGTTTATATCTAAGTTAAGTGTTCATCATAGAAGAAGGAGACAAATTTGGAGTCTAATTTAAGGACAAAATTTTGTAGTAAAGGAGTGTCTAGACCACCATAATTCTAGTATACCTAAACTTATTTTTTTTGAACTTCCTTTAGTTGAAGATTATCATAGTTCTCTTAATAACTCAGCTCCTTATAGTCCTATTTAATACCCAGCACCTTATCAACAAGTTAAATCTCCTCCTAGTCTGATCCCCCAAGTCCACCTCACTCACCCCCTCATAGCCTTTTTCCATTTGATCTTGATCCCACCATAGAACTAGTCATGAGGCATAGAGATCAAGATGAAAATGAATGTCTTGCATTCAGGATTCCCATATTCAGATCTATTATTTTTAATGAAATGGAGGGTTACCCCAATGAAGTTCTAAATGAATTAAGGAATCGACTCCTTAAGTTTCAAGTGAATAATGTAGTGACTAGAAAATATAATTTGAGGTATTTTCACATTATAATTGAAGATTATGAGGTTGAGAATGAGGATGTTTGAATTTAAATATTTTTGTTCACATTGGAAGAAGATGCATGTGAATGGTTCAATTCCTTTCCCTATGGATGCATAGATTCATGGGAGGAAATGAAGAATGTTATCAAAATATAATATGGTGATAGAGTTGATCCGAGGTTCCTTCTTGTAGAATTTGAAAACATAAAGAAGAAACCAAATGAGTGTGTGAATGATTCTAACACAAGGTTTAATAATACTATGATGAGGTTGCTTGATAATATTAGACCTAGTGATACAGCTTACTTGATTAAATATTGTGATGCCTTTGATAAGAAGGTAACCTATTACTTGAGAGATAAGGTTCCCATAAATCTGAGTTTGGCATTTAACATGAACATCTAAATTAAAAATAATATAAAGGTTGTGGGGAATCCTTTAAAAAAAAGGGCTGATGTGAATTTGACCAATCCTAATAAAACTCAGTCCAATAATAATGTCAACTTTAAGGAGATTGTGAATACCTTGGCAACTACTGTCAAGGAGATGTCATACAAGTTGGCCAGAGCTGAGAAGGGGATTCCTCATAGATATTCTAGTTAGGAGAGAACTCAGAATCATAACCAAACACAAAGGAGACCCTCTTTCCATAATCAAGATCATGATAGAGGAAAGAGACCTACTCATGATGAATGAAATGATAGAAACTAGAATAGAAGAGTTGGTAAGAAGGTTCTTGATCTATTGAGTGCTAAGATCAATGCTCTAGATTTTGGTCTTGACATTGATTGGTGTTATATGTGCTTCCTCCCCCATCCTCCTTGTCATACTACTAAAACAATTGATGAATATGTAAATAAACCTAAGTCTACGTCTAATAATGATGACATTTTGATGCTTTATTGTCAAATCTCTTGAAGCAAAGTGTTTGCCTCCATGGAATTGTTGAGTGCTACCACCATTGATCAATTTTGGAGTGAATTAAAAGAGGTATGTGTCCTAACTTGAGATTTTATTTATGATGTAAATATGACACAAGCATATGAATTACCCAATAATGAATTTAAATTTTTAAGATCCATGATGATTAAAAAGTATGATGGGGGAATTCCTTTAGTTGAGGATAGGTAATTGTTAATTAATGAAGCAATTGCCCAAGAGAAAGAGTATAGTCTGAGAAGCAAGAAACAAGGTGTTTCTCCTAAAGAGATTACCCCTATATATCCAAGGGTAGGGGATAAAAACAAGGAAATTAAGAAAACTAAAGAAGTCCCTAGTTTTTCCAAACTAGCACCTATTTCCCAAATTTTCAAATAGAGAGGTACTCCAACCAAGAATATATTAGTGTAGGTTTTTATTTTTCACTATTATTTAATTAGGGAAATTATATATTTATGCATACATGGAGTTTTCCTACATTTGTGGGATAGGCTAGCTTATGTGGAGATGTGTGTCATAGATGTGTCATAGGTGTCATAAGAATGTCATAAGTAACTCCTTTGACCGGCTATTTTGGGTATAGGAGTTACTTCTCTATTCTTAGCACCCTATCACCACCTTTCATGGAGGATTTATAGTCTATTCTTGGGGTGCTTTGACTATCTTTTGTGGAGGAGTTACTTACGTGCTCTCTTATATGTATTCTTCACTTTGGCCATCTTATGTTAAAGGAATATTGGTTTTTCTCCAAATTGTCTATGTAATTGTCTCTTGTTTGATTTCATTTACTTTAGCATTTTGTGGTATTCACTTGCTTCGTCCTGTGCAACCATGACTCGTGCATCCTCATTATTCAAACCTTGGTGAATCCTCTGATATGGTATCAGAGCCACCTCGATAACTGGTTATTTATTTTGCTATTGCTTTCATTTAAATCTAGAGATTTGTTAAGGCATTTTTTTTGTGAAATTTGAAAATTTCTGGGAGATATTGCTAGTTCTCCATGCTCTTATTCCTTCCATGGCTTGTTTGGTCTCTCTATATACATGCAGGCGAGATTTTGCAAGATCCAATAATCTTGTTTCTATCAATTGGCTTGCATATTTTATGTTTTAATCAGAATTGTAGGTTTCACATGCCTTTGAAATCTCTTGGTATCTGATTCTACCTTTGCATGCCATTTTTTGGTTATTGGGGTCATTTTTTCTAGCTAAAGGTGTCTGTTTTACACTAGATCTGCATCTTTTGTACATCAACAAGAAAACCACCTTCTGGGTATCTTAAAACTATCTGGGTATCTTTCAATTTTTACATACACTATGTATACTTTGCAAAAATGTGCTCAAAAAGCTACAGCAAGACCCCTCTTCATTGGTAGTTGCAATTTTGAAGGCAGTTTTCAAATGCTCCGTTCTTGCTCATACGGACTCCTTTTCCCATGAATTTTTTTGTATTTTGGCTATTTTTTCATGCTCTATGCATTAGTGTATATTTTTTTGATTTTGATGCTAACTATTTTTATAAATAGCAGATTCTCAGTCGTGACATTGCACAGTTCTCATTTTGAGAACTTTGGAGGATCATAACTTTCACATAAGCCCTCGTATCGAGATGGTTCTTTTTTTGAAAGTGCGTGATTTTTAGAGTAGATCACAGTGGTGCTATTTATTTCTCTGGATATTATGCCAAAGTTGTATTTTCAGCATATGTTCTTCATGAGGGTCTTGTAATGCATTGAAATCAAGACCACTTAGTATTTCTTACTAGTGGCAGTTGCAAATGCACTAATATAAAGTGCCAAATCTTTTTTTTTGGGGGGGGGGGTTCTTTGATTGAGAAATATTTGAATTTTCTTAAAGCTTGTATATTCGATTGTCCAAGACGAAGGATGAGACCCGGGTTGGCAGGAGGCCAATTCCCCCTCACAAAGACCTCCTTTGGATTTCTCACTCTGTGCCAAGTCAAATGAGTGGTTGGAAGGCCACTTTATCTCTCAAAACAAGCATTTTTTTAATGTTTTAGTAATATTTTTTGCAAAACCACTAGTTTACGAAATATTGAATCTTTAATATCTTCCAAATGGTAGCTCAGATTCAAGTGCCATTTTTTGAAAAAAAATTGTATTTCAATTCTCCACAATTTATACTTGTTATTTGTTAAAAATGCACTAGTTTATAAAGTGCCTAAAATTTGGGTCTCTCGAGATGCATTTTCGGCTGAGTCCGACATCCTATTTGCTTAAAGTCTTGCACTGATTGCTCTAAAACACATTCTCAGTTGAGCCTGACATATTTTGAGCATGCAATTACATATTTTGGGGGGGCTCAACATTTTGGGGGGGGTGTGATTGCTTTTCAGCACTTGCAATCTTTGCTTTCATTCTCCTTTCTACATAATTTCACAACTTGCAATCAACACAACTTCACCTAAATTCAGCTTAAAATAGATTCTTTTCAACTTAAACCCCTAACACCCTTTAACTATCATGAATAGAAGGTTAAAATTTTAATCATTCTTAGAAGCAAAGGGTTGTATAAGATCACCATGGGTACTGAAGTAGAAACCAGCACTGATGCTGAAAAGGTCAAGTGGTACAACCGTAGTGATGAAGCCTATGAATTACTGAGCTTGTCCATGTCTCCAAAACTTCTCTTCCATTTAGAAACCTCTAAGACTCCCAAAGACATATGGGACACCCTATAAACCTTATTTGGAAAGCTTGATGAGATGAGAGGTCATGAGCTCGAAAATAAAATCATAAGTCTAAGTCCTAGAAACTTTGACACCCTACAGGACTTCTTCACTAAGTTTAAGGCCCTTAAATTACAATTGAAATAATGTGGGATAGAGAAGAAAGATGATCAACTCATCATTTCTATTCTCACTAAGTTAGGTCCAAGCTATTCAGTATTTGTCTCCACTTTCCATGTCACAAAAAGTGCCCTTGGCACTACATAGAAAATGCCTTCTTTAGATTCCTTCATTGTCAACTTGACTAGGGAGCAAAATAAGCTAATTCAAATGGGCACAATGAAGTATACTCAACCCCAAGCTTTGATAGCTATAAATGGTAAGGATAAGACTTCAACAAAGGAGAAGAAGAAAAAGAATAAGGACTAGGAGAAGAAGAAAGAAAACCATAATCTTGCCAAAAACAACACTGAGTCTTCCTCCTCCAATGCTAAACCTAAGAATGAGAAGGTTAAGTGTGCTTATTGTAAGAAGACAAGGCATGATGAAGACAAATGTATGAAGAAACAAATAGATCACCTAACTCATCTTCTAGAGAAGCACAACATAGGTGTTCCTGAGTCCATCAAGCAGAATTCATCTACCCAAGATTCTATGAAGGCAAAAGGCAAGGGTAAGGAGAAAAAAAAGGGCAAGGCCCTTGTAGCTACAGAAGCTTCTACATCTTCATGGGTCATTAACTCGGGTGCTTCTCACCACATGAGCTCTTCCCTAGTTGAGTTTTTATCTTTAGAGCCTTGTAGCATGACTTCAATTAGTTTGGGTGATGACACATCAATTTCTAGTGCAGGGAGAGGGTTAGTTGAAATGGAAGGAGGAACATTCAATAATGTTCTAAGTGTTCCTTCTCTTTCAACTAATCTCTTATCAGTGTACCAAATCACTCACATTGGTTGGGGCATGAGAATTGAGTTTTCATTAGATTCAGTGGCTATCAAGGAGTTGCATAGTGATATTACAGTGGTAGTGGGTAGGGTAGATCACCAAGCAAGGTTATACACCTTCTCACATTTTGCATTTGATTCTTCTCCAATATCATTACTAACTCATTCAGATGGAGTTAGCAAATTATGGCATAAGTGGTTTGGCCACCTTAACTACTGCTACCTTGAGTAACTTTACAAACATGACATGGTCATTGGCTTGCCTTGTGTCCAATTCTAAAAAGGACTTTGAAAGGGGTGCTCCCTTGGGAAGAATCCTGAAGCAAAATTTGACAAAGGCAAAGCTTGGAGGGCTTCACAACCTTTGGAGTTAGTCCATAGTGATGTATCAGGACCCTTTCCCAAACCATCTTTCACAAGGGCCCAGTACATCCTCACTTTCATTGATGATTTCTCTAGGTACACTTGGATATATTTTCTCAAACAAAATTTTGAAGTGTTTGAAAATTTTCTAGACTTCAAGGCTCTTGTTGAAAAATAGAGTGAGAAATCGATCAAGGTTCTTTGAACTGATAATGAAGGGGAGTATGTCAGCAATAGATTTGAGCAGTTTTGCACCATAGAGGGGATTGATTTGTAGCACATAGTCACTTACAGTCCTTTACAAAATGGGGTTGTAGAATGCAAAAATAGGTTCTTGAAAGAGATGGGTAGCTATATGATTCACTCCAAATCCTTAGCACCACAGTATTGGGCCGAAGCCATCAATTGTGCTTGCTACATTCAAAATAGGGTTCCTCACAAAGCTTTAAAAGGGATAACACCTTTTGAAGCTTGGCATAAAAGGAAACCTGATGTTGAGCACCTTAGGGTTTTCAGATCCCCAACCATGGCCTACATACCGAAGAAGAAATGCAAATCTATGGAACGTCAGTCCAAGCCTTGCATCTTTATAGTATATCCAGATGGTGTTAAGGGGTATCGCCTTCTAGATCTAGTCACTCATGAGTTGTTCATCGAGAGAAGTGTTCATTTTTAGGAGAGTCCTAGAGACTCAACACTTGGCACTTCTTTTCCCTCATCAAATCTACCTCTTCATGATGATTCCTCATCAAATTCAAATCAGCCATAGCAGGTTCCTGAGCTAGAGACATCTTCTTCGAGTTCAGACAGCAAGGATAGTGATGTAGAGTCATCCAGCTCTAGTCAGTCAGAGGATGAGGAGTTAGCACCTAACTTGCCCACTTTTGGGCCACTTTAGGCTAGATAGACACTTGAGAGTGTTGGCACTTGGGAAGGAGATCCCAGAGATGACAGACGTACTAGGGGGGATTTTCAGAGAGATCCACATGCCTTCTTTGATTCAGTTTCAAATCCACAGACTTTTCAAGAGGCATCAGGGGTACCTGAGTGGGATAGTGCTATGGAGGAAGAATATTCTTCCTTAATCAAAAATCACACTTGGGATTTGACTTCACTTCCTAAGGGAAGGAACATGGTTCAATGTAGGTGGATATATCAGACCAAGTTTGTAGCAAATGGGTTGGTTGATAAGTACAAGGCATGATTGGTTGCCAAGTGTTTCTCACAGGTGGTAGGCATTGACTACTCAAAGACCTTTGCACCCGTTGCAAAGATGACTTCTATCTGACTCACCTTAGCTATTGCCATAGCACATGGTTGGGATGTGCACCATATGGATGTGAAGAGTGTCTTTCTTCATAGAGACCTAGAGGAGGAGATCTACATGAAGCAGCCACTAAGATTTGTTTAGGATTCTTCCTTCGTATGCAGACTTAGGAAATCTATCTATGGCCTCAAATAGGCCCCTCAGGCATGGTATGCCAAGATGAATTCCTTCCTTCTCATAGCAGGTTTCACTAGGTGCCATTCTAACCCCAATGTCTACTTCTTGCGGTAGGATGATTTGCTCCTAATTTTGGTTCTATATGTTGATGACCTTTTGATCACCAGGAGTTCTTCATCGGCTATTGCAGTGGTGAAGGCATCTCTCTAGGATAGATTTGACATGACAGACTTGGGTTTATTGTACTACTTCCTTGGCATCGAGATCTCACAGTAAAATTTAGGGATTTCTCTTACACAACCTAAGTATGCTCTTGATTTATTGTCTCGATTTCACATGGCTGATTGCAAGCCATCTCCGACTCCCTTTCTATTAGGATTCAAGATTGAGGCTAACTATTCTTCACCATTAGTTGATGCCACTCAATATCGACAACTTGTTGGTAGTCTCATCTACTTGACTCACACCAAGCCTAACATATCATATACAGTGGGACTTGTCTCCAGAGTTATGCAAGAACCTCATGAGCTGCATTGGAAAGTAGCTAAGAGGATCTTGCATTACATATAGGGTTCACATAGATATGGGATTCATTATAGATTTGGCATAGAGGTTGACTTGGTTGGATATACAGATTTAGACTGGGCTGGCGATTCATAGACTCACAAGTCCACTTTTGGTTACAATTTCTCTCTAGTTTTTGGTCCTATTAGTTGGTCTAGCAAGAAGCAGAATGTTTTTGCTATATCATCCACAAAGGCAGAGTACAGGGGAGCTATTAATATAGCTACTAAGGCTATTTGGCTTCAAGGGATTCTTTCTGAGTTTGGCATTCCTATCAGGTAGCCCACCATCATTTACTATGACAACCAGAGTACCATTTAGATTTGTAGGAATCCAGTTTAGCACCAGTAGACCAAGCACATAGAGATTCACATGCATTTCATTTAAGAGCTTATTCATAGTCAGGTCATTGACTTAATCTTTTGCCAGTCCTCAGAGTAGGTTACGGACATCTTCACCAAACCTTTCACCGAGATCAAGTTCATTCATCTATGAGATCTTCTTGGGATGCGGTCTACATCTGCAATAGCATCATCTTCAGGGGGGCCTTCTAGCCTCTTCATTTCTTTTATGTCTCTCTTTTGGGTGGGAGTTTTTTCCTATGGGTTTTCTCCTTTTCTCTATCTTATGGGAGATTGCATTTGTACATGGGTAGCTCATCAGGCCTAGTTGTCGGGACCCATTTTATATTTCCACACTACCCACCTAAGTTGCACTTATGGGGGGGTATTAGTGTAGGTTTTTATTTTTCCCTATTATTTAATTATTGAAATTATATATTTGTACATACATGGAGTTTTCCTACTTTCATGGGATAGGCTATCTTATGTGGAGATGTGTGTCATAGATGTGTCATAGGTGTCATAAGAATGTCATAAGTAACTCCTTTGACTGGCTATTTCAGGTATGGGAGTTACTTCTCTATTCTTATCACCCTATCACCACCTTTCATGGAGGAGTTACAGTCTATTCTTGGGGTGCTTTGACCACCTTTTGTGGAGGATTTACTTACGTGCTCTCATATATGTATTCTTCACTTTGGCCATCTTATGTTAATAGAATATTGGCTTTTCTCCAAATTTTCTATGAAATTGTCTCTTGTTTGATTTCATTTACTTTAGAATTTTGTGGTATTCACTTACTTCATCCCGTGCAACCATGACTCATACATCCTCGTTATTTGGACCTTGGTGAATCCTCTGATAGAATAGAGAACCTTTGTTGTCTAATATTCCTAAGGGTGTGAGTGATGTAAGACAAAATCCACCCTTAAAAATTATTGTTAGGAATGCTAGTTCATCCCATCCTATTCCACCTCTAACTTTGAATGATTGTATTCCTGTTGAAGGTATTATCACCCTTCCTCAATATAGTGTATGTGACATGGCTCAGGTATTGAGTCAATTAAAAATCAGTGTCCCACTTGTTGAGATGAAATGAATAGCAGAACATAGGATGAGGGAATTTAAGTATCTAGATTTTAGTGATAATATAGGTTCTAATGAAATTTATTCACCCCCAATACTCTTAGATGATGCTAAAGAGTCACATAAGGTTATTGAACCATCCCTAGAGGTTTATTTGGGGATTGCATTAATAGAAAGTTAGCTAGATGTTGACCCTTTTACACAACCCTATTGATTAATGGTTTAATCATTCATAATTTTATGTTTGATTCTAAAACTTATTGCAATGTGATGCCCCTAGGTGTCCTTAATGAATGTGGAGTGAAAATAACATTATCCTTTGGCAAGTGTTATGCAATGGACTCACGAGAGGTACCAGTTGTTGGAGAAGTTAAAAGATTGGTAGTGTAGTTGGTGGTTCATCCAAGTAAGTTTCTGAATATAGATGTGGTAGTTGTAGATTATCCTCCCAAGTGGGGGATTTTATTATCAATAAGATGGGTTATCAACATGGGTGGTAGTGTGTAGATGAACGTGTATTATACCACCATTCCTTTGGAGGTTAAGATAGTCAAACTTCATAGAGAACCTAAGATGTTACTTGTGGTATAAGATCCAAAGTGTGCTCTAAATGAGGATTTGTACATTGATGTAGAGCTAGGTAACTTTGTAGGAAATGTAGATTGTGTTGAATAATCTATTGTCCTCGATGTTGGGTTTGACAAAAAAATAGAAAAATTTGGAAAATGTCTTTTGACAGGGCTTGCTCCAATCTTAGAAATGGATCTGGGGTAGTCTTTTATACCCCTAATAAAAAATATTTTAAGTTTTCTTTTGAGTTTTCCTTCGAGTGTACTAACAACATTGTGTAATATGAGGCACTCTTGCTTGGTTTGATAATTGCTCAAGAACATGGAATTACAAGTTTGATTTTAAAGGGTGATTCTGAATTAGTGGTTAAGTTGGTCTAAAATGCTTATGCCAACAAAAATCAAAGGTTAAAACAATATATAAATATTGTATGGGACTTTTTAAAAGTATTTTATGCTTTCAATATTTATTATCATGATATAAGTTTCAATGAAGAAGCTAGAAGACTTGTAGAGTTGGGTGCTTAATTTGAAATTGAAAATATGAACCCTCATTATCAGTATCAAGTGGAGGTGCTTGTTAGACCTTTAGTCTTAGTCAACATTCATCATTGGAAATTTTTTGATGATGATGATCAGATGAAAAGGTTTTTAAATTATGAAGTGGAATTTCAAGATTAGATTACAGACTTGGAATCCATGGTCCAAATTTGTGATGGGAAGGAAACCTTATTTGGGAAAGAATCTTTCAATTGAAGATAAACATTGTCCCTAAAGGATCAGTGAGTTTAGAGTCATACTTTGATAGAGCATATTGAATTAAAAATTGAGACTTACTTATCTCAAAAGATGTGATTGAATGTAATTTGGGATCTAAAGAAAATATGAGAAAGTTTTGGCTTGGTACTCATTTGAGTGCAATAGAGAAAAAAGCCTACATGCAGCTGCTAAAGAAGTATCAAGATTACTTGGCTTGGTCTTATTCTAAATTCAAAGCATATAGGGAGGATTTTTTTCAACATGTCATCCAATTATAGCCTGATAGCAAACCTTTCAGGCAAAATCAAAGACCTATTAACCCCATATTGGCCACCAAGATGCAAGATGAGTTATATAAATTAAGGGACAGTGGGATTATTCAACCCATCAAGTATTCATCATGTGTGGCAAATTTAGTCCCTATAAGAAATAAAAATGGTGGCATCTACTTGTGCATGGATTTCCAAAATTTGAATAAAGCTTCTTTGAAGGATAATTTCCCCTTGCCTAATATGGATAACCTATTATAGAGTGTTATAGGATCAGAGATGTTATCCACATTAGATGGTTTCTCAAGGTATAACCAAGTTGTGGTAAAATAATCTGAGAGACCCAAGACTACATTTACAATGCCTTGGAGCACTTATGTCTACATAAGGATTCCTTTCGAGTTAATGAATGTTAGTGAAACATTTTAAAGAGATATAGATGTCACTTTTTTAGGGGTAATTAACAAGTTTATTTCTATGTATCAAGTTGACATTACAGTGTACTCCAAAAATAGAAAAGAGCATTTGGAACATCTAGAAAAATGTTTCTTAGATGAAGGGAATTTGGTATTTCCCTTAATCCAAAGAAATGTCACTTCAGAGTACAAAAGGCCAAGTTGTTAAGACATATAATTTCTAAGGATGGTGTCATGATAGACCTAAAAAGAGTGGAATCCATTGACAAAGTGCCTATCCCATAGTCCAAGAAGGGAATTCGGTCCTTCTTTGGAAAAATTAACATTGTAATAAGGTTTGTGTCTAATTTTGTAGAGATCACTCAGCCTATTAATTCCATCTTGAAGAAAGACCAAACCATTAAGTGGGGGGAGAAGGACATACAAGTTTTCAATGACATCAAAGGAGCCTTTAAGTTTACCCATCTTTTGGCCAATCTTGATTACACTAAGGAGTTTTAAATATTCTCTTTTGCATCCCAAAGTACTGTAAATGTTATTTTATTGCAAAAGAATGATGATGTCCATGAGCTTCCCATAGATTTCTTTAGTAAAGCTATGTAGGGATCTGAAATGAATTATACTATAATGGAAAAATAAGATTTTACTCTCTTGAAAGCTATTAAAATGTGAGACCCTATATTCTGAGTTCAAATATTGTTGCATATGTCTCGTATAAGATGGTTAAGGACATCTTGACTTAGATTGAAATATCAAGCAAGAGGTGCAAGTGAGTCAACAAGTTATAAGAGTACGACTACAAGATCTAAACCACCAAGTTGGTGAAAGGGATGGGTTTAGCCAAGCTCATGATTGAGACTAATTTTCAAGTTGTTGAGGCAAACATTATTATTTTCATTATTGATGATTCATTGAGTTGAATTAGCATGTCTCCATGGTATAGGGACATTGTTTATTACTTGCATAGTTTGAGTTGTCCCCCTAAATTGGAGAAGAATCAAAGGATAAATCTTAAACTCATATCCCAAAAGTATTTTTTGACTAAAAATCAACTGAAATGGAAGAATCTAGATGGGGTTCTCCTAAGATGCCTAGTAGAGGAAGAAACTACCAATTTAATTAAATACTTCTTTAGTGGAGTATGTGGTGGTCACTTTGCACCTAAATTCAAAGCTTATAATATTCTAAGATATTATTATTGGTTGCCATAACTCTTCAAGGATGTTTCACAAAAAGTAATAAAATATGATAAATGTTAGTGCTTTTCTAAAAGGTTTAAAGCTTCTGATTCTCTTCCCTTACAACTTGTAACGATTGAAGACCCATTTAAACAATGGGGAATGGATTTCATTAGGGAGATCACTGATACATCAAGTGCTAGACATAGGTGGATATTGGTTGTAACTGACTACTTCACAAAATGGGTTGAGGCAGTCCTTATAAATAAGACCACACATCAAGTGATCATGGATTTTCTATTGAATCACATTATTTATAGATTTGGTATGCCTATCAAGGTAATTTCTAACAATGCCATGAGTTTTAGAGATAAATATTTAGTGGAATTATGTAAATAATATGGGATCACCTTGAATTACACTTTAAATTACAACCCTCAGGGGAATGGGCAATCAAAATCTAGTAATAAAAAATTACTCAAAATCATTAGAGGAACTTTAGAAGCTAACAAGAAGTGGGTGAACAGCTGAAATTTGCCTTGTGGGTTGATAGGATTACACCTAAGATAGATACAATAAAATCCCTTTTGAGATTTTTTATGGATATCAGGTTGTTTTACCTATGAACTTATAGTTTTTAACCTATCTATACATGCAACAACTAGAAGAGGAAGATGAAATCAACCACTATGAAAGCATGATGAAACAGATTAATGAGCTTTATAAAACTAAAAGACAAGCTCATGAAAGACACCTCAAATTCAAGAAAATACTCAAAAATATATTCAATGGAAAGGTTTCTCCAAGAAATTTTTAGGTAGGATATTTGGTTTTACTTTGGGACACCAAACATGAGGAGAAAGGCAAGCATGGAAAAGTTGATGCCTTATGGATGGACCCTTATTCTATTGATTGTAAAATTGGGAACACACCTTCTTCTTAACAGACTTGGATGGTGAGGTACTAGAACTAAAATTTAATGATAGACATTTGAACCACTTCCTTGACTGAGTCTATGATTGTGTAAAATAATGTATAGTGTATAATTTTTTTGTTTTGTTGCCCTTCTACATTGGGCTTTGTTTGTACAATTTCTATTGTTATTTTTCATTATGTGCTTGTTCTCAGATCCTATTGATCTAATTTTTTTTGGTGTGCCCCTATATTTTTGAGTTTTCATGGGTGTTTTTTATGAGATTGTTAAAAGTTTGACTCTATGGCCCAAGGTATTGGCACCTAATCTTGTTTTTTGGGGTTCTTTACACACCCACAAGGGGTGTACATCCCCATGTGAGAGCCAGTGTTGGTGTCCAAATCTTATTAATCAATTTATGTCATATTTCTTGAAAAATTAGTTCCTAAAGGTTCAAAATATTACCACATCGAAGGGAATCCCCATAAATTTTCATCTGGATCATAAAAATCTGCTTATGTGACTGTGTTGTGGAGATCTCGTAAGTCTAGTTTCACTAATAATTAACATTTCCATGTTTGCTTTTAATATGTGAATTATAGGTTTTATGGTGAAATTGAGATGGGACGATAAAATAATTGACTAAGTATTTTTAAAAATGCAAAGTCTAGTTTTTTCCATTTACAAAAGTTAAAGGAATGGAGATTCGAGTGGGAAAATCAAAGTCACAATTGTAAACTTCAAATTACAAATTGATAGCAAGGGCCCTAAGCCCACTGCATGTGGTACCAAGAGGAGATTTTAAAAGGGTGTTTGTGGATAAGCTCTAGGATTTTTAGTATAAATACATTACTTTAATGCAAAATTTTAACTTACAAGCTTGCATATTGTAAATGGGTACCCAAGGTCCATGGTCAAAAGGTCAGCAAAAAGTTTCAATGGAAACAAAACTTTGAATTTTGAAAATTACAAATTACAAATAAGGCTTTAAATTCCATGATGGATATTCTAATGGAGAATACAATGTCACATTACAATTTATCTTTTGAAAATTGTAAAGTATGATAAAATGTCCATTTTGCATGTTAAATTTTGCCATGTTAAGTAAGTTTTGTAAATTACAATGTGCATTTAGGACCCCATAACCCATAGGTCAACATAAGGGTGAAAAGATAGTAGAACTTTTGAGTAGGATTGTAACATAAAAATGAAACTTTGAATTTAAAATTTTCAAATTGCAAAAAATTTTACGAGATCCATAAGAAAGGCATCAACTTGGCATAAGGGTCCACGAGTTCTCATCAAATTGAGTGATGACTTCATGAAGACAACTTTAGCCACATGAAGGCTAAGTGGTGACTTAGAATGAATCATTTTTAATGATATTATGGTTTCCTCTGAACATTTCAATGAAACTTTATCATAATCAACCAACAACACCTACAGTTAGTTGTAGATGAACTTTCTTCAAAAATACCATATAAAGTAGTGGCTTGAGTGTTTATCTATGTGCTGAGATAAAATCAGTTATTTTTTTTGTGAAGAAGCAAAAGGATTATGTAATTTTTAATGATGAGATGATGGGGGTAGATTGGTAGAGATTTGGTTTTGCTATCCTTGTCCATCATAAGACTAAAAATAAAAATTATGTCCTTAAGTAGATTTGTCTAGCTCACCAAATAGACAGATGCTAGGATTCTACTCATCAAGAGATGGCTTTAATCTCATGCATTATAAATCCTTATATTGTGGAATATAAAGAGGCATGAATGGAGAAGGGATGTTATTTTTGTAATTTAATGGGATACTATGGAGGTGGAGACATGTCAAAACTAATTAAGAAAGTAAACAGGGTACTATTTTAGGAAGAATGCATAGAGTATATGGGGATGAGATTATTAATTTTAAGGAGAATCTTCTTGTTTTAGTTCCTAACCTAAAAAACAAGCCTTGTATGGGAAAATTTGTGGTGTCTCCAAAAATCTCAAGGAACACAAATGTTTCAAATTCATTATTAAAAGTAGAATCCACTAGAACTACTCAACAAAAGAAACTTATTGTATGGTCTCATCTCTCTACACCAGTTTCAACTACATACAAAAAAACGATGAGATCTAGAAGCCTAAGTTTAGAAGAGATGAATCATAGTGATGAAACTATTTATGAACAAGATTATGAGTCAAAAAATGCTATGGAAGAGTATTAATATAGTCCTAATGAGTTTGAGGTTATTGACACAACCAAAAAAAAATTTGTGATTGATTTCAAATGAAGAAATAACATTCCTAGATTAGAGAATCATACAAGGTTAGAAAAACATTTATAGAAAGAATGCAACATGCATTTTCAAATTTAAAAATTACAAGTTTTAATATGCATTTCAAGGTCAAAAACATGTAGGTCAATGCAAGGTCAGAGGCTCAAAGTGAAGATTCTAAGTGAAACTATAACATCAAAATGCAATTGTAAAATTCAAATTTTCAAATGTGTATCAGACTTATAGAATGCCACACTTGCAAAAGTGTAGCTAATGTCTAAAATCTTATTGGATGCAAAGTCACACCTGGGGTCTAAAATCCTACCAAGGCAAAATGGAGGGAAAAATGGGTTCACTTAGTGGCAACCCTAAAAATTAAAAAAGAAAACAGAAAAATGCACGGGCAAAGTAAAAGGTAAAAAGGTAAAAACAAGATCTAAGCGTCATTTCCAATATTTGGCTAATGTCAAAGAGCTCCATGGATGAGGATGATTGTTATAAGGGTTTTAAGTGGGCCATTGGAAACATATTCAAATGGCTATGGATCCCACACTACCTCCATTATAGTTGGAATAGTTTGATGCCATCATTACAAAGCTATAGTCATTTTTTGGCTTGCATAAGGAGGAAGGCAGCCATCCACAAACTTCCAATTAGGCAAATGATTAGTCAAGGATAGGTAAAAATGCTTTCACATGAAGACAAAATTAGTTTTTCTCTCAAGGAGAATATTCTCCCTTAAGCTCAAGTGCAACAAAATTCCATATAGGTAGATCAAAATTTTGTTATCAAACTTCATCATGACATGGAAAACCACTTACTAGAATGATTTCCTTAAGCTTCTAGGCATGATCAAGGGCATCTTCCAGATGGAGCATCTTGGAGGAATATTCTAGGTGAGAGATTTGTATAATTAAAGAGGGCATGTCCTATTTATAGAAGTTGTTAACTTTTTTTGGGATTCTTGTCGTATGTTTTTGCCTCTTTTGCTAAGTTGATTGCAATTGTACAGTCATTGGCAAACTCTGAGAACATGTATATGTCTCCCCTATTTCAGAACAAATCCATTATACATTTCCCCATGTTAACATTTTGAACATTGATGTATGTAATATTTATTTTCAAGTTAATGGAAAATATATGTGATTTCTATTGTATCTTGTTAATAAAGTGCAATGGGACATTTTTCATCCATTGTTGGTTGGGTATTTAGTTTTATTTCTATTAATGGTAGTCATTTTGGGTATGAATCTAGGTTATAAATTCCTTTCTGCATTGTGATTTGGGAGTGTTTTATTGATAGTATTTTAAGGATCCCTTGGACTTATGGATTTGATGGGATAAAGTTCTTGAATCATTATTTGCATTATATTATTTGGGGTTTCAGGGGTCATTTGAATGTTTTCATTACATTGGCATCAATGAATGCAAATCATTCTTGATAGTTTTCTTAGCTTGTCTTTCAATCTTCTATATCTTGAAATGAATAATATCATGGTTTTTGAAGGATTTACCTATGTTTCAATCCACTACCACTCTCTTATATATATATAAATCATCCTACATGTCCTACCCATGCAAATAATACATGTTGTTAAACATTTTAAGTGCTATTTTCTCACATATGCATAAATGTTGTATATCTAAAATGTGTCTGTATTTAGTACTTGAAAACTAGCATTGTAATATTCTATTTGGCATTTATATATCAAAATTTTATATGGAAATGAAGGTTGAAATTACCTTCCCACCTATCTTTAGTATCTTGTGTCTGACTTAGAAGTATTTGACCATTCTATGTGATAACTCTTCCTGAGTGGAGTGTGCAAGTTTGGCTATGCTCTGGTTAGATTTGTGTCTATGCCAATAATCCATTGGAGAATGAATTGTATTATCCCTCCTCATGACCAAGCTACCCCATAGGTACTCCCTCCTTGGTTTAGGTAAAGCCAAAAATAGCAGGGAACTAACCATACCCTTTATCAGTGTCTTCCAATCATTATCTATGTTTAGTCCATCTGAATGATAAACCATTCCCTAGATATAATGATATAATTTGGGTTTTTCATCCATTTTTGTCATCATCTCAAGTGTGCAAGGTTTAATTCTAAAAGTATACAATTGGGAACTAATAGCAGGCATGTTAGGAAAGATAGGCATCATGACCTTTGGAGGGAGTTTACTAGCTTGAATTAAATCATTCTCAGCTTTAATAACTATATCATAGGCATCAAGAAAATCATATCCTCCCATAGACTATACGTGATAGCTATATCATTCCCAATAGATTTGAGGTAGGTTGAGAAAATAAAACTTGTAAGGGGTCTCATGGGAGGTAGAATCCCATTCCATGTCTTTTGGAACCTTTCATTGAAATCATGCATGGATTCTATAGGACTTCTTTAGATGACATTCTATTGATGGATCAGTGATGTATTATCACTCTTATTCTCAAACCTTTGAGTCAATAACTCCCTAAATTAATCCCATGTAGTAATGCATCCTATTGGCAAAGTTCAATACCAATCAAGGCATTTTCTCCTAAGAGACATGGCAAGCAATATGATTGCTATGTTAATTTTGTGTAATATTATGGAAATTTTAAAAGTTATATATGTCTCTAATATACTCACTTTAGGTGATAGGACCTTCTCCATTCAAATTAGGAACACTCTTGGTGGCATTGGGAGGGATATCATCATAGGTAGCAAGATTTCTAAGATTTTCAGTATTGAAAGCTAGGAAAGCATGTTGCCTATCCATGTTACCTTTAATTTGTTCTTCATTATATTGACTTTAAAAGTCATCTTACTCTTCAATATATTCTTCAAGATTCTCAAGTGAGAAGAAAGGCTCAAGGTATGGAACTTCAAGAGGAAAATCAGGATGAGGGAGTGGATTTGCAGAATGAGTACCTATACTATCAGTTGATCTAGTAGTGGCCATGAAGAATAAACAAAAGAAATAAGAAACTGGTTTACAACTAGATGTTATAAATTTAGTGGAGTTTCCATATGATAAGTAGGAAACACTTATGCAGTTGTTGTCTTGTCATAGACATCATTCACCTTGATAAGAAGTGTTTGGGATAACTATCCAAAAATGCATACCAAAACTATTGTCACTCAATTTTTCACCCTTGGAGAGGTATTTAAATCCTACTCTAATTGAGTGAGATAATGGGATTACCCTTGGGGTAAACCTCTATTTAAAAGGGCTAGATTCATAGATATTTCTTAGTTGCTCTCTTACTAACTAGTTAATGTATGAAAAGGGATAATAAACTATATAACTGTAAGAAAACTAAAAAAAAGAGGTGATACACCAAAATATTTGATCTAATATTATCCTATTCTTGCATTTAAAATAGGTATAACTAAAATCTAGTCTATACTTCAAGATAGAGTTTCTCACATAAGTATTCTAACCTAGAGACTATGAAAGTATAATAGACACGGTGAGAGATTTAAAGGATTGAGACATTACTAAAACTCCAAAAATACTTAGCTACAACACCACACGTCAATGTTTTCCAAGTAACCTTTAATAATATAACATATCCATAACTACGTGCACATAAGTAGGACAAGATGCAAGGATAAGAAATTTTCTCACTAGCATCTATCAACAAATCATTCAACATAATGAAATATGAACTTGTAAAGTTTGAACTAGTTTGAATCTATTTTCTCAAGGCAAATATGAGTAATAAAAATATCAAGGCTTAACCTACCCTTATTGTGAATAGATTAAAATGTTGAAAATAGGAATGCTTATAGCACCAATGTAAGAGAGAGAGAGAAATCCCACACTAAGAATGATATCTTAGGGGCTTACAATAATGGATAAAGATGATTAGTCTTTAGAAGAGTTATGAGGAGGCATATGAAGTCTTGAACAAGTTTTGTTTGATCTCCAAGTTAGAAGGTGTTAGTCCTTGAAGAGTTCACAAGTATTCATGAAAATGTTTACAATATGATTGTCATTGATGTTAAAAGGGGCACTATGGATGTCATTGATGTCAAAAGTATCAAGCAGGATTGATGGAGAGAAGATCATGTTTCATAGTTACACTATGAAAAGTTGTCATGATTTTATAGAGACCATTTATGGATGTTTAAATTCAAAAGGATAGATTATTTGTTATGATTTTTTCATGATAATATTTAATATGTGGTCTATAGGCTCAAAGGAGAAGGAATGAACTTAGAATTGAATTATCTTGGCTCTCAAACTAGATAAGGTTTCTCAGTAAAATCTTAAGGGTTTATGTCATGGTGTCAAGTAGGCACTTTCTATTTTGATGGTGATTGGCTATATCCTAGACCCATTAGCTTAACTTATAACTTAATCCTTTGTTATCATTGTGAAACCATCCCCTTTGACTTAGTAATTACTAGTTCAAAGGACTTAATATTTCCTAAGTCTAAGACTTTATATTATGTCCCAGATTAATCAACGACTTGTGTTTCATCATATACAGATGATCCAATGAAGTGAAGAAAATTAAAATTTTCAAAGGCTCCTCTAAGTAAATGTGCTAGTGAAAAGTGTGACATTCATGGAGATTTTTAGACAAAGACCCAATGAGAGTAAGCTTATTAGAGTTAATGGTCGATCTAGTTAGAAGATAAATAGTTAGCACTCAATCAAACATTAGAGATCCAACATAGTGTGATGAATTCAAAGTGTCAAAGGTCCCTTTGAGTGAAAATTTTAATTCCAAGTGTCACAAGTACATGATTCTGTCAGATAGAGGACCAATGAGAGTGAGCCTATCAAAGATAAATATCAAGCTTTTTAGAAGATCTGACAATGCACAGGGGATCATGTAAAGAAGATCGATGGAGTGAAAGTGATCAAAAGATATAATAAGTAGTGAGATGAGGTCAAAAATGTCAAATTTTAATGACCAAGTCAAGGTAAATAACATGCATCTTTGGATATCTAATAGCACATGGAAGCTAGGATCTAGAAATCGATAGACACATTTTAAAGAGTGGAACATTAAAGTTTAGTAGTATATAAATATCAAACAGAGTGATATATCTTTTACATGGCATGAAGAAAGAGATCAAATTCTAATATTTAAAGTGTTTAAATTCCAATGGTCTAGTGGAGAAACATGTAGGAACATGAAGGAACTTGCGTATAAGCTTTATATCTTGACATAGACAATGAGATTGATCGATTCAACTGATCAAGTCTACATTAAAGAGCCTACGCATCAAAACTTAATTATAAAAATGCTATATATAGTAAAGAGAAATCTAATTATATCATGATGCATAGAATTGAGATGAGGGAAACTAATAGTTCATGTCGTAATGAACTAAAGTCCAGAATTGGTGTGATGTGTTACAGTCAGAGTGTGAACACACTAAAGATATGAAACCCTAGATCAAATGTTTATATATATGATATCTAAGATAAAGAAAATGTTTATATATCCATTTTAATTATGTCAAATATAAAATATAGTGTCATAGAGGAGTAGAGTGAGAGAGAGATGAAGTGTGTTGAATAGAGAGATATCTAGACATAGAGACAAAGAAGGGTTGAGAGGAAGAAAGGCACACAGAGACAATGTGTAGAGAATGAGTAGTTATAGATTAGAATTTTAATAGAGATAATATATTTGGATTCATTTATGAATCTATTTTATATACTAGAGTTTTAAATTCATAGATCTGATTGGTTGGTGCCATCAAACAAGTTGATTTGGTACTCAGATAGGGGATTGGTGTCTCCTTAGGGTTGGTGCCCTTAGACATTATAACCAGTGAGGTTAAGCTAAGTTGGTGCTAAATTATGGGATTGGTATATCCTTAGGATTGGTGTTCTTAAATGTAACCAATTAGGTTTTTCTAGTGAGGCTTGTAGCTAGTGATACTTATAACTAGTGAGGTTTTGCCAATTAAGACGTTAATTGTGAGGTTGGATTAGAACAAAAGATTCTAGTAGATATTCTCACTATGGTTTTTCCATTTGGGTTTTCCACGTATAAATCTAGTGTCATGTATGTTTTTTTATGTATGTAATCTCTACATTTATCTTTTAATCTACATATGCTTTTGAATTTTCTTTAAAAGGATTAAAGGACTGGTTTTAGTTGATGTACTGATTCACCCCCTCTCTTAGTAGATAGTTATGTTCCAATAAAAAATTGGTCTAATTTATTGTAGGAAACCTCTTCATTTTCCTTTGAAATGTATGTATATCCATGTAAAACTATGGATTATCACCTCACCAAGGTGTATGCATCATTATCTATTCTTGAAATAGGCCTTTTGGATATAAAGAGTTAGCTTAACTCTTGAGGTACAATATGTGATCTTGGGTAGTTAAGAGATCACCTGATTATTGTTATATAACTTTTAATTGATCACTCTAAGCCTAAAATATTTAATCACCATCTCTTTAGGGATTTTAATACTTCAATTGATACCTTTCAATACTTATCATGCCTCTCAAAGATTTATTTCAATAGTGAATGTCTAGCACTAGTTGGCCTTTAGACCTAGTTATACATATTAGTTCATTTGAATGGCCATGAAAACTAAAATTAACCTTGGATCAAGGATAAATATAATTTTATCATACCTAATAAACACTTCATCCTGTGAACAAGGCCTTCAAGGCTTCACAAACCTATTACTCTTGCCAAAATAGATGACTAGGTCTCTCAATCTAGGTACATCTCAAATTACCTTCTTTGTGTAGACTTGTAGGAATAGTTTCATGAGTGGATGAAAGGATTTTATGCCCTAAGGAGTCATAAAACAACCCATAGTACCTCATATAATGAATTTCAAGCATTCATCCATGTTTTTACCCTTCATTAAAACTGGCAAAAGAGAGGGTATTTATTATGTTCATACAGGTGACATCAACATCAAATTTCATGGTGAGGAGCACAAGAGAGATGTTGAAAATTTTCAAATGTTTCTATATCCAAAATAATTCATTTGGGGACATTAGGATACACATATCTTACATCACATTCATCTAAGGGTTTTAGTAGGGTTTAAGACTTGTTTGAGGTCTTAATAATTATTCATAAAGCATCAACCATAAATTAGCCTCATTTCACTTGGAAAACCTTCTTGAATGACCTCTACACCTATCCAAAATGGATCAATTTCCCATGCAAAGTGTGATCTATGATGTGAATGTATGAAGTTGTTCCTCGGGTAATAGACCTAGTGTTTTTAAGCTCAAGAGAGGTGTAATTTGGGTTTTATCCCTCAAAATTCAATTAAAATATTGGGAAAGGTTTAGAAATATTTAAAAATAATCCTCCTCATGTTTTTATATGCTTTGGAAATGGTTATCATCCCACTATGTGCATTTGGTGCATCAGTCAAGAAACCTAATGTTTTAAGCATGTCACCTCCTTGATATCCCTCAAGGGAAATTAGATTAAAATCTAAGGTTTTGTGCATCTTGAGAGTGTATTGAGACATTCTCTATATTTATGCATTTCCTTAAGTTTCCTTCATGGAATTTGATGTGATTATCTTGTGTTTTGGATTCAAATAAACCCCTTGGTCTTAAGACTACCCATTAACAATAGAGTAGGCAAGGTCTAAGACAAAAAAATGAATATGCCTATTACGTATATGGATTTTAGGTGACCATGGATGTATTGATCCACTCATGACCATATTCAATATAGTTTTCAAGTGTAATTATGCTTATAAAATCCTCAAAACTACATCTCTCTCATGACTGGTTGGGCATACCTATGTGTGTATTAGTCATGTTTACTCATTTGACTGTGTAATGCTTTAGTGATCTCAACAAAGGATTTTTAATAGGATGAACACCAATTCATCCTTCATTCTATCAATCTATGTATCTCCTCTAAGTGTTGAGGTGTTTATTTTAGGTCTACCAATACAAAAGAACTCTTGAGTCCATTTAGGCCTTCTACGTCTTTATCATGAGATTCCACTTTGGAGTTTAAAATCAATATTCATATAAGTTAAGGTAACTTCTCCAATTTTGAAACTTTCATTACATACCTAACAGACCTCTCACACCTTATGTTGTTGAAGATAGTTCCTTACCATGGACTGAGTAAGCCTGTAGGTGATGCTCTTTATGCACACAGTGATTAAACCTATGTTATTTATATATATTTGATAGGTAAGTGTTGGATTGGACATGTTTCAACTTATAAATCTTATATTTAGAATTTCACTCAGCTTTTTCATAATTCTCAAACTCTAAAAATGCACTCACCTTCAATCCTTATCCATTGGGCTAGGTTGTAGGTGACTTATTGACTATGCATAGGGTACCTTGACTACATATTTTGTGTTATAAACTTTTCCTTCATACCATTGATATCATAAATGACTATTGAATTGGTTTTAACAATCCAAATCAGGTTCATAGGTCTTTCAAACATCTCTTCTCTATTTCTTTAGGCTTGAAGATGGAATGTTCCTTCAAATAGGCATGTAGGTGCATTCTCCCCATGACCAATGATTCATTAGGAATCATAACATTATGAGAACTTTTGGAAACATTTTAGGGGTTATGTGGGATGTGTGTTCATATTCTAAGGCCATAGAGAGTCTAAAAATGTTCATTGGTCATGTTGAAGTCTCCACCCAATGAGACAAACCTGTAAACTAAAGAAACATGGGGGTCCTTACATTTGCATACACTAGATTAATTGGAATGATATCACTATAAGACCCCTTAGAACCTTTTAAATATCATACAACATTTTTTTTTCAATAATGAGTTCATATTTATACTAAGATTTCTTGGAAGTCAAGGTAGTGGGGTTTAGATACTTCTCTAAACAATTAACCTTATTAGTATTTTTCATAAAAAATAGGAGCATGACCTAAATACCAATTCCATAAATCTAAATTCCATTTGATTCCCCATATTTGGTGAATATTTTAGGATCCATCTCTCTATATTATTTATAGAAAAAGCAATCACACATGACCCTTGCAAAGTTGCCAAGGATGAAGTGGAAACTAAGCATTTTGTCATTTTTAACCTATGAAACTTTTATGAATGTTGAAAATTCCTAAGGGAATTATATATTCACTTTTCATATGTTTACTCTTGAATATGATCTTATAAATAATCATAAATACCCCTTTTAGCTCAGTTTATCCTTCTTTGAGTGTTGAACTTGCAAGGTCTAACTATATTTTAACATTCTCTAACATTAAAAACGTTAACAAACCTATTTTCATGATTTATAAGTACCACTTATACATACCACACTTTATATTTATCTTTAAAATGACTTTAGAACCCTTATGAAGCAGTTTCAAGTGTAGAAAAAGGTAGTGAAATTAGATGACCTCATGGAGTTGACATTTAATTTGACCAAGACCCTACAAGACTTATATGGATATATTTCACCCCCTATGATAGATTATTTAATAAATAAGCTTTAAAAATACCCCCATTAGCCACAATATAAACCTTAACATCTCCAAAAACCTTAATTTATGCTAAAAAACCTTTATTTCTCTAAGGTGACTAGAAATGGGTTTAAACTCATGATTTAGCAATACAAATTCATAGATGAGTTGTGGAAACCTATAGAAACTTATAGGATAAGGAGAAAATTAAATAAACTTGGACTCATAGAGGTCAAAATGTTATCACATTTTCATAACAGTTACCATTCGAGGTCCTACACCTTATTCATCCAAAAATCCCATTCAAGGTTGTTTGCCTCAAAAAACCAAGCCCATCACTCCCATTAATGATAAACCTTAAGATATTGTGGAACAACTATAAAATACACCTATGAAAATTTATATTTTAGATATTTTCCATATATTAAATGTCCACAATAACATATTGAATGAGCTTATAAGTTAGTCTAAGGTCCTAAGTGACATTGTGCCTGATAAATTTCAAACGTTAGTGAGTTATTTGACTCCACACCAAAAACACATATTTGATCAAACTGACATGTCATCCCTTATAACTTTTCATAATAACTCACTTTACATATAATAAATCATTTCCCAACATAAATTTGAATGAGTCCTCATAGATAATGGTTTAGGTCTAAATATTTTAGCTTTGACACTGGTCAAATACTTAGGCTACACAGCAGTAAATCTTTAGCCAGATACCATCACCATCAAATCTTATGATAATGAAGAGTGATAATATCAAGGTACCATTTTTTTAACTATTATCATTGGGCCTTTAACCCATGATACTCTATGTCATGTTCTTCATTTATAACTATCCTATAATTTGTTCCTTGGGTGACCATGGATTCATGAAGTATGTGTTGTTCCTTTTACACTTCATCAGTGTATCATGTTTCCCCATTCCATATTATAATTTATTATTCATGTTGACCTATAGTCATACCAATTATTTAAACATTTAAAATTATAATACAAAATATATAACTACTTCTTCAACATAAATCTTATCCCCAATAAGGACAAGGATATATTTGATCAACCACCTAGATCTAATTATGTGGATCTAAGTACCCTTACCTCTACTTCATCTACACTACCTAATACAATACCTATTCATTTTACCATTCAATACAACATCATTGTGGAATATAAAATTAGTAATTTTTTCCATATAGCCATATTACCTAAGAGCTTAAATCATATGGTAGAGCCAAAGTGAAAGCTAATAAAAATGGAAGGGTGTAGAAAGGATGATTCTCATCAAAAAAAACCCATGGTTTTCATCAAAACCACTTCCCAATTTCAAGAAAAAATCAAGTCAATGATGATTCATGGTTATAAAATGATTATTTTATCACTTTCTACCAAAATTCAAAGTATCATATTCTAAATATGATAATGGATAATAAATCCTATAAGGACAAAGACTTGGTGGGGACATCAAGGACTTATTGAGCCACTATCAATTGCCAAAAACAAAATAACTTGACGTATTGGATACAAACCACTAAATTGTAACTCTTTATATTTCTAACAATGATAGCTCCTTTAAAAATAAAGATGTCAAAGTCCTCTATGCAAAGTACCAGATCAAGCAACACTTTTCCACTACCTTTTTTCCCCAAAGTAATGGCCAAGCTAAAACATCTAACAAAACCTTGATCTAAATCCTTAAAAATATTGTTAATGGTTTTATCCATGATTAGCATCTACAACTATTTCCCACCCTCTAGGACTACTATACCAATACTCGTACCATAATAGGAGACAAACCATACTCCCTTGTTTATGGCACTGAAATTATTCTCTCTATCGATATCAAGTTTGCTTCTTTGTGCATTTAATTGTAGAATATCATTGATGATGAAGTATATATAAATTTCAAATTCAATAATTATACGTACTTAATGAAAAATGGGTAGCTACTTTAGAAAACCTTCAACCCTATCAGAATAGGTTATGTCATAGTTATAACAAACATATCAAACATAGAGAGTTTGAACTTAGTGACCTAGTACTTAAAGAATACCAATTTCACCCATGAAAACAAGGGAAAATTTGAGCCTAATTGTCTAAGACCATTCATTATCATATCTAACTATGGATCTAGAGCATACACATTAGCTACATTGGATGGATAAGATCTGGATAAGCCCATAAATATCATGCATCTCAAGCATTTTTACACTTGATTTTTTTGAACATTGTCTATGAGGACCCCTACTTAGGGGCATGACCTAAGAAAACTTTCCCTTCATCCCATTTCAAATTGAGTTATTTCATATTGACCTTATTACCTTATCCTATTATCATTCTTGATCTTTATTCCAACTTATCAATACAATAGATGATTCTAGATACCAAAATTTAGAGAAAAGTTTGAAGCAGAATATTCATATTTAGTCACCATCATCACATCCAGGATAAATAGTACTTTAGAGTATCTTACACATGATTTCCCTATATGATGGTATTCAAAATTACATCTTTCATCTCTTGTTAAATCCTACACCATTTATTTTGTTCCTATGCCATTCCTATTTTAAACCCTATTATTGATTCATAATAACTTTTGCTAGGGTTAAAATACATTAATCTAAGGTCTAATTTGACTATGTGTATAACACTCAATTTTTAAGGTCATCTCAATCACCCCATTTCCATGATCTCACCATTTTGAGAGAAACAAAATCCATGCTCTCACCATTTTGTGAGAAGTTAAGCCACACTCTCATCATTTTGTGGGCAAATTAAGCCATGCTCTCATCATTTTGTGAATTAAACCATTTTTCATATCTTAATCCTCAATTAACTTGAGATGCCAAAAACCCAAACACATTCAAAATAATATAAAAACCCTAAAATTTTTAAAATCCCAAAAACAACCTTAAAATTTTAGAAAAAAACTCAAAAAAAGGGCTTCAAATTTCAATGAGAGATATTAAGCCTCAAATTTGTTGTTTGCTTTATCTTCTTGTTTACCAGTGGCCTTTAACTTTATTCTAGATGAAGTGGTTTGTTGCATTTACTAGTTTGGAACCCCTTATCCAACCATGATCATTTCTAATTACCATGGCCATTTCTTCATTTAACCTCTCATTTCTATGACAACTACATTGGCCTAAGGTCAACATGGACGATATAGACAATGCTTGGATGCATAGGACATCTCAGGTCATCTCAGCCAATCTTTATGTCATTCCATTTTCTATATTTACCTCAAAACATTCTTTTTTTTTAAGTTTGTCTTTTCCTATTCTTCTTCTATAATCAAATCTCTTACTTATCATCATTTTTCTTCTTTCCCATATCCCTAGGAGAACTAAATTTAGCCTGAAGTCCATAGGATTATGTAAACAACATCCACTTGTATGGGGAATTTGGAGTCATCTCAACCACCCCTTCTATTTTATTATATTCCCCCCCCCCTTCCTTCTAGGTTACTATCTTGTCTTTTCAGTTATCTTCAAGTGTTTAGGGGTAAAATATCCAAGAGTAATGCTTTACTTTGACACATGCATAAATAATTCACTAATTACTTATTTTACAATATGGTTATGTTTTTGTTAATAATGTTTATTTTTTATCATTCTTAGTGTGTTTCTTTGCTTTCTCTCTTGAGAAAACAATATGCTTTATGTTTATTTTCTTTTTAGTTTGTCTTTACTTACTTTATATGCTTGTTTGTTTCCCTTTTTTTGTTGTCACTTTGACTCAATCCATTTTATCAATAGGGTCATCATCATGGTGCTTCCTATCATGAAACTATACTTGAGTCCATCCATTATCATTTTATAACATTATCCTCATGATTATTATCATTTGTATATTGGATCAGGGGTCAGTCCTTATGTACATTATGATCTAGTCATCATGGTGTTTTATATCATGATGTATACCATTTAGTTCTAGATCAAAAAACAAGATCTAAAAGTCTAATTAGTAATGTTGTAGCAAAATCTCTCCTTGTCATCTATCCCCCAACCAATTCATCAAATCCCTAATCATAGCTTCTCAAAATGAAAAATCCACCCTACTAGGGTAATTAATTTTAGATTTATAAATAATCAAATCTGCCCTACTGGGGTAGCTTCTTACATTAATGATAAAATCTTCTCTATTGGGGTACATTATTATGATCAACCAAGATGGTACTTTTTGGGTCCAAATCCATTTTCTATTATTTATTCTAATTTCAATCCCGCATATTTCTCCCATTCTTGCTTCTTCCTCTCTTTTTTGAGGGCCCATCTGTTTCAACTTCTTCCCCAATTGTCCCCTTGAGGGGGCATCTAGGGATAATAAATCACCCTTTGAGGCATCAATTTTTGTTTATTGACTCATAAACTTTAAACATAAAAAGGGAATAATGAACACACCATTCTTCAAGTTTTATCAAATTTCTCCTTGATGAATTTTTCATTCTTTGAAAGGATGTTACTGTGCTTAGTGTCTTGCAATGCCTTTTCAAATAAGGACAAAATATAGACACTTAATTTTAACCACTTTCATGTCTAAACTATAATCAAGAGCAATTTTCCATTATCATGTGATTTTTTATCCAAAAATCACCACTGGACCTCACTTACCTCCAATTGTTATATTAACCCAAAATCATAATGACACATCCCTGATTAGGGTAATGGATCATATTATATAATTAACATTATTTAATTCATCCTATATAAAATTAACCCTTTGCAATTATCTTCACAAGGCAATTAAGTGAATAATTGATTGACAAATAGAAACATTACAAAATCCACCATTCTTATAATTATGGATTAATCCCACTTAATCAAATCTAATCATTCTTCTAATAGGAAAATCCATGGATTTGGAATTAACTTATTTTCCTAAAAAAAAAATTGATTATTATCCCATGTAGATGATGTCATTTAACAAGTCAATGGGAAAGAGAAAGAGTGTAAACAAGCTCTTATACCCCTATTACACACTCTTCCTCTTACACACTCAAGAGGACTAGTGGCTACACTTTTCTTTCATTATAACTTACATACTCCAAAAGTCCTTAAATGGCATATCTTACACAATTTATGTGTGTAATAATGGATTTGAGAATTTATCATCAACCCTTCATCTTGATATGAGATGAATGGTTCATAATGAATCAAAAATTATATAAATAAGAACCTCACACCTCTCATTTTAAGAATATTCTCCATGAAAACTTATTATTTCAAATTATACAAGAAGCTTCAACCCTCTCATGCCAAGCAAAATACAACATCAAGTGTAGACAAGGAGAGATGATTACCACATGAATATTCAAGCATTGATAAATAATTCAACATCTACAAGCCAAACTCAACATCTTTAGACTAATTCTTAAGAAAATATTTAATGGAGGTAAAAACATGGTTCTTTATCTTCTAATTTCATTTATTTCTTGTTTTCCACATTTATCAGCCTAGGGATTAGGAAAAATTGATCCATTAGAATGAACATAGTGTCATGTTATTATCTCATCATAGGCAATCCAGTTATGAAACCCATGCTAATAGATTCCCATGGTTTGGATGGAACTAGTAGTGATATGTAAGGTTTGAGCTTCCTATTCATGGGCTTGAAAATGTAATAAGGAATGCAAGACTTGATATGGCATTCCATGTTTGTGCACATGTGAGGCCAGTAGAAGTGTGATTGTAGTATGACTAGAATATTTATCATGCTAAAGTATCTTGAGGAATTGACATAGTGTGCCTCCTAGATGAATCATTGGTAAGGTACACTAAAGGGAACATAGATATGTTTGAGATTATAGAGAATATGGTCAGACAAGTAGAACTCCTAAACTTGTTTACCATGTGTGAAGCTGGTATAAGTTATGATGAAGTCTTGATATACTAAGTATAGGTATACTTACCCAATATATGAAGCTATGGTCATGCATGTCTATCACCATGATGAATGCATGAATCAGCAGTTGGCTAAGGCAATATGTATCCTTGTTGTACTTCCCTTTCTTGTTCTTGATCATGAGATGGAACTGTTATAGGTAAGTCATTAATTTCATGTGGCATGTATTTTATATCTTGTTTTATGACTGTAAGAAGTTAAGTGGTTTATGGTTAAAATGAATAATTATCTCCTTCCCAAGAATGTAGTGTCACCATTACTTAATTATTTTCACAATAGCATATAGGTCATTCTCATAAGTGGTTTACCTTTTAACCATGTCACTGGACATCTCTAAGTGGTATGCGACTAGATGTCCATGTTGTATGAGTACCACACTGAGTGCATAATTAGATGCATCTATGTGAATTTAGAAGGTTTGTGTAATGTTAGGTATTTTGAGAATAGGCACTACATAGAGGAATTTCTTAAGTGCCTCAAAATCATGTTATTACACATGTGTCTAGTTAAACTTGTATTTGGTGTATGTGATCTAGTTAAGAGCCTAAGAGATGTACAAGAAACCAAGGATGAACCTATAGTAGAATTCAAAAAGTCCAAAATAGTCCTTAATTTTGTGAGATTTCATGGAGTAGGCCAATTCTGGATCACTTTAATTTTCTCTATGTCTACTCTAATGTTAGTGCAATCAATGATGTAGCCCAATTATTAGACATGCATTGTGCCAAATGTATGCTTTGCTAAGTTGGATTACAAATTGTGTTGGTGAAAAGTGTCTAAGATGCATGAGATATGATCCATATGCTCCTCCCAAGTCTTGTTGAAGATTATAATGTCCTCCAAGTTGATGATGATGAAGGAGTCTAGGAATGGCCAAAGTAGAACATCTATCAAATGCATGAAAGTGGTTGGTGCATTGGTAAGGCCAAAAGGCATGACCAATCATTCATACAATCCTTCCCAAGTATTTAATGTTATCTTCTATACATATTTAGGATGGACTAGAACCTGATGGTAACCTAACTTTAATTCAATCTTGGTGAAGTATTATGTACCTTGAGGCTAGTCAAAAGGTCATCAATGCATGAAAATGGATATTGGTTATTCATTGTGACTTTTTTGAGTACATAATAGTCTATGTAAAGTCATCAAGACCCATTTTAATTGGGTTTGAGGACTATATGAATCCTATAAGGTAAAGAGATAAGCCTAATTTTACTATTAGTTGGGGAATGTATACACTAATCACTCAAATCTATGAATGTGCCACATGGATAGGGATCAGGGTTTCTTTTTATTTAATAGTTATTATACATGATTATTATGAAGATATTATATTTTCAATTGGGATCATCTACATGGAATATTTAGCAATAGAATACAGGTTGACATACCTAGCCACCAAGTATGACATCATGGTTATAACAATATAGTTTTTAGGATTATATATTCTTATGGATTGTAGTAGAACAGGTTGGATAGTGTTGGGTAATATTGTCTATGGTTTTGAGAAAATCTTGGGATATCTAGAATGAAATTGTAATGAGTGATTTATAATATGAATATTTTAAGGAAATTTGGTATTTGATTTTTAATATAATAGCTCTACACTTCTTATGTGAGATATATCTTTTGGGTAATGATATGTGTTACAAGACTATCTCTTATGAAAATAGTTTTGTCTTCTATTTGATATTATCTGCTCATTATGAAGTTGGATGATATTACATAATAACTCAATGAATTAATAGAATCCTCTATAAATGTTTGTAAATTAATTTCATCTGTTAAAAATATTATTATATTAATGAATAGCAAAATGGTCTTTTCTCTATAAGTTTGATATCTATGTCGTCATAACTGAGTTTTACCATTAAATATTTGTCTAAGTAGATAGTCATAAGATTACTTAATATTATGTAAATTTATGTGATCCTAGGATAAAATATGAATACTAAGTAATGATTTTCCTTTCTTATAAGCTCTTCCTCAAATTTTAAGAGTTATCCCTATAATTAGCATGTTCTGGTGAACCTAGGGACGTCTATTAAAAATTGTGTAGTGAGCATAAACTCATTATTTGAGGATATGCTAAGGTGGTTTTATATTCAAAGATATGTGAAATGCTAGCTAAATTAGAAAATAGTTGATTTTGCACAAAAGGAAGCTCAGAAAATAGGGTTTTATAAATAAAATATTGTGTAAGAAAATATTTATGGTGAAATTTATGAGATATTCTCATATGAATTACCTAGATTGTTAGATGACTGGTTGGCTCATCTAGAACATCATTATTTTAGATCTTTTGTGACTAACATTACATGGTCTGAGGAGAAGATCAACTAGCTTCAAGCCTTAGACACTAGTTGGACCCATGTAATAGATCATTGGTTGGATTCGACCATTTATGGGTATATCATAGAGTTTGAAGTACAAGGATACATAGTAAGTGAAGTGGAAAAGGATCTATTTATGAGAGGGATAAGAGGAAAATTCTTGTAGTGACTTCCTATGCTTGTTAAGATGTTGGCTATGGAGAAAGTGATGGTAAATATTCCTTTCCATATGGAGTATTCACTTCAAGCACCATGGGGGTGTGTGAAACATAATGGATAATGAATAAAAGATGAAAATGTAGAGCCTAAACCTAATTCTAGCATGGAGAATCTAATGGAAAAGGACCAAAAGAAGAATTTGGAGTTATAAAGAGAGTTATGATAATAGAGGAGATGGAATAAATAGAATACATTTTAGGAATCTATGAATAGGTGTAATAGTAGTATTGATGATTTGGATGAAAGGAGATGACAAGGAGAAGTGCACAGTGAGGAGAGATAGAGAGAGGAGCCTGGGCAAAGTAAAGATAGAACATAATGAAGTGATGATGATTTAACATGGATGAAAGAAGAAGGTAGTAGTATAGAGATAGATAAATGGTTAAAAGTTCACAGTTTCCAAGAAGGCTATTCAAGAAAGAAAACCAAGGATTGTCTTATAGTCATAGACGTATAGGATTAAGTTATGATAGATTCATATTTAGAGGTAAGGATCATTTCCCCATAGAGAACATATTCCCCAAGGCCATTTTTAAAAAAAAATCATAATAATTCCTACATAGATTTAGATGATGACACTTTGCAAGGACCAATTTCAGAAGAAGTTCATAGAAAAACCTTATAAGTACAAAATATTTCATATCGTAAAGTTTGTATAGAGTTTCTCAGACCAACAAAAGAAGAACATAATAGCATTGTTATCTATAGAGATGAATCCTTTAATTTTTGTGTAGCCTAATAATTTCATAACACAACTTCAAATTTTATAAGAATAGGAAGGAGATGATGAAGATATATCTACAACTAACACATCTACAAAACCAAAAGAGACATTGTAACTACCACCAGACTAGGAGGCACCCTAGATTGCATAAAAGCCCCCAAAACTGCTATCATCCCTAATGCTAGTTGAAAAAAAAATTGATAATTGCATGAAACCCTACTATGGCATCTTAATTGGGAGTATTGACCCACCTAGCTCCTTATGATGGGTCTATGGACCTAGAATAGTACCTACTCACCTACGCTATGAAATGACAAGCTAAAGGAATCATCGATGAAGTGATGATGAACTACAATTTGATTAGAGTGTTAGATAGTAGATCATTATAAATTATATTCCATAAAGGTGTTGATCAAGATACATTATAATCAGTCAAAACAATGTTGATCATAGAATTTAAAGTCTCGAAATGCTCTAGTCAGACCATATAAGATCTCAAGGAAATTAGGCAAGGAACCAAGGATAATTTTTTTAAATGTAATCATAGATTTTTAGATGTAATGATCAAATTTGATTTTGTTATGGTAGATAAAGACAAGGTATCTTGGTTTATAGAGGGATTGTGACCAAAGATAAGGTTTTTTATGGTGTAAACCCAGTTCATTAATAAAACATAAGCTAGAACAATTACAATTAGAATGGAAAAAATTGAAGATTCTAGGGAAGCTTTAGCTCCTAGTTCATAGATAGATAACACCTTACAACTCCTTATAAAAATATTAAAATAATAATGAGAAGCAACATAGAGACCTAGGTTAGATCTTTGGTGTATGGAGTGTGGCAAAAAAGGTCACCATAGGAATGAGCGCTTGAGAATAAAAATAGAGTTCTATGATATATGTCACGTAATAGGAAATTAAACATCTCAATGTCATATGCTAAAAATTTATGTAAGGAACCCACAAAATTTATACTACAACTTCTACAAAGCCCACAACCACAATGAGAAGAACTACTAAACACTATAAGAACTAAGAGAAGACGTCAACAAAAACATCTTTGTACTATCTACGTAGAAAGCAAATATGATAATGCAAGCTATCATCACACCTAAAGGGAACAAGTCTAGAACTAATCTAACTATTATACCTTGGGCATCGATGGTACCATCCTACCAATATATAGACATACCTAATTAGAATTTGTTGTACCCAACATCCCCCTTTCCTTCTTTAAGAAATGAGGACACACTTTTTTCATATTATGGCCTTGTTTGTTGAGACTTTATTCTACATGTTTGTGTAATTTATTAAACAGATTGATCCTTAATCTTTACACTTAGGAGAATATAGCATGGTACTATATATTGTTATGGAGTAATTTTATTAATACCTTTCAAGATATTTTTGAACTATGCAGGGTTTTTGGGACTTAGTCTTATTCAAAGGAATTATATTCAGGATTTGTTTTTTCAACATTTTGCTCGGGCCTTCTTCTTGGGACTTTTTGGTCTTCAAAAATTTTGTTATGAACTGATTTGGTCTTAAATTTTTTTGCATCGGTCATTTTTTTCAAACAATTATTCCTAAATGACTTATCTTTTATCAAAAAATAGATCTTTGGACTTTTTGTTTAGAGTATTTGTTCTAAATAGATTTGGTCTTCAATTTTTTGTATTACATGAATTATCTGAAATAATCATAAGATTTATTACACTTCAAGAATTTTTTTTGGACATTTTATCTTATGGGTTTTGGTCTTCGAGCTTTTTATTCAAGCTTTGTGTTTTAAATATTTGTTTAGATATTTTTTAAAGCTCAATCTCAACACAAAACTTGACTCCTAATTCCTGACTACTAAAAGCCTGCAATACTTATCCAATAAATCAAAATACTTCCTAATACTTTCCAAATGCTACCTTCTAATTAAAACCAATAAGATTTAAACTATGTAAAAAATACAAAATAGGTGAATGTTGGGCATTTATAATGCATGAACTAGAATTCAATGCTAAAATATATACATGCAACATATAGTCATTGAAGTATTCATTTCTTTCAAATGAACTCGATCTCAACTACTATCTTATGTGAAAATAACCCTAAATACTTTTGAGATTAGTGTGAACAAACTAGTGACTAGTAGAAGGGAGAATTGTTCATGAAGGATGTAGATGATTACAAACATTATAAATAATAGTAATGGCATCTTCATCCAAGGCATTCAGGGGAGCACTTCCACCATCACCATTTTTTTATTAAGGACTCAACATAATTCACAAGCACTATGTTTGATGCCACCATTTTTGACAATAGGTATGCCAACTACTCTGAACTGTCTGATGTTATTGATTCTTGTTGACATATTTTCATTAGTTGAAAATCTATCTCCCATAGAGTGAATATTCATCATAGACTTTCTATCACTTAAGAGACAAGGATTGTATTTGGTTGTGGTCAAGCCCAAGGTGATGCCCTATATCGACTTCCTCTGAGACTTATTATTGGTAGGAAAAGTTACATAAGATGCCTTTATGCACTGTATGGATAACCAAACAATTATATCATGCATATTTAGAGTAGATTTTTAGAGGTATTTGTCATTACTAACACTAGTTGCTTATTTTGACAAACATAGGCTAGTTTCATGGAATCAGAGCAATTCTATGGAAAAAGCGTTGACTTCATAGCTTTTCCCTAAGGAAACCATGACATACAAAGGTAATAATCCCACCCCTATCAACAATTTTAGGATGGGAGTGCAGATTGGCATGACACTACTTAAAAGGATATATGGCATGCCCAACATCCATTTCCTCAATTCGGATGGGGTATCATTGTTACATATGATGATGACCAATGATGCATCATTTACTTTGTGTTAAATTATAATCTACCGGCTGAGATAATTGGTCATTTATAAGTACAATCATCCCACTCTGATGAGACACTTCTATATGATGTCTTATCTTTTGGATGTTGTCATGGGAATGTATAAATTCCTTAGTGAGTTATGGATCCTGGCCACTGACTATATCAAGAATCACATTTGTGATCATTTCTAATTTTTACATATTTATTCATATACTAAGAACATGGTTAGGATTGTTTAGGATGCTTATCCTCAAGTTTAGAAAATAATCCATGGGTCTCCAATGCCCAGAGTCAGAGCAAGCATTGTGAAGACACTACCTGGAAGAGGTGATTATTTTTTGTATCTTGACTACACTATTATCATGATCACTAAACATAAGGTTCATCCCTTGAGCCTCCCAAAATATGTACCTAATAAATTGGTATAAAAACAAAATGCTTACTAGCTTTGTTGGAGTATTAAGGAGGATTTGACAAAAAATAAGAAGAGTACATTCTATGGGCACCATATGGTCATTGGTAGGATGTGATACAAATGAGAAATCACTTTAGAGATGTGGATGACAAAATAAAGAGTCATCACTTACCCATAGTATCACATAGGTATTGGGATCTTCATGGTGCCATAAAGAGACACATTTAGGGCTTTAGTATCCCTTACCAACACATCTATTATGATTATGACTTTTATTTATGAATGCACAGAATGATGATGAGGTCTTAGAAAGGGAAAGATTTTTCAATTTGAAGGATGACCATTTAAGGGTGATCCAAAAATAACCTTCAATTATAGTAAAGGAATTACATTGTAGATTACCACTCTTTATAAGATGGACATCCTCATACTTTTGGAAAATCCAGACCATAGAGGAGTCCAAGGAATAAGGAGATCCTTCATAGGAACTTCCTTTCAAGTTAAGATCTATCAAGAAGGAACCAAGGGTGAGTGAACCTGATCTAGGGGATCTCTAAGAGACCCCATCAATATAGACTCCTCTTATGAGGAATATAAATGAAAAGATCTCCTAGCTACTAGTGTAATTCAAATGCCTACAGCTAGCCCCCAAGAACAAGAGTCTACATATTTATGGGTAGCCACATAGGAAGCTACAACACTAGCTCAACAAGGTTCCTCCTTGCAGCCTAAGACTAGTATTTTTTGCAGGAGGAAACCTAATATTCACTTTATAGGTAGTCTAACTATTGAGTAATCTTAGAGCCTACCTGCAATGCCTCAACAAGTAGAAGTGGAAGAAGAAGAAGAAGAATAAGAAGAAGAATATTCTGATGAATAAGTAGAACTAGAGAGAGCCAAGGCACTCATCTTATTAACTAACAAAGAGAAAACATCAACCATAGAGGGAATCATAGGTCAAAATGCTTTGCCTTTATAGACCACTTGTCTACTTTCTTCTTTTATTCCTATTTTTGGTTATGTGCCAATTTCCTCTATGTTAAAAACTCCTATGGTGGAAGTTCTCACATCTACCCCTGATGATCCATTAATATCCTCCTCTTTCTTGAATTTTCCTTTGCTCACCCCAAAAGTTGAGGAATCTTCCACTACTGATCTATCTTCCACCCCCATGCCATCCACTTCCATCATGGCCATTTCTAGTATTCCTTCTATTATTTCCATAGTCAGATCATTGAAGAGGAAAAGGGCATCCAAGAAGATTGAGACATCCATGGCTACTCCCTAACTCCATGTCTCATCTACCCAAATCACTCTCCCCACACCATCCACCACTTCATCCCAAGAAACCATTATCACAAGTTCATATAAAAAGGAAAAGACATAAGTTATCATAGTTTATCCACTCCCCCAATATGGAGGTTTGGACTGGTCTAAGATTATTTAGCCTTCCCTACCTGATACTATCTTCAAGGTAGCAAAGAAGCAATAACCAGCTGAGGATTTTGAATAAGAGACTATGGTCAAAACCAAAAAATAGATAAACCCTAACCAACTAACAATTCCTCTATGTTCCATTGATTTAAGAGACAAAAATTCTTAAATGCCCAACTTCAAGATAATAGAACTCCCATCTTTTACAAATTTGTTTGACAAACCATTTGGGAGTATTCAGAAAGTAAGAAAGAGGAAGTTGGAAGATGATGTTGTTAGGTAAATAATTTTATAAGAAAGGTAAGAAGTATTTTCCTTATCTAAAATATAAAATAGATAGGTGGGCCTATCCCCCTACATAGAATATTTCAAGTCTCTGGTCGAGGCACATAAGGATGCAATGGTAGCAATTCATGAAGGCACAGAGTTAGCAAGACAAGAACTAGAGGTAGAGTTAGAGAAAATAAAATAATAACAAAAGATAGTGCATAGTCTAGATGGAATTGAAGTTGATGTCCAAGAGGTAGCATCAAAGAACTAAAATTCATTAGAGGCATTAGAGTTTATGCACGTTGAATTATCCCCCATGTTATCGATACTCATAAATTGTTTAATTATTTAAAATCTAACAAGAATAAATTGAATATATTAATTGTTTACATAACTAATAAGGCTTATATCCATTTGGATCTTATGACACTATTAGAGGTATCCAATTTATTCAATATGGTGGTCATCAGAATAGAAGAGGCTAGGGAGTGGTTGACAGTTATTGGGGCTTTACTCCCCAAATATCAATAGCATGAGGCACTCATCCTCCAAATTTTAAATGACTTGAAATTGTCAAAATTAAAAGATGTTACATAAAATTTAATAAATAAGATTAACTTTGATTAACTCATTCAGGAGGCTTTAGAAAATTTTAAGTAAAGTTTACAAGGGTTGTCATTAGAGCACATTGCAGCCGAGTTGAGCTTTGCTAGGAAAAAGGTGACTAAAGTTGAGATCTTTAAAATCAACTTTTAGATGATGAAAATAGACCATGCAAAGCTCCTAGGACAAGTCAGTAGGGTACATAGACCCCCTCTTTTTAACTTGAACATAATTTAGTAATAGTATGATGTATCACATAAGTGTTGGCTCAAAATAGAGGTGAAGAAGAAGTAGTCTCAATCTACCACTTGTAGTTATATGTCTATAACCACAATTACCACTCCAACTAAAGTCCATGTAGCTATGAATATGTCAACACAACTATAAATGGCCAAGTTTTTATATGTACATTATAATATTGATGTATATTTCTATGTTTATAGTTTCCTTATGGTTTAAATAATATTGTAAAGTTTCTAGTTCATTTTTTACACATGCACATGTTGCATGATTTTGTAAAGGCTAACTTGAACTGTTAACAAACTATAAGATAAGTTTATATGGTTTTTTACCATACTTAGAACTTAAGTTTTGACTATGACATGTAATGTATAATTCATTTACTTGGAGGATGAGGTGACCTCTTCCCCCGGTCTATTTAAACACATGTAACCCATAGTTTTGAAGGGTCAGCAGATTTTCAATATACAGGAGTAGAAGAAATTTTGGTTGTCAACTAATGTGTTTGTGTATCTTCTTTCCAACATTTATGTAATTAGGCTTATTTATTTTAGTTTCGTGATTCAATAACTCCTAGTGTGAAAAAAATGCAAGTTAGTTTTTTCTTATCTTGATTGATATGTTATTCTTAGATGTGCAACAACTATTGAATGATTGGTAAATTACATTGATTATTAGAAATTAAGTTAATTGATTCATAGTCTTAAGTGTGTATAAGTGCTTTTATTTGATATTTTTTTATGTATGTGCAATAACTATCTCAGATACCTCACTAGCCCTAAACGATAATCTGTTGATTAAGAGTGTGCAACAACTGCTCTAAAAAGAACAACCTTTGATTAAGGCCTGTGAGTTTTCTATACCAATATTATCCTTGATTGCTTGACCATGTCTGATTATATGTGTGAAATAGCTACTAGCAACAATCATAGGATTTGGAAGCACTTATCCACTTATAAACTAGCCAAAGAGGTGATTCTTGAAGTCATAGGACCTTTCTTTCATACTCTACCCTTCCCTCTTTTTTGAGTTTATTTTGAGACCTACCCACTCTAGATTAGTAACCATACATCCACCAACTTAGATATATTTTATTTATTTTTTATAAACCACCCTTCCATCCACAAACCTTGTTAACAACCTGTAGATCCTACCTATTATTCCATCACCTAATTGTTAAGACCGCATACCTATAACTAGTGCCTTAGAGAGTAGCTCACCTCCATTGAGATCCTAAAACATTATAGGCTACCTCATTATGATAAATGGTGTGCATAAAAATTACATCAATAGAATCCACCTATTCATAACTAGACAACCCCTACAAAAATTTAGAATTCTTGAAATTCTATGATCCTATAGCCAACATAGTCTAACTAGGCACTGCAACCAACTCAGACTCAGTCTGGAAGATATGGGGGAAAATAATAACCACAAGCATGGAATCCACAACATAATTATACTAACTATAGAGTAAAAAATTACTCTACATTTCATCCTATTTTTTTCAGCTGCGTACTACCAAGTTTTGTCCTCTCATACTTTGGTCTGAGATGGCAAAGTTTGAAACAGAGCATGGGCTCTATTTTCCTTTTGATTCATTTTTTGGCTAAGTGTTGAAATCAAGCGAAAGCTGACAAGTGTCATCGTCCAAGGCATCCTTCTCTGTGGAAACTACCAATTGTCATCATTCGAGGCACCTTTTATATTTTCTATGAGTTGGTCAAAAAGTGTCACGTATCTCATAGTGACTTAGCGGAACGTGCCAAGTGTCAACGTCCATGGTTTCATATTGGCACTTGCATTTCATCTCTTTTCAACAAAAGGTTTCAAAAGCTAAGTATCACGATCAAGAAAAAAGTGCCAAGTGGCAGTCATGGAAGGTCTCAATGTTGCTTTTATAAAAGTGATGGAAGATGCCACGTACCCCAGCAAAGGAAAGTGAAAGCCACCACGTGTCGTGATCTGAATTATCTTCAATTTTGCTTCACTAATATAGAAAAGACCGTGGTAGTTCCCAAGTTTTGTGTCTAAAGCAAGCAGAAGCCGCCAGGTGTCAATGTCTATGTAAATGAGAAATGAGACTCATTTGTTTCTATGGTATAAACAGAGTAAAGTAGAGGATGCCACGTGTCATCTTTTGTAGGTTTATAAAAGGGTTTCTAAAAGAAGTGGAGGTTACCACATAACCCCAAATAAGTAAACCAAAGATTGACATGTGTCCTTTAATGAAGCAGCAAAGTTTGCCACCTATCCCTATTCTCCTTTTAAAAGTTACTCGGGTAGGAAATGTTGTGGGTCTTATTTTTGTTTAAGCTATTGAAGTCTTGAGGAAGTGGATTGTGATAAGTGTCAAAGGTGGAAAACTCCTGAGCGAAGACACAAAAGAGTATAAGTTACGCAGAAAGTGCCACGTGTCTTTGATGGGTGCAGTGGAACATGACAAGTGTCATCCTCTGGTGTCCTCTAAAAGTAATAAGAGGATTTTCAAGAAATTGGATAAGTGTTAGATAACATTCAAGATAAGGAAGCATCAAGAAATTTGTTTCAGCAAATGAACTACCAGAAGACAAAGCATTTCAAAATCTATAAGATATCTTCTGTTAGACACTTTCAGTTTGGGGAGATTTCATTTGGGCCATTAGATTAGGAGCAAGCAAATAATCTAGAGTGGATCCAAGGCTATAAATAAGGGTGTAGATATCACCAGAAGGATCATTATCAATTATCAGAGAGAATTTTGAGAGAGAATTATTGTAAAGAGCCTAGACTTTCTAGAGCTATGACTAGTAATATCATTTGATTTTGTCTTATTTTCTTAAGTTGGAAGGTTTATGTAACTATGCGTGTTTCTACACCTCTTATATGACTAGAGAATTAATGAGAAGTTTGAACCCTATGCCTTTGTTATTATTTTTTGTCATTTGCAAAAGTAGTCTAGGCTATAGACTTTCTAGAGTTGTGATTAGGAATGTCATTTTCTTTTGTCTCATTTTCTTGAGCTGAAAAGTTTATATAATTGTACATGTTTCTATGCCTCTTATACGACTGGAAGATTCAAATAAGAATATTGAACCCTATGCCTTTGTTGACATTTTCTGTATCACTGCAAAAGTAGTATATATTGTGAGCCTCTATTTTTATTGTTTCCATCTTTTACATTGATCATGCACTTGTTTTCTCTTAAATGTAAATGAATCCTACATATAGTCTCATTGTGCTCAGGATTAAGGTCAAATTACATTTAGTCATCGCCATAGATTAGATTTTCTTTCTTGCATCTGTGTTTCTGATTAAAATTCTTATCCCTTTTCCCAGTATCTACTCAATATAAAGAACCAACTTCTCAAAAATCTAGAGGTTGTTTCAAGATGCAAGTCCCATATCTTGAAACTTCCCATTGTTTTTTATTAGAATCAAGCACAATTTTAAGTCATTAACACTAACTATGGACCACAATAGTTTGGTTACTAGGGTTTCCAACTGAATAGAAGAGGATACCATGGAGGAATGAGGGGAGGTTATTGAGGAGGATAGCAAAGAGGTAGAGGAAATGAACCTCAACCCCAAATTCAATGTTATATGTATAGTTAATTCAACCATGTAAAGAGGAATTACCTTACGAATACACAATTTCAATCTTACTACACCTATTATGGTTTTTGAATAACATTACAGATGATTGTTTGGTGTTAGCAAAGTATCACAAGGATAAGGCTGTAAAAAATGTAAACATGGTAATTGCACAACCCTAAGAAGATGCATTCTTATAAGCCATCACTCATTGCCAACACACAGATCAGGGATTCCCCCCTTTGGAATTGCCACAAGACCACAAGATTAGGAAAACACAACTAGATAAGATGATGTTGTAGCCACATATATGAAAATTTATGGGTAGATAGTGCACATCATTCAATAATATGGTGTTGTCACTACCTTGATAGAATTAATGAAGCTCCTTAGTACACTGTGGAATGAGGACATCTCATTGAACATCACTAATTTGCTCTAAAATTTGCTAAAGTGTGCATAAGGATGACCATCAATATAGTAAAGAACAAGCTAAAATATCATTAGGGAGACAATATTATAGTGATTCCTTTAAATAAGGATGGACAAAATGCATATTGTATCCCTAGAGAGCTAGACTCTCCCTATGTCTAGAGTGAGAATAGTTGGATGAAGGTGAACACTAAAGATAAATGACAAACCTTGCAAGCCACTAAATGTGACTTCCTTTATAGTCTCACAAGCCTAATTAAGGTACCATTTATATTAGAGGAGTTACCTCTCAATTATATGTTACCACATATGGATATTCCACCATTATTAGTAGATGATGTACATTCTATGTCCATATGGTCACCAACTCGATCAGACAGATTTTTTATATCAGGCTGCTCAAACAAATCAAGATTACATAAAACCAATGAGAGAAGGAATTCTACCTTAGGATAGGTATTATTTTCTAAGTGGATATTTTGACACTCACATTCTTAATTGGATGAAGGGTGACCATTAGGTATGACCTTTGCATGTGGTTTTTCCAATAGAACGCCAACTACCACACTACTTTTCCATCAAGGATGTTGGTCAGTTTATTCTATAATGTTAATAATATATGCCTAGTATCAATTAGAGATATAGTGATCTAACACATGCATTGAAGGTGTTTTATGTGAAATGGTGTTATGTATATAAAGAGGCACATATGTAATGGGATGGATCCTGCAAAATCCTATTAGCTCAGTTCTAGTTACCAAAAGGGGTAAGGAAAGACTAACCAATACTTCATGAAGGAGATTATCATGAGCTTCATTTTTACCAGTGCATTAAGGTCTAGATTTTAGAGGATATCACCCTAAAGTATAGGGAACATATATTCCATTACACTTTGGGTAACCTTCCTACTACTTGGTACATACACCAAGAGCGTAGAAGAGAGGCAAGACATTAAGTATAGGTTCAAGGTGATTTCATTTAGACCTTTATTTTAGAAGATGAAAACCCTCTGACACATAAGACATTGTAGAATCTAAAGGTTTTTCTATGCCATGGGAGGATTGAAGATTGAGATGGACTAACTGATGCATCATCCTCCCATGATATAGCCTACAATTTGAATAAAAATTTGTAGGCATATAAATCAGAGAAGGAGAAGGCACAGGGCTTTATTTAATCATGTCATATAATACAAGATGAAGATGAGTAGATAATAGATTCAATTAAGGTGGATGATCTAGTTCTTGCATAATTATTTGAGCTATAATAAGAGGTTGAGACACTTCTAGGTCCATTCATAGAATCATCTAAAGAAGAAGGGTTGTGGCATCTTTATATTCTAGAACAGGAAGCCAAATGGCTACTACCTAATCCCATTCTCATATAAGATGCAATATTTACCATAAACCCTTGAAGGAGCACATTAATAATATTTAAATTGAGGATGTTCCAACATTGGCACATATTCATTATTATTGGTCACAAGAAGACACATCTGAAGTACTACAGATTTTATGGTATTATCAGGGTTTCTTCCTAACTAGTACACTAAAGTCAAGGGTGTGGACCCATCTCTATGGGAGATACACATTGAATTAAAGGAATGTGCATGAATGATTAAGAAAATGTCATATTTTTTGAACCCAAACATCTAGTTAAAGGTCAAAGTTGAATTGGACCGCATGCAAGAGGTTGGAATTATTTTTCCTATGGAGAAATATGATTGGGTGAGTCCTATGGTGGTTCAACCAAAGAATATCAGTGAGATAAGAGTTTGTCATGACTATCATCTTTTAAATGAGTCTTACATTAATGACCCTTTCCCTATCTCATTTGAAGATGAAGTTTTGTAATCAATCTCAAGCCATGAGGTGTATTCCTTTACTGGCAATATTAGTAGGTACCATCAGATTCTAATCATAGAAGAAGATAGAGCCAAGACAACCTTTGCAATAGAATGGAGTTCTTTTGTATATAAGGTAATGCCTTTTGGACTAAAAAAATCACCTATAATTTTTTTAAAGGCTATTGTAGCTTCATTTAAGGATTTCATCCATGATTTATTAGAAGTCTATTTAGATGATTGGATAGTATTTTCATTATTTCAAAATCATTTATCCAAACTAATATTGATGTTATAAATATGAAGAGCACTGTAGATAGTGCTCAACTTAAATAAATGCTTATTTTTTACACCCTTTAGGAATTGTTTAGGTTATGTAGTCTTCAACAAAGGTATCTTAGTAGATCTAGTTAAGATCATAGTAATTATGGGAATTCCACCACCCAAAAGTGAGACAGAGGTGCAATCCTTCCTTATACATATAGGTTACTATAGAAATTTTATTAAGGGGTATGCTACAATATCTACCCCTTTAGAGAAGTTAATAAATAAAGATACATGATTCATCTAGATAGATGAATGTTAGGTGACATTCATCGATTTAAAGTAGAGGTTGGTAACTACACCAATATTGTTTTTTAGATTGGATTAATTCCTTTCACATGCATGTGGATGCATCATGGATTTTAGTTGGCATTGTATTAGCATAACCAAGAGAGGGTGGTTTAGATCACCCCATTCATTTTTCCAGTCAAAAGCTATTTGTAGCTAAAAAAAATTATACTACCACTAAGCATGAAACCCTTGCAATAGTATTCACATTATAGAAATTTTTCCATTACTTATTAGCTATACCATTTGAGCTATTTATTGATCATCAAGCCCTATGTTATCTAGTAAATAAACCTTTGTTAGGAAGTCATAGATCTTGATGGTTAATGTTTTTTCAAGAGTTTTAGTTTTGCATTATGTCAAACCTAATTGAGAGAATGTGGGACCAAATCATTTGAGTCAGCTCTAAAATGGTGAAAAACCAGAGGAAATTCTTGATGAATCACTTGATGCACACTTATTTTGGGTGTCTGTGATTCATGAATAACTGGAAGATATTTCATAGTTTCTAATATAGGGGAAATTTATAGAACACTACACAGAGTGATAAAAAAAATTAGTTGATTACTAAGGCCCTTCTTTTTAGTATCATCAGAGGATTCATGTACTATTTAGGTAAGGATGAAGTATTGCACAGAGTAGCACTCAAGCATTAATGAACTCAAGTACTTAAATAAGCACATCAAGGAATCACTAGAGATCACTTCTTTAGAGATGCTATAGCAAGAAAAGTTTTGTAAAGTGGCCTATGGTGGCTTTATTTATTTTAGGATGCACACTAAATCACACAACAGTGTGATGTTTGTCACAGGATGGGAAAGCCAAACAATTGGGATGAAATGCCACTCCATCTAATGCTTACACAACAACCCTTTGAATAATGGGGGATTGATTTTGTCAAACATATCACTCTACCTAGAAAATAGAGTCATGCACATTATATAATCACTACAATTGACTATTTTACCAAGTGTGTCAAAAAATTTGTAACAACTAGTTACAATGCAAAGGATATAGTGAAGTTCTTTTATGAGAATATAATCACCAAGTTTAGGTGTCAAATAAATTTGGTAAGCAAAAAAGGTAAAAAAAATTTGAATAAAACCATAGAAACACTTACTGATGAATTCTTCATATCACATCATAAAATTACATCCTACCACCCTCAGGTAAATGGTCAAGTGAAGGCTACAAATGAAGTACTAGATAAGATGCTTATAAAAGTCCATAATGTTTAGGGAGATGATTGAGAGGATAGAATTCCTACTATCTTTAGGCATGTCTCATGCATTACCAATTTGCCTAAGGGTTTACCCCCTTTTAGTTGGTCTATGGTCTAGAAGCAATAATTCCTTAAGAGAATGTTGTACCTGACCTACAGATCATAATCATTATGTGTATGGGAGATCAAAAATATTTAGGGAGTAGGCTATTAGACCTAAATATAATGGATGAAGACTAATATAGAATAGCTTGGACACAAGAGGTAAATAAGTATAGACAGAAAGCTTGGCATGATAAGAATATATGCACTAAATAATTTTAGATAGATCAGCCCATCCTATTTTATGATAGTTGGTTTTGATCTTTTCTAGGAAAATTGAACATCTATTAGAAGGGACCATATATTATTCATGCATTAACATATCTAGGAATGGTGGTGCTATATGATTTATAAGGAACCATTTTTCCTTTAAAGGTGAATAGCAGTAGGATCAAACCTTATCTCTAATAAGTTGTGTACCCAAGAAAGAATAGTTTCTCATTCACACCAATTTAGCATAGGATTCATTTTAATTTATGATGTGTGGATTGGGTTTATTTTTTGTTATGTTGTGTGTCTAGTTCAAAAAATTATGTAAATAAATTGGCTCTAATAACCCAAAATTAGGAGGCATTGTGCATAATTGGTAAGAAAACATCTTTATCAAGGTTTAAATGGGTGGCAAGGAAAGACAATTAAGTTCAAGACAGTTATGTATGGTATAAATCTTGATGATGCTAATGGTTAAGGGATGGTTGTTAATAACCATGCATGTGAGATATGTAGCATAGATCCTAAATAATCATCACAATCCACATTAGGAAATGGAATAATCAATTCACATATGTCTTGGGTCACATCACTCTACTTAAGTACCATAAAAACATGCCACATTGGAAAAAAGCATGCTAGCTAACCAATTCAAATATTTAGTTACTAATATTTTTAAAAAGAATAACCCAAGGTAATTTGGTGTATTTAAATCTAGATAATAGTATCATGCATGCAAAGATCTATATATATATATCCCTATTTCTAGTTGAACCATCATTTTATACTTAGCTATTTTCAAGCAATTTGGTAAGCATCCCTCCAAGTCTCTCACACCACTCTGTACTCCTTATATTCAAACCAGATTAATCATAAAACAAATATATTCATGATGGAAACCACTGCATAGCCACAATTTATCAAAATTATCTCCACTACATAATTAGAAGACATTGGAGTTGGTGAAAATATATGTAGGGCAAAAATTTTAGATCTTGAGGCATATCCTTCTCTCATATGTGTTGAAGAAAGTTTGTTTTTCCTTAAAGTATCCATAGATGCATAACCTTTGGTAATTTCACCATTGAATAGGTTCCACAACATCGATGTGGAACACCTAATTCAATTACCTACAATTAGCCAACTGAGTGACATCATGAAACTTATACTAAGAAGGTATAATGATGGGAAAATCTATTTATCTTTTGACATCATTATATATGTGAATGAGGCTTCAATGGTAAGGTCCACAAGCATGGTGGCACATGGATGCCACCTAGTGCTTTAAAAATCAAAATATCCTTTGATTATTCGTGATATTAAGGAGGCCTATACCTATAAAAATTAGAGAATTCCTTTGGATGATATCCCAAATGAAGTCATATATATCTTAGCAGAGTGTACTACTATATGTTTTTGCAAAATAACAAAATCCATGAAGGAGGCCACAAAGGGGGTCATTGATATTGCACATCACATGGTCTAATAGGGGGAACAATTTAATTATATAGATTTTTTTGTGGCTAAGCTTACAAGGAATATTTCAAAAGTCATCACTTTTATAAAATAAACTTTTCAATATCATTTTCTAGTTTTATTACTTGTATTCAAATAGTGAGAGTTTCCAAAAGGCATTGTCAATCCATATGTAGATTACTGGACACACATTACATTCCAAAACCTCATTTGGAAACATAGTAAAAGTGGCTACCTCACACATCAATTACTATTTAGTTCATGGTGAGATGAAATTATGGAATTGGTTCTTAGTAACCCAAGAATACCACTACCTGTGATTCAATTTTTTGGCCAATATGTGGTGTTTTTGAAGCTTATATAGAGAATTTATATATGCATTCATGAGATTTAAAATGCTTCATTTGCATATCTTCCCTTTTTTATCAATATTTATATGGCACAAAAAGAAGTCACCCAGCAACAAACTTTGGCCACACATAGAGTAAGCCCTTTATAGATAATTCCACTTGATGTTCCCATTCTAGTGTACATCACATGAACTTCTCTGAAGATGTCCAATCTATCAGATTGAGGGAAGAATAAAGCCTCTACAAGTCATCAATTACCTTCTCCTCCATGATAAAAGACTATTAGTAATAATACATGGTTATATGACCCAATTGTGCCTCAAATTGTTGCATAATGTGAGTGGTAGAACATTCACATAGATAAATAAGAGGTCTATCAAACTATGCTCATTGACATGGCCAGTGATTTATATGAGAGGGAAGAAGAAAAAAAAAATCTTCTGGAAAGTGGTGTGTATATTCCAATTCTAAAATTAGGTGCCCTAATATTTGTGGGTAGAATTCCTAGTTTTTTTATAGTGTATTATTATAGATATTGTGGGTGAGGAAGCCAAACTTCAATGGTTTTAAGTAGAAATTACAGTAGAAGGTGGCTTTGATGAGTTCTCTTAGATCCAATAAACTAATACACTTGTTGAGATTCTACCATAATCACTCTAGTGTAGGCATCACATGTTATGAATATATAAACCTACTATAGAAGAGGAAGAACAAGAAGTTACACACACAACACAACAATCTGTAGCGTATCCTATATCTTTAGGAGGGATTACACTATCATTTCCTGAGGATGTACCTAGATTTGGGAACTAGAAAGGATGTGTGTTGTGGGAAATGGTGCACATCTTTATGGTGATTTATTCTTCATCACAGTCATATGAACCCCTCACTGATACTAAAGAGGTGGTGTTGGATTCACAAATGCTAGAGATAAAATAAGCTACCCGAGAAGAAGCATAATGAGTTATTGAGTGTAGAAGAATAAATGAAGTAAAGAAATATTAGAAGGAAATGGAAAAACAAAAATATTTGGAGGCACAAAAACCATAGAAGATTGAGGTTCCCCTACAAGCAATGGAGCTGCAACTCATTATTGAGTTGCAGAAACTAGTGACTGTGGAGGCAATTCCCTAACCAACTGCGTAAACAATTCATATGTTGATGGATCCCCATCTAGTCCATGTAGATTATAGACATAAAGGCATAGAAAAATAATCTCATTGAGGCCAAGGAATTGCACAAATATTACATTTCCATTGAGATGGCAAAGAAGTAGGCTATTGATGAGGTTGAATGTAAGCTTACTGTGGAGGTGGCACTGACATAACTAGAATCTCCAACTAAATGCACTTAAGAGGCCATAAAATATGGGGATGAAACAACCATAAAATATAAACCTCTCACTCCTCATCCTCCACTAACAACTATAGAACCTTCCATTATGCCAATGTTGCCTAAGTACCCCCCCACTCTTCCAAAGTAGGTTAAGGCCACACAGACCACTCCTCCATAATTTCCATCTGTGACTCCACCTCCTACCTCTTTCACTTCCCAATCCCTCCTCACCATAGTTCAAGCCTCATGAAAACTTGATACCAATGTGACATATGGGTTATAGTACTTATCCCTCATGGATTTTCCTTTTTCACCCTCCCATCGTACCATCTTTTCATTCTCCCTCACTCTGTTGTAGCACTTTCCCACCATGACTTCCACTATTATCTTCTTTATGCCCCTACCCACCATTGAAGCATCTCTTAATGTTTCTAAGATTTATTTATTTAATCAATTGGATTGTACTTCCACTTTTTAGGAGTCTATCACATAGACTATGGTTTATTTATAAAATATAGTGTCCCAGTTGTAGTAGGATAACTTTGACCTATTGAGTATGCTTAGTAACACTATTACTTTTATTGAAGACTCTAATCCCACCCTTTATTCTCAAGTTGTGGGCCCTTATTGGAGGTAATTATGAATAAGGGGGGTGAATTAATCAACAATTCTTTCACTTTTAGATCACTTACCATTAATTTATTAACATTCATGAATCAACACAACAAGCATATGCAACTATATTACCATTAAAGCAAAGAGACCACATACAAAGCATGAATAAGAGAAACACATAATAACACAAAATATAATGTGGGAAATCATCATGGGTAATAAAACCCACTCTCAATCCTATAAAAACATGGACTACTTGTCCTATAAGGTATTATAAACATGAGACTTTAGTGGAACACCCATTCCATAAGGAATACCTACCCCTAGGATGGTCAAGTCCTTTTGACCAGTATTTGGTGAAACACCTATTCCATAAGGAGAACCTACACCTAATATGGTCAAGTCATTATAACTATACTTTAGTGAAACACATATTCTGCAAGGAGGACCTACCCATAGTATGGTCAATTCCTTTTAACCAAACTTTAGTGAAACACCTGTAACACAAGGAGCACCTATCCCTAGGATGGTCAAGTCCTTATGAAAATTCACTTCTCTCCCCAATATTCAAACCTAAAAGAGAAATATTTTTGACATCATAAATATAACTTACAGGTCATACACATAGTCATCAACATGATCTACTCTACAACCTATCCATTGGGCACACACCCTTTCTTATTTCCTTTACTCTTCAACTCTTACACATGCCTCTCTTTCACAAGTTTTCAAAACTATAAGAGCACTATTTTTGACATCATAACTATGACCTATAGGTCATACGCATTCATCAACCTTATTTTTTCTTCAATCCATCCACTAGGCACCCTTACTCTCCTTCGCCTCTCAACTCTATACTCTTCCTCCACTTAGATCCCCCTTCTCTCAAGTCTACAAATCATCACCTTTAATTTCACCTTTTATAGAGCCTTCATGATTATTATCTTATATGCCATCCATAATAATTTCATTAACCCTATAGACATCTTAAATATCTTAATACCATCCTCATAGGTCAGTCATAGCAACTATGGGTCACAATTAAGTAGATATGCCTTTTAATTAGGCCTTATTAGTCCTTATAGGTCTCATGGAGACCCATACATCTATTTGACACTTCTCTAAGAAAATTAATAATAAAATAACACTTTAACAATACATATATCCATTCCACATGATCCATAGGTCCTCTTTAAGTGATAACATCCATCACAACACCATTCTGTTGCAGCATAATTAGCCCAAACATCATTTTGTATATATGATCACCAACAATGAACACATAGTCAACTTATAATCCTTTGATAATATAGAATATATATTTTTAAAACCTTAATTACCCAAATATATGGTCCTCATGAAGTCTACAACATGCTCCAACTCTTAGTTCATCTTAAAACATCAAAATACCATCAAGAACAACTCAATTACCCTTCTCAGGTTACTTGCAGAGCATGAACACATACACAGTCAACTTTATATATCAATTAATTTTAATATAAAAACATTAATACTTTAAAATAAATATTTTTGTATTTTTATTTAATTCCTATACAACTTTTCTTTTTACACCATGGTCAAATTCTACATATATCAAAAGTTATAGTATAAAAACTACAAATTGGTCTTCCCTCACAAATTTGAATATTTGAATTCCAATAGTCACTAAGAAACTATTAAAATTAGAACACTTTGACATCATCTCATGCCCTTTCATCCTTGAATTAATATGCATCATTTATCTCCTTGGATCAACCAAGACTTTATCTTTTAATGCTCACTATTAGATCTTTATCATAACTCCCATGATTATGACACTTGGTACCCTCATGTGCCTTCTAAACACTTTGTTGTTAGTATATGTACTTGTGAAACTTGGTATTACTACATGATTTGTTGACTCTTTGAATTTTCCCATACCATTATCTTCTTAATAATGAACCACTGCTCATTATTGATCTTCTATCAGATTAGTGAGTTTGTGACACTTATCACCAGCGTGTGCTACCTTTGAAATGTTGACTTCATGTGGACCATTGATCTCAATATGTAAAATTAAGTGCTCACCATTGGATCTTCTATAACAATGACCTTATGCTTTAACATGATTAAACTTGACATACTTTGGCCCATCACAATTTGCTAGAGCAATTTTGAAGTTTTATAACTTGAGATAGAAATCACTTCAAGACTCCAAATTTTTAGGGTATCTTCTTCGCACTATAGACAACATATCTATGTAAATATTTTACCATTATTGAATTTATTCATACCTGAATTAAATTCACAAACTCATCAGTTCATTTATTTCTACATGATGTGCAATGATGATCTGGCTAAGTATAGAAACTTAGTGAACTTCTATCTGAGAGGCCAACTTTACACAGTTATATCTTTTGTTATACATAACCTCATGACTTGAAAATTGGAACATAGAAAATTGGGACTAATTTCATCACACCAATATTACCAACTCCCCCTAACTCATCCATACATGGAAATGGTGATTTCATCAAACTACTTACTCAAAAAAAAAATCCATAGAACCAACTATGCCTAGATGAGCATAATGAAGAAATGGATGAACACCATGCATTATTATAAGAATTTTAAGCACTCTCGACACCCCATAATACCTATGAAAAATTATTTGATCATCCATAACATTTTTCAAATTCTTATCCAAGCATATACTGAATATCCATACTTACATAATAGGCTATCAAGCCTATGCCAACACACTGTTCACATGCTTGTCTTCTCTTCTTGACCTAAAACCACATCAACATGATAGATACAATATGATAAGCTTAAAAAAATACTTACCTTGTCTCATATGAATCTAAATAATACCTTACACAACTTCAATCTCAAACTCATCCTAATCATGACATCACCACTTTGTGATTACCTTTGACATCAATGCACACATGACATCAATATTTGACATCAATGACAACACTTGCCATCAACCCTAATTTTATGTTAGATCACACAACTTTTCCATAGATAGTGGCCTAGCTTACATATAATTAGGTGAGAATACAATAGGTCAATCATCTCAAATTATAAGGCCAAGATACCAAGGAGGAGTCGAATGAGTTATACGATCTCTTCGAACTTTATCAAGTTGAACTCACTACTATGATCAACCAAGCCATAACTATGGCACATGGGTTGATCAACTAAAAATCCCAAGTGGATGTGGTATGGAATGGTGTCCTCTCTAAATTTACCATTGTAAGTTCTTCTAAATCCATAATGTGCAATCCCTTTATTACTTTTATTAGGTTTGCATTTGCATTTTAAGTATTTGTATAAGCTTAAAACTCCTTTATGCACTAGTTATAGCCTTGGTAGACTCAAATACTCTAAAAAAACTTTTCTAAGATCCAATCATAATGCTATGTTGATAATCTCACCCATTTGCATGCAGATATCTCTATAAGAATGAAAATTGTTAAAGTTTCTCTCTTTTCTACTAAAAACAATGATCATTTGCAATTGTTGTATGCTCAAATTATTTTATAGGAAATTTTTCATAATGTTTAGGAGTATTTGATTGATTAGAATAGTTATAATATAGACATGGATGAGTTTTATAGTAATGTCACTCTGCTCATTGATGTCCTTACCATTATTCCTCCCAGTCAACTCTAACAACAACTATGCTAGATGAAAATTATTTCTTTGAGTTCTTCACATAGTGGTCCATCCACTTCACAACTACTAGTTCATTTGTTTCTCTATTGATTCCTCCTCTATTCAGCTAAAAAAAATTATAGTGGGGAATTTTGAAATTTTGCTTCTTGACTTTTTATTTAGTAGGACCACAGGAACCCAGAGGACTAGGCTAGTTGAAAACTCATTAGGGCAACCTTTTAGTTCATTGAGTCTATTAAAATATTGAAATGGTAGTAGACTTGATCACTACTTAGATGAAAACCCATGAGGGTGAGTAATTAGTGCACAATGGGTGAAAACTAGTAAATGACACCTTGAGCAAACTACAGTTTCTATGCATTTTACTTAATTTTTTGCTCTTTGGATGCTTAGTTCTTTGTAGTATTATCTTGAGATGAGATAAAATTTTAAGTCCAATAAAGTGTTAGCTAGTGAATGTGTACACTAACTCCTCATATATATGGACATGTAATATGGACAAGGATCATGGTTTCTCTTTTGTTAGTGATTATTCTATAAGATTATTATGAAGATATTCTATTTTTAGTTGGGATCATGTACATGGAATATTTAGAAACATAATATAGGTTGACATACCTTGTCTCCAAGTATAGACACCATGGTTAGAAAAATATACTTTTTAGGATTATATATTATATGAATTATAGTAGAATAGGTTGGATAGTATTGGGTAATATTATATATGGGCCTTTTAAGTAAAGCCTGGGATATCTGAAATGAAAGTGTAATGAGTGTTGATAATATTAATATTGTAAGCAGATTTGGTCTTTGATGGTTAATATAATAGCTTTTCACTACCTATGTGAGATATATCTTTTGGGTAATGATATGTGTTTTAATACTATCTCTTATGAAAATGGTTTTGTATTTTATTTAATATTATTTGCTCATTATGAATTTGGGTGATATTACATAATAACTCCATGAATTAATAACCTTCCTCTATAAACATCTACAAATTAATTTCATTTGTTAGAAATATTATTATATTAATGAATAGCAAAAAGGTCTTTTCTCTACCAGTTTGATAAATATGTCATCATACTTGAGTTCTACCATTAAATATCTAAGTAGATAGTCATAGGATTACTCAAGACTGTGTAAATCTCTATGATCCTAGGATAGAATATGAATATTGATTAATGATTTTCCTTTCTTGTAAACTCTTCCTCAAATTTTATGAGTTATCCCTATAATTAGCATGTTCTATTGAACCTATGGAGCTCTGCTAACATTTACCCTGGTCAAAAAAATATTGAATATAGCACCAAACTTCATCATTATTCTAAATTTATCTATGATAGAGGGGGTTATTTAGAAGATAGGATCCAAGAACCAAATCAATGTGGTGATTTATTATGTAGTGTGTTATAAATCTTTCAGGTTCTATGAAGACTTCATTACTCTTCTCCAATAACTTATCAATCTATTATTGTTAAGATGATGTGTGAGTGTTGCATGTTTTCAGGGTGTGCTTTGATTTTGACTACACAAGTGTATCAAGGTAGGCCATGAGTAATATGAACTTATACATATGTGTTAAAAGCTTATGAAATTACTTGGTAGATACCAAAGTAAATTTGGTCATGGGAGCTAACTCAAAAAATTTATAGAATTGATCTTATGCATAAATAATCCAATGTTGTGGCTTACCTTGATATGTAGCTTCATAGTATCACAAGTATGGTCTACCTAGTAAGATATCACAGACCGCCATAGGTATGATGTCATAAATGATGTTGTCTTCCATAGGCTTGACTTTGTACTAAAAATGTATTGTCACCATACATGTATATATCTCTTCTACTAGATCTACCCTAAAGAGTATGAATTTGGATGTGAAGCAGTGGCAAGACAAAGGTACTAAGTTATGGATTATGTGATGATGTTCTTCTAATTACCATTATCTATGATGACAGAGGCTAACCCTTCACCTATAACTTGGTGTGGAAGAGATGTTTGTGCTCTTTAGAGATGTCAATCATAGTGGTGTTAGTACTTAGATAAGAGGCATCTAGATTAATGTCATCTATCTATTTGGGTCCTGATTTAGATTATGTGAGTAGGGATTACTCCACATGGCATTCAAAATTAGCATGAGTCGATGAGTGAAGGTGATGACACCACTTTATCACTAGTCTCATTTTTATTGCCTTTACCTGAAGAAAAAAGCATTGGAGCCTTTGAATGTTGAGCATTCATTTATTGATGTTCTCATTTTCAATAAGTATGTTATTAATTTTGCATAGAAGGTTATGATGTGGAGTTGTGTAAAAGTTTGGCCTTGTGCAATGCATTGGATGAAAAGGTGGCATGTTGATTCATATTTATCTTGGCTTCAATCATGGCATTATTGTAATATGCTTGCCCCAAACTTTTAGATGTTAATAAATTTATATTCATGTGGATATAAAGTAAGAGTCTATTGATTTACTTTGTCACCTTATGTTTTTTATCAAGTTCTTGTGAAGGTGCATAGAGTATTCATGCAAAATGTTAGTGTAGTCTTCCACAAACTGATGTTTACATTGGCATAGTTATTGGAACTTGATGTAATCATATCCAAATTAGTGCAGAGGGTAGTATTCATCCTTTATCACATCAACAAAAGTATTACAAGTTTCAATTAAAATATACTCTTATGCATGCTTGTCTTAAATCTCTCCCACCAGTGAATAACTAGTATAGATATCTTTAGTATTGTGAAGGTGATCTTATCATCATCAGTGAAGTGATTGAATAATAAATCCACCTCAGTTTATCAACTCTAGGAATCCAATATTTTGGCATCAATATTTCCTTCAAACAAGGGGATGTTGAGATTAACTTGAACTTTGAAGAAGGTTTATTGCTAAAACTATTACTGAGCAAATTTTGGAGGTGTGGTAGAAGGCATCGGATTGAGATATACCATCAAATCATAGAATTGGCCAAAAAAAATTGGTTTATTTTGCCTCCATTTCATTAATGATGAGATTTCATACCTCAAGGGCTACCACGGGTTATTTTTTGGCATCATCCATCTTACTTTTACTATGATGTTATTCTATATTCTGAAACTAAATTGATTAACAAGCCTTCTTTATTGAGTTACATTCATGTATTTACAAGCATAGAAAGGAATAGAACTTTGTAGCTCTGATACCAATGATCTACACCACAAGGCCTGAGACTAAGTGTGTGGGGGACAATCAAGTTTTGTTTGTGTAGAGTGAATGGGAAAATCTAATTCAGAAATAAATAACTAAACACTTTTAATGGATAAAAAGTTTTATTTATATAAAATGCAACTTCTATTCATTAATACAAAATAGAAAAAATTGGTACAATGTGTTACTATGAATTTTTTACAGAGTACATATGCAGAGCATAAACCTTTAAAGCACATGACCAATGCAATATGACACATGGATTTTTTATGGAATCTAAGAAGTCATAAAGGTGCATGAAACTATGAGCTTTGGAATGTGTATAAGTTGGCATCTTGGCACATAACTTGTGCATTATATGGGTGAGTGAGGCATGAAAGTATGTGAGCTATAGTGTGGAATTTCCTAGCATATGAGGCTATGAGCTATGGTGTAAGAATATGAGGTTCATTGTATTTTAGGCATGAGGGGAAAAGAAGTTGATAAATAATCATAGGACTTATACGTGTAGTACTGTGAGTTATGGTGTAGTAATAAGTATTCAATGTGGAGTATATAGGGGTTAGTGTGGATAAGTCTATGTGGCATGGGACTTATACATATGACTTTGAGTGAAATTCAAGAAAAGAGTGCACAATATTATGTGAGAGGTGTACACCCTATGTAGTAGATAAAACAAAGAATATGCTCGAATACATAAAGGTGACACATGTATAATGTTATATCTCTGATTTATTTTCATTTTATTCACTAAAATTTGACTAACCTCTCTTGGATTCCTGATCTACAATTTCATTTCTTTCAACATAAAAAAATGCATTCATTAATCTCTTATTATTTTTTATTAAGGTTAAAAGTGGGGTGTATTTTTACTAGGGACCCCAATCCCTACAATAAGAATAGAAATAAAATAGAACAAGTGGACTCACCAAGTTCAAAGGAGAAATATGACTAAACAGTCATAAGAATAGCTACAAATGGCCAAAATACAACCCAATAATAGCTTTAAAAATACCAAAGATAAAAGATGGCCATAAAATGAGTAGTTAATACTTCTTTATATTCCATTTGAAAATGACTTTTTACATTAACATTTTCCATTGCTTTACAAATGGAAAATTTAGAATTTATAACAAAGTGCAAAAATCAAGAAAATAAGAAACATAAAAAACCCTAAACCAACTAGGGTTTGGTGTTCAAATATTAGGTTCACCAAATGTTTAACCCTAAAAATATAAATTTGGGTTATCTATGGTTAAAGGGGATAGAGATAACCTAGGGTACAAGGGTGATAAACTATCTCTATAATAGTTTGATTAGATGTTAAACATAAATATAACATATGTTGAATTCATTAAACTGAGATAGGCTAAAAATAGTAAGTATAACTATGCTAGATATGGAAAAGATAAAGAAGTAATGTACTTAGTTAGCTATGATGTTAATATAATTATGGATCTAGAAAATGTAAGAATCAAATTGGAAGATGATTCTGGAAAAATCATCATATTCTAATTTGAGTACCTCTAGAACCATAAACACTAGCATTAGCCTTAGATAGTTCTGTCAACACTGCTGACTGAACTTGATGCAGGTATCTTGTGTGAAATACTTGTTAGAAAAGGATGCAGCCACCGAGATGATTTTGGTATTTTATTTTTCTTTGATTTGGTTCATTCATTTCTAAGTCATGCACTATTTCTCTTCATGAAATTACAAAACCCTATCTCTTCATCTTCATAGTGTCCTTAGGAAAAAATGGGTTAGTGAGCACATCGTTTTGATGTTACCTCAAATACCCCTCTATCAATGAGTATTTCCTACATACTCAATACTCTGAATAGGGCCTCAAACTGATGTAGTTATCCCCTACATGTTGGATTATGTGTGAATCATGTAATATGTTCAAATCAATTACAATAATGACCTATCTTATAACTTGGCAAATCGATCTCTTAGACTACTCTTTCATTACTTCATACCTATGTATGTATTATTCCTATGACTAAAATGAAAATAGGAGAAAATATAAAATATTTGATTTATCAAGTTCTTGATTGAATGCTTTTGATAAGTTACCTTAGGTATTTCTAGGTGTATGTCATGTGAGGAATGAATGAGGAGTGATTGTGAATATATATCACTCCTATTAGGAAATAAATTGCATTATGGCACTTAGGCCAACCATTAAGATAGTTTTCATTTTAAAATTATATGACTTTAGGGTACTTGAAACTTGTGTCAGAGAAAGATACCAATGTTGATGTAGGTGTCTATTTGGGATACTAATGTTTAAAGAGTAGGAAAGTAGGTATAGACACAAAACTTGAAGAGATAGAAGATAAGCAGGTTTCAAGCATTCTATAAAAGATATAAGGTTTGGGTTATCAACATAAGATTTTTCAGACCAAGAGATACTCCAAAGGGTACAAGATAGAGTATATGCAAGACTTTCAAAAGTGTGAAAAGGTCTAAAACTAAGAATAACAACCAAAGTCTGAGTTTGCCAAGTGTACAAGACTGAGGTGTTATATAATCCATAAATATCATATATAAAAAAATATAAAATATCAACTCCATTATTATAATTAATTTTTAAGTCTAAATATAATAATACAAATTTAATATCAATAGACACATCTTTTCCTCATGTGTATACATTTTTAATATAATTCTCTATGAGATCCCATGAATTATAGAATAATGATGCGTGATTCAATTTTCATTAATGTATTATTGAATCAATTTAAGTATATATGTTGATATCATGCTCAATTTGATATATCAATTTTGTTTACACTTTTAAAATTCATTGATAAGACCAAATACAATACAAAATATCAATAGACACATCTTATCCTCATGTGTATACATCTTTGGTCTAATTATCTATGGGATATTGCAAGGTAAAATTAATACCATGAATGAAATATGTAGATATCTAATGACATGGTACCATTTTAAGGTTATATGGTATACTTTTATGTTCAATAATCCAATGAATAATCCCCTAAGCTTATGTAACAGAATGGGCATAATTGATAAAATTATTAATATCTTGAGAAGAATGGGCATGTGCCCATTCTATAGAAGGTAATAATATTAGCTTATTTATAAGAAGACATTATTATTATTTTGATGTCATGTAGTATATTCAACACAAGTATGATAGGAATATTATAAACTATCATAATGTGGATGTTCATATTATTTTTTATCTTATTTAGAATGGGCATGTGCTCATTCTACACAAGAGGAATATTATCAACAGTTAAATATCATTATCTTGTGTAGAATGGGATTAATTGATAATACTCCATATCTTTATCTTCTATATAATATTATTAATGTAATTTATTAATATTAGTTAGAGTGTGAATGTTCATATTATTATTATTATCTTGTACAGAATGGGCATGTGTCTATTCTACACAAGATTGGAATATTATCAACTATCATATATCTTTATCTTGTGTAGAATGGGATTAATTAATATAATTCTTAATGTCTTATGTAAAATCAGGGACATTTTATTCTATACAAGATATAAAATATCATATCCATTATTACAATTGATGTTATGACCAAATACAATAATACAAATTTAATATCAATAGACACATCTTGTCTTTGTGAATATACATTTTTGGTCTAATTATTTATGATATCCCATAAATTACATAATAATGACACATAATTCAATTCTCATTAATACATAATTGAATAAATTCAAGTATATATGTCTATATCATGCTCATTTTGATATATCAGTTTTATCTCAATTATTACAATTCATTGATAAGACCAAATACAATATATAATATCAACAGACACATCTCATCTTCACGCATATACATTTCTAGTCTAATTATCCATGGTATGCTACAAAGTAAAATCAATACTGAAAATGGAATATGTAGTTGTCTAATGACATGGTACCATTATAATATTTTGAAGTATACTTTTATGTTCAATACTCCATTAAAGAATCCCCCAAGTTTGTGTTATAGAATGGGTATAATTGATACAATTATTAATATCTTAAGAATAATGGGCATATGTCAATTCTACACAAGATAAGAATATTGGATTCTTTATAGGATTCCAATATTCTTATCTTGATGTCATGTAGAATATTTTACATAATTTTGATAGGAATATTATAAATTTTTAGACTATGGATGTTCATATTATTCTTTAGTTTGTTTAGAATGGGCATGTGCCCATTCTACACAAGATATGGATATTATCAACGGTCAAATATCTTTATCTTGTGTAGAATGTGACTAATTGATAATATTATTTACCTCTATCTTATGTAGAATATTCTTAATGTAATTGATTCAATATTGGTTACAATTTGGATGTTCATATTACTCTTATCTTATTCAGAATGGCCATGTGCCCATTACACATAAGATTGGAATATTATCAACTGTGAAATATATATATATCTTGTTTAAAATGGGATTAATTGATAAAATTCTTAATGTCTTGTATAACAATATTTACATGACCACTTTGAATAAGATATAAAATATTATCTCCATTATTAATTATTATAATTCATTGTTAAGACCAAATACAATATTACAAATTTAATATCAACAGACACATCTTCTCCTCATACATATACATTTCTTATCTAAGTCTCTATGAGATCTCATGAATTATAGAATAATGATGTGTAATTCAATTCTCATTAATACATCATTGAATAAATTCAAGTATATATGTCTATATCATGATTAGTTTGATATATCAATTTCATCTCCATCATTACAATTCATTTATAAGACCAAATACATACAAAATATCTATATACACATTTCATCCTCATGTGTATACATTTATATTAAAATTATCTATGGGATGTTTCAAGGTAAAATCAATACTATGAATGGCATATATAGATATTTGATGACATGGTACCATTGTAAGGTTCTACGATATACTTTTATGTTTAATTATCCAATGAAGAATCCCCCAAAGCTTGTGTTATAGAATTGGCATAATTAATGAAAAAATATATTGAGTAGAATGGGCATATTCCCATTTTACATACTATTAATACTAGTGGTCATATTTTGTGTTACAAGATGTGCATAATTGATATTATTCAATAATCCTAACTTGTATTCCATAATTGGCTTAATAGATAATAGTATTACTTCCTATCTTATAATTTGTTTCTTGGGCAACCATGGATTCATGAAGTACGTGTCATTCCTTTTACTCTTCATTAATGTATCATGTTTCCCCATTCCATATTATAAGTTACTATTCCTATTTACCTATAGTCATACCAATTTTGTAAAGATTTAAAAGTAGAATATGAAATCTATAACTAATGCTTTGACACAGAGCTTGTCTCCAATAAGGAAAAGGATATATTTGATCAACCACTTGAATCCAATTATGTGGATCCAAGTACCCTTGCCTCCACTTCATTTGCACTACCTACTACAACAACCAATCGTTTTACCATTCAAGACAATGTCCTTGGGGAATACAAAATTAGTAATGCTTTTTATTTAGCCAAATTGCCTAAGACACCTAAATCATATGGTAGAAAATGGAATGGCATATTAAGGATGATTCTAATCAGAAAGGGCCCATGGTTTCATCAATACCACTTCTCAAGATTAAGAACAAATAAAGTTTGATGATGATTCATGGTTATATAATGATGATTTTACCACCTAATAAAAAAATGCAAAGTATCCTATTCCAAATAAGATAATGGATAATTAAGCCTATAAGGACAAAGGCTTGGGAGCAAAACATCAAATACTTATTGAGCCACTATAAATTGCCAAAAATAAAGTAACTTGAAGTATTGGATACAAACCACCTAGGGTGACCCTTTAGATCTTGAGAGTGATATTGATTTATCATCTAACAAGGATAATGTTTAAAATGACATAGAGTCCTATTCTAGTATTTCTGATGAGTTGGTTGATACCAATTTATTTGACCCCAATACCATATGTGTCATCTTATTCCCCTCTTTTCCTCCATCATCCTTAATTGATCAACTAGGACCAACAAGACTCTTATATACCATTAGACAATTTTTAAAATGATGAGGAAATTTATGAATTCTTGGGCCTCAAAGATAATTTTCCACTTAGTGATCACAAATAGGGATTTACTATTACATTAGACCCTACCACCTATTTTAGAAAGCAGGTGAACTTCCTTAGTCACAAACAAAAAGAAAAATAAAATCAAACATTAAGGTCCCAAAGTGAAAACTTCTTCGAGGTGCTTTTAGACCAGGGTAAAAGTAAAGGAAAAGATAAGTCCCATGATAAAAACATGTTTTAGGTGCCATTGGATGGGTAAATTCACCCTCTTTCAAATGAATCGCAATCCTCCTTTGATCCTATAATGTCATGCCAATCGGGGATGAATTTAGAATATCAAAAAGTATTTGATCAATTAGCTCAAGATTTCCCACAAGCCTTTGCCAAATGACGTTTGCTAGACCTTGGCAATTCAAATTTTTCCTACATGGATAAACTCGATGATCCAATTGATACACTAGATTAAGAAGAAGACCAATATACCACATTACCTACTATTTTAGAATATGGTTCCACACTACTTATGGAGGATACCATAGAAGTCAACATTGGAACACCTAACAATCCTAAATGGATCAAACTTGGAGCATCCCTCATTGAAGAGGAACATGAGATTCTTACTACCCTCCTTCAAAAATTTTTTGATATTTTGCATGGTGTTATTTATATATGCCTAAATTGGACCTTTTTTTAGTTGTACATCACCTCCTTGTACACCATGATGTTAAGCCAATGAATCAAAAGTTGGGAAAAATGGACCCTCTCATAGTCATTCTTGTCTAAAAATAATTATAAAAACTATTAGAGGCAAGGTGTATCCATCCTATTGATTATTCAAAGTGGATATCCAACATAGTCCCAATTAATATCAAGCCATAAAGAATCTGATTATGTACCAAATTTAGATAAATCAATAAATCATGCCTAAAGGATGAATTTCCTTTGCCTTACATTTATATAATTATGGATTCCATGGTAGGCTATGAGATGTTATCTCTCATGGATGGATTCTTAGGATATAATCAAATCAAAATTTCACCTGAATACCAACACAATATAACATTTAGCAATCCATGGTGAACTTTTTACTATCAACTGATGCCATTTGTCATCAAGAATGCTAGTTCCACATACCAATGTGCCATAACTATTTATTTTTCATGACATGATGCATAGTATTTTTGAATACTACATGGAAGATAGTTTGGGAAAATCCAATACCATATCAGGACATCTAGATGTATCACAAAGAATCTTTGAAATCTTTCATGAATATAAAGTAAGGATAAATCCAAAAAAATATCTTTGGCATTACCTCAGGAAAATTTATAGGTTTCATTATATCACATAAGATCATTAAATTTGATCCACTCAAGGTTAAGGGCATTATAAAAATGCTCCACTTTCTAATCTAAAACTACTTTCCAGCCTCCAAGAAAAGATCCAATATATCAAGTGATTTATTTCTCAGTCAGTTGACAAATGCCATATTTTTACTCATCACAAAAAAAAAGGTACCATTTTCTCATGAAATACATATTGTCAATAGGCCTTTGAATAATTAAATTAATATCTATCTAATGCACCTATTCTCGCGTTACCTATGCCTAGAAATTCAATACTTTATACATATCAGCAATTAAATGTGCCTTGGGGGCACTCCTAGCACAACATAATGATTAGGAGAAAGAAAAAAATTTATACTATTTGAGTTACACATTAGTTGCCTGTGAACATAATTACAACTCAGTTTAAAAAGCCTACTTATCCATGGTGTTTTCAACCCAAAAGTTATGACATTATATGCTCAACAACAAAATCATTATCATTGTCAAAGTGGACCCACTCAAATACCTACTTTCTTAGGCAATCTTGATTGGTTATATGGCCAAATGGATCATGATATTGAGTGAATTTAAGATTAAATATGTTCATCAAAAGTCCACCAAGGGGAAAGAATTTGTAGATCATCTTGCCAAAGCACCCTTGTTAGATACCAAGCCACTCATTTTCAATTTTCTTGATGATTTTATCATGACTTTGGATGCCACTTCTTCTAAACCTCAGCATTGGACCCTTTACTTTGATGGTTCCTACACTTATCACATATCAAGATCCAGTATTCTATTCATAACATCATAAGGGGATATTATTCCCAATACATTTCACATTATTTTTTTTTTACTAATAATATAGTAGAGTATGAAGACTCATTGAAGGGCTTCACCTAGAAATATGATAGAATATCAAGAAATTACATGGTCATGGAGATTCTCAATTGACTATTTACTAGGTGATAGATCAATACCAGAACATAAATGACAAGCTTATTCCTTACAAGAATATGGTGGAACATCTTAAATAGAGCCTTAAACACATCTAGTTTGAATATATTCTAAGAGATAGCAACATAATTGTCAATGTAATGGAAATAATTGGTTCACTAATAGAAATTTTTGATCATCTTATTGATTACCAAATCCTTATTGAACATCTCTTAAGGCTAGCTCACATTTTTCTTGAATCTAAAATGGTATGTGATATTTTTGGTCTTAGCTCACCTTAGTACTCTGATATATATGCCTACCACCATTATAATATTCTCCCTTCTAACCTTTCCCATAACAAATAAAAATCCATCATTTGTAACACTTATCATTATACCATTCTCATTACCACAATCTATCATAGAGGATATGATGGAACTCTAATTTGTTATTTAGCTTAATTAGAGTCCAAATTAGTGCTTAAATAATTATATGAATGGATTTATGGGACCCACATTGGTGGTCTAGTCTTTATCAAAAAACTCCATCGTGTAGGGTATTACTGGCCCATTATAGATGTTGATGTATGTGCATATGTAAAATCATGTGTGGCTTGTCAAAATCATGTCAATCTCATACATGTACTAGCTTAGTCACTTAGTCGATTATTATGCCATGGCCATTTTCCACATGGGGACCTGATCTCATAGGGAAAATCAATCCTACTTGATTAGATGGCCATAAACATATCCTTACTAGAACTGAATATTTTACAAAGTAGGTTGAAGTCATTCTACTCACTTATGTAATAGGGAATTAGATTTCAAAATTCATCCTCAACCATCTCATTTTCTACTTTGGTATTCACTTTGATCTCATTTATAAAAATGATAACTCCTTTACAAATAAGGATGTCAAATCCCTATATGCCAAATACTAGATCAAGCAACACTTTTCCACTACCTATTTTCCCCAAAGTAATGGACAAGATGAATCATCTAACAAAACCTTGATCCAAATCCTTAAAAATATTTTTAATGATTTTATCTATGATTAGCATTTGCAACTATTTCCCACCCTCTGGGCCTACTATACCAATACCTAAACCACAATGAGAGCCACACTATACTCCCTTATTTATGGCACTAAATCTATTCTCCCTATCAATATTGAGTTGCCTTATTTGTGAATTTCATTGTATAATATCATTGATGAGGAAGAATACAAAGTTTCTCAACTTCAATAATTAGACCTACTTGATGAAAAATGGGTAGCTACTTTGAAAAATATTTAGGTCTATCAAAATAGGTTACATCATATCTATAATAAGCATATCAAACATAAAGATTTTAAACTTGGTGACCTAGTCTTGAAAGAAAATCAAAAGAATACCAATACCACCCATGAAAAGAAGGGAAAATTTAATCCTAATTGGCTAGGGCCATTCATTCTCACAGCTAACTATGGATTTAAAGCATACACATTGGCTACACTAGATGGATAAGAGCTAGATAAGCCCATGAATATCAAGCATATAAATCATTTTTATACTTCATTTGCTTGAACATCATCTATGAGGACCCCTACTTGGGGGCATGACCTAAGAACACTTTCTCTTCATCTCATTTCCAAATGATTCAATCCATCTTGATCTTATTACCTTATCCTATTATCATTCTTGATCCTGATTCCAATTTATTAGTATAATAGATGATTCTAGATGCCAAAATTAAGGGAGAAGTTTTAAGTAGAATATTCATATTTAGTCACCACTAGCACATCCAGGACAAGAAGTATCCTTAGAGTATCTTACATATGATTTTTGTAAATGATGGTTTTTAAAATTACATCTTTAAACTCTTTTTAAATCCTACAGCATTTATTTTATTCCTATGCCATTCCTATTTTCAACCATGTTGTTGATTCATAGTAAATTATACTAGGGTTGAACTACATTGATCTAAGGTCTAGTTAAACTATGTACGTAATGCTCAATTTCTGAGGTCAGCTCAATCACCCCTTTTCCATTCTCTCACCATTTTATGAGAAACTTAAGCCATTCTCTCATAATTTTATGAGTAAATTATGCCATGTTCTCACCATTTTGTAAGAAACTAAGCCACACTCTCTTGATTTTGTTAGAAAATTAAGCCACACTCTCACCATTTTGTGAGTTAAACCATTTTGCATCTTTTAATTCTCCATTAAGTTGAGATGCCAAAAACCCAAACACATTTAAAACAATCTAATAATCTTAAAATTTTGAAAATCCCAAAAAAACCTAAAAATCAAAAAAAACTCTGAAAATGGGCTTAAATTTTCCATGAGAGATATTAAGCCATAAAATTTCTTCTTGATTTGTCATCATGTTCTCCAATGGCCTTTAAATCTATTCTAGATGGTGTGGCTTATTGCATTTACCAACTTGGAACCCCTTATCTAACCACAATCATTTCCAATTACCATGGTCATTTTTTCATTTACCCTACCATTTCTAGGAGAACTACATCGTCCTGAGGTCCACATGAACAATATAGGAAATGCTTGGATGAATGAGCATCTTGAGTCATCTCAGCTAATCTTATTGCCATTCCATTTTCTTGATTTACCTCAAAACACTTATTATTTTTTGAGTTTACCTTTTCCTATTCTTCTTCTATAATCAAATCTCTTACTTATCATCATTTTTCTTCTTTCCCATATTCTTAAGAGAACTACATTTGGCCTAAAGTCCATAGGACTATGTAGGCAACATCCAATTGCATGGGGAATTTGGAATCATCTCAGCCACCCCTTCCTTTTTATTCTATTCCCCGCTTTCATCTAGGTTATTATCTTATCTTTCCAATTGTCTTCTAGAGCTTAAAGGAAAAGTATCCAAGAGTGATGCCTTACTTTCACACATGCACAAATAATTCACTAATTGCTTGTTTTATGGTATGGTTATGTGTTCATCAATCATGATTATTTTTTATTATTCTTGGTATGTTTCTTTTCTCTCTCTTGAAAAACTAATATGATTTATATTTATTATCTTTTCAATTTGTGTTTGCTTTCTTCTTTGCATATTTATTTGTTTCCATTTTTATGTCGTCACTTTAACTCAATCCAATTTTTTAATGGGGTTATCATCATGGTGATTCATGTCATGAATTTATATTTGAGTCCATCCATTATTATTTGATAGCATTGTCATCATGATTTTTATCATCAATGCATTATTACCATCTATCTATTGGATTATGGGTCGGTCCTTATGCACATTATGGCCTAGTTATCATGGTTTTTTATATCATCATGCATATCATTTAGTGCTACATCAAAAATCAAGATCTAAAATTCTAATTGGCACTGTTGAATCAAAATCCCTCCTTGTCTATTATCCCCTAGCCAATTCATCAAATACCTAGTCATAATTTCTCAAAATGAAAAATCCACCCTATTTAGGTAACCCATTTTAGACTAATCAATGATCAAATTTCCCCTAATAGGGTATCTCCTTACATTAATGATCAAATCTACCCTATTGGGGCATATTATTATGATCAACCAAGACTGCCCTTTTTGGGTTCAAGTCCATCATTTATTATTTCTTCTAATTTCAAGCTCGCAAATTTCTCACATTCTTGTTTCCTCCTCTTTTTTTGAGGGCCCATCTATTTCAACTTCTTCCCCAACTATCCCCTTGAGGGGGCATCTAGGGTTAACCAAGCACCCTTTGGGGCATCAATTTTATTTTATTGACTCATAAATTTTAAAGAGAAAAAGATAAGAGTGAATACATCATTTTTCAAGCATTATTAAATTTCTCCTTGATGAATTTTTCATCCTTGAAAAGATGTTACTGTGTCTAGTGTCTTGTAATGCCTTCTCAAATAGAAGAAAAATATAGACACTTCATTTTAACCACTTCTATGTCTAAACTTTAATCAATAGAAATTTTTGATAATCACATGCATGTTTAACCAAAATCACCATTGGACCTAATTTACCCACATAATTATTATTTTAACCCAAAATCACAATGACATGTCTTTGATTGGGGTAATGGATCATATTTAATCATTAATCTTATTTAATGCATCCTTAATTAAGTCAGCCTTTTACAATTATTTTCATAAGACAATTAAGTGAATACTTGATTGACAAATAGAAACATTACAAAATCCAGCATTCTTCTAATTATTGATTAGTCCCACTCAATCAAATCTAATCATTCCTCTAATAGTAAAATCCATGGATTTGGAATTAGCTTATTTTCATAAAATCAAAATCAGATTATTATCTCATGTAGGTGATGTCAATCAATAAGTCAATGGGAAAGATAAAAAAATGTAAACAAGCTCTTACACCCCTCTTACACACTCTTCCTCTTACACCTCTCTTACACACTCAAGAGGACCAATGACTGCACTTTTCTTCCAATGTAACTTCCATACTTCAAAAGGTCTTAAATGGCATCTCTTACACACTCCTAGTGTGTAATCATAGATATTATAATTGATCATCAACCCTTCATCTTGAGATGATATGAATAGTTCATAATGATTCATAAAATCTACAAATAAGAACCTCGCACCTCTCATTTTAATAAGCTTCTCGATGAAAACTTACTCTACCAAATTATATGAGTTTTAACACTCTCATGATAAGCCAAAGCTAACATCAAGTGTAGACAAGGAGAGATAATTCCCACATGAGGATTTAAGCATTGATAAAGACTTCAACATTTACAAGCTGAGCTCAGCATCTTTAGACCAGTTCTCAAGAAAATATTCAAGGGAGGTAAAAACTTGGTTCTTTATCTTCCAATTTCATTTCTTACTTATTTTCCATGTTGCCAAACCTAGGGATTAGGAAAAAATGATCTAATACAATGAACACAGTGTCATGTTATCATCTTTTCATAGGAAATCCATTCATAAAATCTATGCTAATAGATTCCCATGGATTAGATGGAACTAATAATGATATGTAAAGTTTGAGCTTCATATTTATGGGCTTGGAAATGCAACAAGGAATGTAAGCTAGGATGTGGTGCTCCATATCTATGCATATAAGTGACCAGTATAAGTGTGACTACAATGCAGCTAGAGTCTTTATCATGCTAAAGTGTCCTAAGGTCTTGGAATATTGCACCTCATAGATGAATCATTGACAAGGTGTGCCAAAGGGAACACAAAAATGTCTGACCTTGTAGAGAAGCTGATCAAATAAGTATAACTCCTACACTTGTTTACCTTTTGTGAGGCTAGGATAAGCTATGATAAAGTCCTAATCCATTAAGTAGAGGGATACCTAGTCTTTAAAGTTGTGGTCACACGTGTATAACACCATGATGAGTACATAAACTAGTGGTTGGCTAAGTCAATTTGTAGCCTTGTTGTCCTTCCCTTTCTTGTGTTTGATCATGAGAAAGAACTACTACAGTTAATTCATCAATTTCATGTGGCATGTATGTTCCATATTATTTTGTGACTATAAGAACTGAAGTGGTTTATGGTCAAAATGAATAACTATCTCTTTCCTGAGAATATAGTATCACCATCACTTAATTATTTGTATAATAGCATACAAGACCTTCTCATAGGTGGAGTACCTTTTCACCATGTCATTGAATGTCTTTAAGTGTTATATGATTGAATGTTTATATCGTATGAGCATAACACTGAGTGCATAGTCAAATACATCAGTGTGAATTTAGAATTTTTTCATAATATCAAGCATTATGAGAATAGGTTATACACATAACCATTGTTTGGCACATGTGATTTGGTTGAGATCCTAAAAGATGTGTGATAAACTAAGGATAAACCTATGGTAGAAGTTAGCAAGTCTAAAAAAACTCTTAAATTCTATGAAATTACATAAATTAGGCCAATCTTGGGTCACTTTGATCTTCTTTGGATCTATAATGATTTCAATGTGATCGATGATGTAGCCCAAGTATTGGACCTATGTCATGCCAAATGTATACTTCACTAAGTTGGATTGAAACTTATGTTGGTGTAAAGTGTCTAAGATGCATGAGATGTGATCCATATGCTCCTCCCCAATCTTTTTGAGGATGATAATGTCATCCAAGTAGATGATGATGAAGGAGTTCAAGAAGGTCCTGAGTAGATTATGCATCAAGCACTTAAAAGTGGTTAGTGCATTGATGAGGATGAAAGTCATTACCAACCATTTATACAACCCTTCATAAGTCTTGAACGTTGTCTTTGAGATGTCTTTAGAATGGATTAGAACCTATGGTAACTTGACTTCAAGTCAATCTTGGTGAATTATTGTGCACCTTGGAGCTAGTCCAAAAGGTCATCAATGCACAGTAGTCAATATTGATTCTTCACCATGATTTTTTTGAGTGTATAATAGTCTATATAGAGTCACCAAGACCGATACTTCTTTAGTTTGAGGACTATAGGACTTTTTCAAGGTAAATAACTAGGCTTGATTTTTCCTAATCAAAAACTTTTGAATTTGGTGTCAAACTTCATCATTCTTCCAACCTGGTTTGTGATATAAGAGGCTATTTGAAAGAGGGTATCCAGTAATAAAATAAATATATGATTACTATGCAATGTGTTGGAAGTTCTATAGGTTATATGAAGACTTCACTACTCTTATCCAATAATTTAGCATGATTTTAGTTCTATGATGATGTGTGAGTGTTATGCATTATCAAGGTGTGCTTTGATTTTGACTATGTGATTATATCAGGGTGGACCATGAGTAACATGAACTTCTACACATACAATACAAGCCTATGACATTTATTGGTAGAGACAAAGGTAACTTTGGTCATGGTAAATGACTTAAAAAGTTTGTAAAAGTGATCTTATACATAAATAATCCAATGTTGTGGCTTATCTTGATACATAGCTTCATGATCCTAAAATTATGATATCCCTAGTAAAATGTCATATAAATCCATAGGTGTAATGTCAAAAGTGATGTTTTCCTACATATGCTTAACTTTGTACTAAAAAATACATTGTCACTAGACCTATATATATTTCCCCTATTGGATCCACCCTACAAAGTATGGCTTTGGGTATGCAGTAGTGGAAACACTAAGGAACTAAACTATGGATTATGTGGTGATGTTCTTCTAGTTGCCACTATTAATGATGATGTGGAGAGGTTGACCCTTCACCCATAACATGGTATGGAAGAGATGTCCACGCTCTTCAAATATGTCAATCACAGTGGTGTTGGTACTCAAATAAGAAGCATCAAGATTAGTGTCATTAATTGACGTGGGTCCTAATGCAAATTATGTGAAGTGGGATGGTTTTACATGTCATTCAAAATAATTATGAGTGAATGAGTGATGGAAATGGCACCACTTATCACCAAACTCTTCTTCCTACCTTTATCTAAAGTAGAAGGTGAAAGAGACTTCAAAGGTTGAGTAGTCTTCTAGTAAAGCGCTCCTTTACAATAAGTGTGTTGTTTATTTCAAATAAAAGGTTATAATGTGGAGTTGTGTAAAGGTTTTACCTTGTTCACTTCATTGGATGAAGAGGTGACACACTGCTTCATCTTTACCTTGACTTCAATCTTGGTAATATTGAGATATACTTACCCTAAAGTGTCAAAAGTTAATAACTCCATATTCATGTGGATATAAGGTGAGATTTTTTTTTACTTTATCACCTTATGTTGTTCACTCACTTTCTTGTGCAAGCATGTAGATTAGTCATGGAAAATATTAGTGTAGTCTTCCATAAACTGATCTTTGTGTTGGCACAATTATTATAACTTGATGTAATCATCTTCAAAGTGGCATATAGGGTATTACTCCTCCTTTAACACATCAATAAAAGTCTTCTAGGATTGAATTGTAATACACTCTTACATGATGCACATTGAATCTCTCCTAATAGTGAACAATTGGTATAGACATCTTCAGTACTACACAGGTGATCTTCTTAGCATCGATGAAGTGATTGACTAAGAAATATGCCTCAAGTTGTAAAATCTATGCATCAAATGCTTTGACATCGATCTTGCCTTCAAATAAGGGGATGTTGAGATTGATTTGAAATTTGAAGGGGTTTTGTTACTAAAACCATTGGTGAGTTAATTATGGAGGTATGGTAGAAGGCATTGGATTGATTTGTACAATCAACTCATAAATTTGAAAAAAAAACATTCAGTGCATTATGCCTCTAGTGCATTGGTGATGAGATTTCATACCTCGAGGGTTACCTCAGGTTGTTTTTAGGTGTCATCAATCTTAATTTATTGTGATGTTCTTTTGGATATTCTATAACTAAATCAATTGACAAACCTTCCTTCTCTAGTTGTGCTCATGTGTTTACAAACATAGAAAGGAATATAGATTTTTAGCTCTGATACTAATGATCTTCACCATAAGTCCCAAGACCAGGAATGTGGGGGATAACTAATTTTTGGTTGTGTACAATGAATGGTCAAAGATAATTCAAAAATAAATAACTAAACATATTCAATGGATCAAAAGTCTTACTTGCAAGAAATGTAACTTCTATTCATTAATGTAGAATAGGTAAAATTGGTATAATGTGTTAGAGTACATGTTTTATAGATTAGATTTGTAGAGCATGTTATCTTTGTTATGAATGTGTGGATCATCAAAATTTATTTGGTTATATATGTTACATACTTAGATAAATAGAATACAAGATCATTTACAACCCTTGTCAATTACCAAGAAAATAGTTCCATCAGTTCATCTTCTAGGTTGGATGATATTTGGTAAACCCCTTGGAGCATGTGGAAAACCCAAGATGACATGTGGATGTGTTGTGAAATCTAAGAAGTCATAAAGGTGCACATAACTATGAGCTATGAAGTGCATAAAATTTGGTAGGTTGGTGCAAAACTTGTGTGACATTTGGGCTAGTGAGGTGCATGGGTCTATGTATTATGATGTATAACTACTAATCATGTGAGTCTATTATCTATAGTGCAGGAGTGTGAGGTACACTATATGATAGGCATAAGGAGTAAAAATTTGGTGAATAATCATAGGACTTATATGACATGTGTGATTACAAGTTGTGAAGTGTGTAATAATGAGTGTGCAATGTGGATTGCATAGGGGTTAGTGAAAAAATTTATATGATATGGCATAGGACTTGTGTATGACTTTGATAAAAAGTTAGTAAGGAGTGTGCAAGATTGGGTGATAGGTGTGTGCCCTATGTAATAGAGTGAATGAGTATGCTTGGTTATATAAGGGTAGCGCATAGATCATGTTATATTTTCAAGATACTTTGATTTTGTTCACTAACAATTTACTAACCTTTCTTAGATTCTTAATCTACAATCTCATCTCTTGTAACATAAAAATGCATCCATTAAGCTCTTGTTTTTATTGAGATGAGTAATAAATGTTTCTTTATCTTCCATTTGAAAATGAGTTTTTACATTAACATTATCCATTCCTTCACAAATGGAAAATTTAGAATTTTTAAGTACAATAATAAAAAAAATAGGAAACATAAATTCCCCTAAAACATCTAGGGTTTGGTGTTTAAAGATCAGGTTCATAAAATGATTAACCCTACAAATTTGAATTGGGGTTATCTAGGGTTAAAGGGGATAGAGATAACCAAGGGTATTATTGAATAATTTTGACCCCCAAGATCAAAATTTCAATAAATATAGGTGAAAACTTTCTTGTCATGATTCTATTATTTGTTCCTAACCCATCTTATTCCTTGTGAGGTCTTGAAATGAATATTTGTTAGTCTTGTTAGCATTGTTTAAGGTAGTGTCCTTTTCATGCATTTTAGTGCTTTCAAAGTCAATCTAGTGAGTCCTATTAGTATGTAATGATGTGTAAATAAGTTACATGGTCCATCAATTCAATTCCTTTCATTTGGTAACTTGGTTTAGTTCTTGTTAAATCTATTTGAAAAGATTAAGGTATTTTAGTATTTTTTTAGGTTTTTTGAGAAACCTAGGTTTCAATTATGGACAATTTAAACCTTCTCAAGGTGATATTTTTTCATGGATAATTAAATACAATGTTTAAAAGGTCATACAAATTTAAAGGTGGCTTTCAAAATCTCTACAAGTCATCTAAACATGTGTTAATCCTTCACCATGCATATCATGTAATCTAAAGCCATTTAAATCACCTTTTTGGGATAAAAATGAGATAATGTATAGAATTTTTCAAATTAGAAATATTTAAATAAGATTTATAATATGATTGTTTTTAGGAATAATTCATAGTATCTTTTTTCATGTCAGAACAAGTCATTTACTTCAGTTCTAACTCCAAAAGGGTAGTTTAAGCACGTGTACGGACCAAGAAGGATCCATTTTAAATTTAAAATGTTTTAGAAGTGCCTCTTCAGCTTTTACAGGTCATCTCCAAGTTTAGGGATCTTATATAGGTCTCAATAATGGAGAATCCTCATTCTATCTCCTATTGACCTCCTTGCAAGCTCACAAAGGTAGATTTCAAATAGATGGTACAAGTCATACAGGTAGAATCAAGGTTTGAGATATTTTCCAAATATAGGGGTCTTAATTTACTTAAAATACCTAGCATTAGGTTTTAGATTGAATTCCCTAGCTCTATGAATAACTGCTAAGAGATTAAGGGGTCAAAAACTACCTGTAATCCCCAATAGCTTGGCTTTGTGAAAATTTTAATGCAAATTTGAACTCTTTGAATCATGAGAATAATTGTATAGGATTTTTAAAAACATGAAAAAATATTCCATGCTTGTTTTCAATAGTATCACACATGTGAGCTTCCTTTGGGTCAAGAGAGCCTTCATGAGAGATATTTCACAAATTTGCCTTTGAGGTTATGAAGAGTTTGATTGTTTATAGTGAATTAAAGGGAGGTATATTATGTTCCACTATCTTCTCATGCAAAAAATTCTCTTTGATCTAATTGAATTTCCCATACACAACCCTTTAAATTAGTATTCTTGATTTCATTCTTGAGGTTGCCTACAAAAGACGTTTTCAAAAGGTTCTTCCTTGTTTGTAGTGTCTAAGCCATATAAAAACCTTTATCTCTTGATAATTGTAATTAATTAGTGTATAAATGTTCACAAATCCCAAAGGATCAATCTTACACTATAAAAATTCTAAAGTATGAGAAATGCAGACCTACAGGTCTGCCTAGACCTATAGGTCTCTTTTGCACACAAAATGAAGTAATTTTTGTTTGAAATGATGTTTTAAAGGTTGAATGAGGTTTTAAAACTTTTTAAACAATTTAGATATGATACAAGTTTTAAATAAATCAACTATGTTATTGACAACTCACTCTTTAACCCAATATGCACCCACAAGCCAGCCTATTCACCTACATGCAGGACATTTGACAGAGTGAGTATGTTTTGAAGATGTGAGCTTATTAAATAAGTCTTAAAGGTATATAAATAATTTTATAAACTTTTAATAAAATGATGAATATTTGTTCACTATCTTAATGACTTGTAGAGTAACCTTTAAAACCTAAAGTACAATCAAGTATTCAAGAGAGAGTGTACACTTGTGAAAGCATAGATATGAAGGGATTACAGAGTTTCAAAGTAATATTATAAGCTTTTAATATTGTGATATAGACCATTATAATTCTTAGTATATTGTGGAATGAATTTATAAACCCAAAGATGTAGCCTTGAAACCTAATGCATATATACATATTTGCCTACATAGCTCAATGGGTTTCAAACTTGAGAAAAGATGCAATGAAGAATAGTGAGTTAGAACTTGAAGTTTAGGTCAATAGATAGAATTTTTTTGAAGACACTAGAGGTAATAAATACCTGAAGGAGGTTTAGAGGGAGATGAACAAAAGACTCTTTAAACCCTATAGTCACCTACATCCATGGTTTAAGTACATGAAAGAAGGAAGATATTACTTGTAGGTAGGTAAGGTTTTCAAAGGGTTAGATGGTTCAAAAGAGAAAAAAAATAGTTCTAAATATTGTATCAAAAATAATATTCAAAATATAGTAAATTGTGTAGATCAATCTCTAAAACTCTAAAGTCACAGTCAAGACCCCAAGAACTGACACTTATAACCAGGCCTAAGTTTCAAGACAAGAAGGTAAAGGTTGTAGAACACTATGAAAAGGATAATAGATTATGTAATACAGTGTAAGTGAACTCTCAATTATGGTTTGAATGTTTTCAAGGTTCCATGATGGAGTCAGAGGATCATTATTAAGTTCATGTCAACTCTTCTTTAAGTAGCCACCTACAGTCATGTATTAGACATATGTAAGGAACAAGTGAGTGTGTAAGGGTTTTAAGCAAGTTGAAAGGTGATAGACTCTCAATAATATGACAAGATTTATTGAGATGTTCAAAAAATTTAAGTGAATACTTTGAAACCCTTAAATGCATTCAGACACCTAAATGAGTATCTATAGGCTTGCAAGGTAGATAGGCCATTTACAAAGCTTGAGAAGAGAAAGTCACCTGCAGTTAGTGAGAGGAGAGTTTGGTTGAGATCATGACCAAGTAATAAACCATATAATGTAAAATAACTAAATTGAACTAAATATAGCTCAAGTAAAAGATGCTCAAACCAAGTCCATCCAAACCCTTGCATATACAGTCAGTAAGACCATACATACCTAGTTGAATGAGGGTTGCTTGTTTATATTGAAGAAAGGAGATTTAAGGGAAGTAAAATAATTTTAAAATGGTTTCACAGTGATTTTATAACTCCATATAACTCTCAATTAACATCAAGAGTGAGGCCAATAAATATAAGCCTCGTTTAGGCCTGTAAAGCCTAACTCACACATAGATAGACCTAAAGAGCAATCATGATAAATGTGATTGATTGAGAGAGAAGTGATGGTTTGAAGATTTTTGGAAGTTCATTTAAAATTAATAGACCCTATAATACTATACACAAATATGGTAAGACAAGAAAAGTGTAATTTAGTCCTTTAACATCACCTTGAGTTCCTCTCATGCAGGACTCTAACTCAAAGCAAAATTTCCATTACTTTTTGAGACCATGACACTTTGAATGAAGAAAAATGGTTTTCATGGATGGTAATGAGGTAATAAGGCTTCAAAATCATGTCATCATTTTTTGTTTTAGGTCCATCACCTGCATGAACAAAGGCTAAGACTCTCAACCCCTCTCTAATGGCCTATTTGTAGACCAAGAGTCAATTTATTTCACTCAATATTATATAGAAAGGATGCATGGGAGCTTGATAAATTGGGTATAATAGACTTTGAAATTGTGTCATTTAATTAATGGTTGAGGTCCTACATTTATGAACAATCCTTAAGAATCTAAGTCACTCTAAACCCTCCTAAAACCCTAGTAAAGACCCAATGTGGAATATTGATCTCCAAATCACATGACATGACCGAGTTTGATCCTCTAACATCATAAACATTATTCTAAACTCAAAGTATCTTCCAACAATGTACTTAATTTGTACTTTTAATTGTATAAATGGAACTAAACACCCTATTTTATAAGGATTTTTGGTGTCTTGTCAGGTTTTGGATAGTTTGACACTTGAAAACTATTGATATAGGTCATTATGGATGTATTTTATCTATTAAATCCTAAAAATCCATATAGGAAATCCTGGAAGTAATCAAACAAACTTTATTTTTCAAGGTAATCTTCAACAGGCTCAAAATGAGATTAGGTATCAAGAACATTTCATGGTTCTCACACTTCCACAGGGTCTCAAGGTCTAAAATTTGGCATTGATTTTGGTAATATGATAGGTAAATTTAATCACATGCATTTGGGTGGTTTCACATGTGTGGGAGAGATATCGAAAGGAAAATCAATATTCTAGATAAGGAGGCCTAATTAAGGAGAGAGAAAGGTATAAAAATCACACTTCCACTAACTCTTAGGACTTGAAAATTGGCATGGAGTTGTAAAGAAATAATGGGTCCTAAAAAAAGCCCTTATTTTTTTATTTCCATCCATACTCTTCCCTACACAAGGAGTTTTATATTATTTTAGGGTTACAAGGAAAATAGGCCTAATGAGAGCTTGAGGAGCAAAATAGAGTCTTGGGAGTTGTTTCAAGAACCAAAATGGATTGATTCAAATCTAATAAGGTATTTTAATCTCTTAAATAGATATATAATTCCTTTAACAATGTGAACTCAAGTTTTGTGCAGCTAGGCATGGGAGATGAATGGGTTTCAAGACACCTAAGCATATGAATGATAATTTCCACTAAAATGTCAGACTAAAGGAGTTTTTAAGTGCATGATAGATGTAAAATGAGATGTTTTAAATCATCTCATGAAAATCTATGATTAAAATGTCTATTTTTCACTTCTCATATGCAAAAAAGGGTAGTTTTGAGTTGTATAAGGTGTCAAGCTGAGTTTCTAACTCCTACGCCACTTGAATTATGGAGTATCTTCATATGAGAGACATGTGTCTTTGGAAGTATGTTTATATTGTTACATAACCCCTCTCTTGATTGTAACTCTCTTGGACACTTTTCAATCTCTTTATTCTATGCCCCTTCCTGTCTCTTCCTCAATTATCTATATAAGCTACCACTTTTGGCCTTGTAATGAATCCACATTTGGTATGGCAAAGCCCTACTAAATTGAATACTCATTTTGAATTTGAATAAAAGATTTAAATTTGGTTTTAATTTCTCATATTATTGCTTAATTGTGTGACATAGTCATAGTTGAATGGCAAGTGATAGTTATCTCTCCTTGTGTTCATCTCACTCTTTCATGTTTGATGTAAGTAATCTGACTTCTAACAGGTCACATGATGTGTAATTGGTTGTTTTGTATGTATTTAAGTGTGAAAAAGACTACTAGTGTCTATGATCAGACCTACTATTCATCTACCTTGAGAAACATATTGCATTCTACCTTCATGTTGAAACCCTTTTGTTAGGAGAAATTTGAGTTTTGACATCAAGTTTACAAATTGCATTTCATAGTGTAGGTTCAAGTAGACTTGTGGATTTTGTCTTGGTGCATCACCTCTTTTAGATTAGTTTTAATCTCATCCTATCCCTTTTCCTTCAAACCAAGTAGATTAGTGGTTAATTTTAGGTTTTGTGCAAAGGGAGTTATCCCTTCAATCTATAAATTTACCTCTTCAATAGGTCACCCACAACCTTGAGGTGTTTCAATGTTACATAAAATTTGGAAGGCTTGAACTACCTTCCAAAGGGTGAAAATTTGGTTGATAACAATTTTGACATGCTAGGTGGAATCAAGGTCCAAAGAGGTTGAAGGATTTTTGGTATTGTTCTTCAACATATCAGCCTTTGAAGTCATTCAACAAACATAATGGTGACTCCAAATGAACTACAGCTAGCATAAGTAGTCTAAGTGCCCAAAAATCAGAAATTGTTATGTATTATCAATCTTCATTTGGTGAAAATGCATATTTTACACTTGAAAATTCTTCATATCAGACTAATATATGTTCATGGCTTCTCCTCAAGTAGCCCTTTAACTATATACTAGCCTTTTCATAGCATTTGTTTCCCTCCTTCTCCTATGCATACTTCCAATCAACATTGGAAAAGTTATTATCTTTGAAATCAACTTAAACAAGGTGATATAAATCTGATCCTTGAATTTGAGAATCAAATATAAGAGAACATAGGATGAGGGAACACTATAAGCAACAAGAAGAGCTTAGATATCAAAACTTTGTCTATCATCAAGAGTTGAAGTTTGAAAAAGAGTCTAGAGTTATGTAAATTTAAGATAGAAGAGAATAAGATAATTAGCTACTTATAAAAATTTAAAATAATGAAATAGTGATGAGGAAGATGGATAGAAGAGTTGAACTTGGTCACCTTGTTTTTATCATCCTCCTTAAAAATTTATAATACTCATTACACTTTACAAGAAGAGAGTGGGCATTGTTTGAAAAAGAAAACCAATATGTCCTAACAAGTGAAAGGCTACAAATAAAAGATATAATTCAATTCATGAAGAGTAGGCTAGTGAGATGGGAAAAGTAGAAGATCCAACCCAAAAAATCTCAACCATCATCTCTTATCCCTAGTTCACCTCTTTTGATTCCAAGTCTTCCTCAAGCTACAATCACCCTTACCAAAGAACCTAAGATCAATCTATCTTGGAAGCCTTCATGGACTATTACTCCCGGTTATACATGCTAACCCTTTTAAATCAATATTCTCCTATGCTCACCAAAGACCAAGAGAGAGAGAAGATGTTATAATTCAATCCAATGAATCCTTTCCCCTCTCTTCAAAAACCTCTCCAAGAACCTTCCAATAAGCCTAAATCCAAATCCTTGAGTTGGAAGGATACCTTGTCAAGCTTCAAGCATAAAAAGGAGTCATCTTTCCCTCCCACCCTCTCCTTTTACCAATAAGAGCCTATGGTTTTGAAGGTAGAACATGAGGTTAAAGTTGTAAAAGATCATCAAGAGGGAGGTGAAGAAGAGGTAAGTCTTTAATTTTAATTTCCTCTCTTCATTAAAGATGATGATCCTATTCCTTGTGACAAGAAAGAGTTTAAGGAGCTGAGTGTAGTGGAACCATTAAAGAGTAGCCTTCAAGAAGACATTCATGAGGTTTCATCTCTAAGCAAACATGAAGAAGTAGTGGCAACCCTTGACAAGCATGATGAAGAGAATTTATGGCAGTAGTTGTACCATGACTTCATGGAAGAGCTTCAAGTGTTCACTAGTAGTGGATCTCTTTAAGATCAAGACAAGAAAACTAATAAGATGGAGCATGAAGTACATCTTGAAGTAGTTGATGATGACATGGTGGCGTTGAATGAATTTGTAGCTGAGTATGAGGTAAGATCTTATGAAAATACTTTGGTTACTACCCATGTTGAGCATCATGAGCAAGTGGTAGCTATTGAAGAATTTAAAACTTAGATAGACCATGTTTCAATTGAAACATTTGATAAGCCTATTGTCCTTAAAGAGAATGACAAGAATGGGATCCAAATTGATAGTCTTTCAAGTGACCAAGAGGAGATTTCCTTTTGGAAAGAATTTCAAAACTTTTGATTGAGTTTGGATGACCAACTTGTACCTTCAAGTAAGCATGTCCAAAATAAAGATGATTAGAATGCACACATTGACAAACATGATCTGAAAGAGTCATAAAAATTTTAAATTATAGTTGTGGTCACATTGAAGATTTATCATATTATAAGACATTATCATGAGGTAAAGGTTGAAGATCAATAAGATCAATATGTGAGTTATGAATATGTTTGATGTTGAAGATTCACTTAAAGGACTACCAAGAGGATTGCCAACCAAGAAGCAATTGAGTCGCAAAAAAAAAGGTTTAAGAGGTAGCTTGCTTCACATATTTGTTCATCACATGAATAAGATGATATCAAAATCTTCCCTTTTGATCCAAGAGGATCAATATTGGTAGGTTAGTTTTTATATAGTAGTTTTCTTATGTTGTTGTGTTCCCTAAGTGCTTTGTAGCACAACTATGGTGTGTGTCTTATTAGTTATTTATTTTGTTGTGTGTGTTGTTCTCTTTTGTCTATATGTGGAGGAAAATCAGTCATCTTATATCATCCAAGAGTCTTGCAACCGAGTTCAAATTTTCATTAAGTCTAAGGTAGAGTACAAGTGACTCTATTAGCCAATAGAAGGATAAGGCTACTAGTAAATTAGCATAGCAATCATCCTACCCTTGTGAATCACTAATTTGTTGACCAAATTTGAACCCCAAGGTTAAAAGGTTAAAAAAAAGGTGAAAACTTGTTTTTTATTCTTCCATGCTTTGTTCCTAACCCATCATGTGCCTTATGAGGTCTTGAAATGAAGATTTATTAGTCTTGTTAATAGTTTTTAAGGTAGTGTCCTTTTCATGCATGCCAATGCTTTCAAGGTCAGTCTAATGATTCCTAGGAGTATGTCATGATGTGTCAAGAAGGTATATGGTCCATCCATTCAATTCCTTTCACGTTGTCACTTGGTTTAGGTCTTGTTAAATCTGTTTGAAAAGATTAAGGTATTTTAACATTTTTAAGGTTTTTAGAGAAACCTAGGCTTCAATTGTGGCCAATTTAAAATTATCAAGGTGATATTTTTTCATGGACCATTAAATCCAATGGTGAAGAAGATTTTTAAAGTTAAATGTGGATTTATAAAGCTCTACAAATCATCTAACCATATGTTGATCCTTCACCATGCATATCATGTAATCTAAAGCTATTTAAATCAACTTTTTGGGCTAAAAATGAGGTAATGTAAGGACTTTCTCAAATTATAAAAATTTCAAGAAGATTTATAACGTGCATGTTTTTATGAGGAAGTCAAAGTATCTATTTACATGTCAAAATATGTCATTTACTTCAGTTCTAACTTCAAAAGGGAAGTTTAAGCACTTGTATAGACCAAGAAGGATCTATTTTTAGGTTAAAATGTTTTATAAGTTCTTCTTTAGATTATATAGGTCATCTCCAAGTTTAGGTAGTTTTTACAAATCTTAATAAGGAAAAATCCTTATTTTATCTCCTATTGACCTCCTTGCAAGCTCACAAAGGTAGATTTCCAATACATGGTGTAGGCCATACATGTAGAATCAAGGTCTGATCTCTTGGCCAGAGATAGAGTTCCTAATGGCCTTAAAATACCTAGCATTGGTTTTTATATTGAATACCCCAACTCTATGACTAATTACTAAGAGATTAAGGGGTCAAAAATTGTCTATAATCACCACTATCTTAGATTTGTGAAAATTTTCATGCAAATTTAAAAAAATTTAAGCATAAGAAGCATTATAAAGGGTCTTTATGGGCATTATCAACTATTCCATGCTTGTTTTCAATAGGCTCACATGTTTGAGCTTCTTTTGGGTTAAGAGAGCCTTCATGAGAGAGATATATCACAAATCTACCTTTAAGGTTATGAAGAGTTTGATTATTTCCAATGCATTAAAGGTAGGTTGATTATGTTCCACTATCTTCTCATGTTATCAAATATATCTAACCATACTAAACTTTCTAGACACATCACTTCAAAGTAGTATTCATAATTTCATGCTTGAGGTTACATGTAAAAGAGGTCTTCAAAACATTCTTCCTTGTTTTTAGTGTCTAAAACATATGGAAACCTTTATCTCATGATAAGTGTAATTAATTAGTGTATAAATGTTCCCAAATCCCAAAGGATCATGCTTACACTATAAAAATCCATGAGAAATGTAGGCGTACAAATCTGCATAGACTTGTAGGTCTCTTTTGCACACAAAATAAAGTATGTTTTATTTAAAATGATATTTTAAAGGTTGAATAAGGTGTGAAAACTTTGTAAACACTTTGGAGATTATACGGGTTCTAAATAAGGTAACTATTTTATTGACAACTCAATCTTAAACCCAACATGCACCCACAAGCCAGCGTATTCACCTATAGGCAGGACATTTGACATAGTGGGTACATTTTGAAGAGGTGAGCTTCTTAAATAAGTCTAAAAGGTATAGAAATAAGTTTATAAACTATTAATATAGTGATGAATATATTTGAATTATCTGAATGACTTCTAAAGGAACCTTTAGAACCTAAAGTACAGTCAAGTTTTCAAGAGAAAGAATGTACACTTATAAAAACATATATATGAAGGGATTATATAGTTTCAAAGAAAGGTCCTAAGCTTATAGTATTGTGATATATACATTTATAATGATTAGTGGCTTATGAAATGAAGTTTTAAATCCAAATATGCATCCTTTAAACTTAATGCATACATACATATTTGCCTAAATAGCTCAGTGGGATTCAAACTTGAGAGAAGATGCAATGAAGAACAACTAGTTAAAACTTGAAGTTTAGGTCAATGGATAATCAAGTGTTTGAATACACTAGAGGTCAAAGACACTTGAATCAGTTCTAGAGGGAGATGAATAAAAGACTCTCCAAACCCTACAATCACCTATAACCATGGTTTAAGCAGATGAAATAAGGAAGATATATGTTTGTAGGTAGGCAAGGTTTTGAGAAAGTTAGAGGGTTCAAAAGAGAAAACCTTGAGTTCTCAATATTATATTAAAATTAATATTGAAAATCTTATAAAATTATGTAGAGTAATCTCTAAAACTTCAAAGTCATAGTCAAGACCCCATGAACTGATAGCTATAGCCAAGCTTGAGTTTCAAGACAAGAAGGAAAAGGTTTTAGAACACTATGAAAAGGTTAATAGCTTATGTAAGATAGTGGAAGTAAAATATCAATTATAGTTTTAATGCTTTCAAGGTTCCATGATGGAGTGAGTGGATCATTCTTAATTTCATGTCAACATTTCCCTAAGTAGCCACCTATAGCCATGTGTTGAACATATGTAAGGAACAAGTGAGTGTGTAAGGGTTTAAGGCAAGTTGAAGGTGTTAGACTGTCAATAATATGACAATATTTATTGATATGTTCAAAATTTTGAAGTAAATACTTTGAAACCCTTAAATGCAGTAAGACACCTAAATGACTATCTACAAGTTTACAAGGTAGATAAGCCATTTGCAAAGCTTGAGAATAGAAAGTCACCTATAGTCAGTGAGAGGAGAGTTTGGTTGAGATCATGACCAAGTAATAGGACCATCTAAGGTTAAATAACTTAATGGACCTAAAGATATGTCAATTAAAATATTCTTAGACCATGTCCATCCAAACCCTTGCATACATAGTCAGTAAGACCATACACATGCTTGCCTACCTAGCTGAATGATGGTTGCTTTTTTAGAATGAATAAAGGAGATTTAATGGAAGGTAAATCCTTTAATAATGGTTTAAAAATGATTTTATAACCCCATATAACTCTCAATTATCATCAAGAGTGAGGCCAAAAAATATAAGACTTGTCTACACCTATAGAGCCTAACTCACACACAGGTAGACCTAAAGAGAAGTCATGAGAAATGTGATTGATTGAGAGTGAAGTGATGTTTTTAATATTGTGATAAATTCATTGAAAAAACATAAACCCTATAATACCATACATAAATAGGGGAGGATAATAAAAGTGCAATTTAAGACTTTAACAGCACCTCGAGTTCTTCTCATGTAGGACTCTAACTCAAAGTAGGATTTCCATTGCTTGTAGAGACCATGACACTCTAAATGGATACAAATGGTTTTTAGGTATATTAATTAGGTCCTCATGCTTCAATCTCATGGTATAATTTTTTGTTTTAGGTCCATCACCTACATGAACAAAGGCTAAGACTATCAACCCTCTCTAATGGCATGTTTAAAGACCAAGAGTTGAATTCTTGCACTCATTAATATACGAACAAGATTCATGGGAGCCTAATCACATGGGTATATTTGAAGAGGATATTATAATTTAAAAATTTTGTATTAGATTAGGGGTTGAGGTTTTAGGGTTTATGAACAATCGTTAAGAACCTAAGCCACTCTAAACCCTTCTAAAACCTTAGCAAAAACCTAATGTGGGAGATTGTTCTCCAAATCACATGAGATTACTTGGTTTGATACTCTAACTTCCTAAACATTTTTATAAACTCCAAGTAGGTTCTAACCATGTACTTCATATGTACCTACAACTATAAGGATGGTATTAAATGCCTTAGTTTGCAAGGATTTTTGGTGTTTTGTAGGGTTTTGGATAGTTGGACACTTGAAAACTATTAGGAGATATCATTTGGGATATATTTAATATTTTAGATCCTAAACATACATATAATAAATCATTTAAGTTATCAAACAAACCTCATTTTTCAAGGCAGTCTTTAATAGGCTCAAAATGAGACTAGGTTTCAAGACCATTTCATGGTTCTCACACTTCCACAGGGTATCAAAGCATTAAATTTGGCATGGATATTGGTGAAAGGATAGGTAAAGTGAATCACATGAATTTGGGTGGCTTCACATGTGTGGAATAGATCTAGAGTAATAAAATGAGGCTTTTAGATAAGGAAGTTGTTGATGCCTAAATGTGTACCATAGGTGCCTACAATGTTTAGTGAACACTTCTCATTTATGAATTCCTAAGAATCCAATGCATGATTTACAGGTTGTGATAATCATATTACCCATTAGTGGAATAGATTCATAACAAGTGACTATTTCACAATATTTATATTAGTTGGTGGTCGGGAGCCACTATGGCCAAACAACAAATCTATGCAAAGTATGCAATAATTATGAAAAGAATAATTAATTATGATCAATAACTAAAATAAGAATTAATTTAGGATGGATATTTACAATGACAAGCTAAACTAAGGTGATCCAAGTTAAAAAAAGAAGCAAAATGAAAAGGTAAGAAAAAAATGTTATTAATCTTCATTCCAAACATCATGACAAAGTTCAAGTCTCGTCCAAGAAGGCACTTAAAACTAATGTATGATATAAAATAGCTTGATCCCAAATCTTACCATACATCAAGCAAACTCCTAAGGAAGATATAAATAATGCAAATAAGAATCAGGGTCACTTTAAAGATTCTACCCCTATAAGCATATATCATTGGCCCAAATGCAAGAAGAGTAAAGGAAAGGAAATTAAATTAAATTAAAGACTTTCAGTCAACCTAACATTGGCACAAGTTAGCAACTCTGTAATCAAAGGTGCACACCAAGAATCCATAAAAACCATTCAAATTTAGAAATTAGAACAAGCAAATGAGAGAGGAGCCATGATAGTAAACACACAGACAAATACTAGACAATCTCTATAAAAAAATTTACTTATATTGCTTGTTCCATTTTTACAAATTAATTTTGACTCTAAGAACTTCCCCCTTTACAAAATGGTAGTACTGCCTTTTATAGAAGGACAAGGTAATATACCGGTTAGTTGCAAGATACAAATGTAAAATAAGTAAGGACAATTATATTTTTAATGCAAAGTTCTAGAATACAGTTGCTTTTCTAAAATAGACTAATCTAAAAGAAAATATGCTAACAAACTAACATATGAATTTACAAAAGAATATTCCATTTCCAAAATGTTACAATTTTTCGCAAAAGTAGAATATTAACTAACTGGCTAGTGGGCCCTACACTTAGGAACATGCTTATTGCTACTAAAGGATGTTCATAACCTTTTGATATTCTTCATTAACAAGTCCAAAATCCATAGCTAGCCTTAAGAGACACTCTTCTTCCTTGTCATCTAGATCATTCAACTCCCTATCATTCCTAGCCATAGCTCCCTTAATGCTTTTGGCCTTAGTTATCCTTTCTCTTGCATTGAGGATCATGTCTGAGATCTTACTATTATCTACCCCAAACTGGCCTTGACTCTTACCTCTATACGTTTGCATTTTTGACCACACAAGATATTCATTTTTATTGCTTTGTGTTCGCATGGCACTTATTTGGCATCTATCTGGCACTTTTGTAGCATTTTTCATAAATGCCTTCAAAGTACTAGCTATTGTTATTTAAAAATTGTCCTTTTATTTTACACCATTGGATCATTGCCCATAAATCAATGCGGGTGGTTGATCACGATCTGAGACCTCACTTATTATTGGAAATCTTTTTATCAAGCCTCGTGGTTGTGCCACTTATCACCCTCACAAGATTTTTGAGCTCTATATTCTACATCAATTATATATTAAATGTGCATTTGCCACATGTCAAGCCCGTGGGCTCTCATAGCTCCGCTAAATAGTCATCGATGATTTTACACCATTGGATCATCTGGTCCTGATGAAGTATGAGCCATTGATCTTTCAAGATGTATGAGATTTAATTAGTATATGACTATAGAAAGTAACTTAGGCTAAAATATTTTAAGCTAAGTTTATTTCATGTTTAAAAACATTCCTTAAACTTAGGTTAAAATATTTTATGCTAAGTTTTAAAACATGATACAAAGTGGCCCCTTCGAATGATATAATATACATTCATTTACCTAGACAAAATCTTAGATGAGATTGAATTTGATGGTATTATGGATGTCAAATGACGTTTATGAGAACATAAAATTTAAGCTCATGAAGTTCTTATATTCCATAGATCTTGGATTCAATTCACTCTATTCTATTAAAATCTATGATGAAATAAGAGCCATCGATCATGATCCAAGTAGTTGCACATCATTGGTTTAATTTACTATGTGAGACCCTTTGTTATCAAGATTTGAATGCATGAGTGCCACATGGTGATCCTACAGGGCTTCCTAGGCTTTTGACTTTTCATCACTATGTTCACTTCATTGGATCTTCAATCTCAACAAGTTGCCATCCATGGATCATGATCCAGGTGCCTGCACATTATTAGTTTGAAGGACCAATAATGTGTAGGTTTGTCAAGATTTCTTCACTCCATCAGATTATTCACTCATGATGAGTCATGGACCATCGGATCTATAAATAAGCAAGGTATTTAAGTTAGGACTTGGTTAGAAATAAAAACTTAGGCTAAAGCATTAAGGCTAAGGTCTTGTTCATGTTGACAAATATGAATAGAGCCTTAGAATTAAGACTTTAGGCTAAAAGGGTAACAAAGGGGTCCATGCTAGAAAAATTAAAAGGACCCTGCTAATACAAAAATTAGACTATGTTGGAAATATAAGGAACAAAAAAGGGGGGAAATAAATGGGACTAGGCATAATTTTTAGGCTAAGGTTTGGTCATGTTAAGAAACATGACTAGGCCTTAACATAAAAATTTGGGTTTAAGTCCAAAATAAATTAGAAACATTACCTCCAAAAGTGTTCTCACCAATGTTTGAATTTGAATGAGGGGTTCAAGTTAGGGTTTGCTGAAAGGAGGGTTTCATTACATGAATCCAAAAATGAGATTCTTCAAATCAAAGGGTAGTAAAAGCCTAAATGAAAATAAACAATGGGGATTTAAGCATGATCTAATCATAAAGGCTCCATGAAACTTGTAACTTATCACATGAAGAGAAACTGTTAGCAACATTAGATAACCTTAAATCAAAACCATAAACTAGTAGGCCAACTTTATCAAAGTGGATGATCCTCAAATTCTACAAAATTTCAAAACATGCCATGTTTTTAGTGTTAAATTTAAAAGTGTCTCAAGGGTCCTAATTTTCAAAAAATGGGGGTCTGTTGACCTCAACAAATGGCAACTTCTGGGGGAACATAGCAATATATTAGAAATCAGAGGCTCTAGTTTGGACAAGTGAGTGGGTCACCTATTTTACTTGATCTACACCATCACAAGATCAGTTCATGATTGAAATAAGCTTTGCACATGCAGAATTAGGGTCAAACATTAAGACATAGCCATGTTGTGTGTGTGCTTTGATTCCACACACTATTTGCCATGGGATTCAAGGGACAGCCTCCTAGTTTTATGCCTTTAATCTTTAACATTGATTTAGAGCATATTTGGATATCCATTAAGGACCATGATTATGGTTTAGGGAAGTCTTGGCAATTTCTCTACTACCAGTTAGGCACCTATAGCCCTGATATAGATACCTTTGGCTCCACTCACAACCTTGATCCACTATTAGCTAGGAATCCATAGCCTCGGTGAAGTTTAATAGAATCACATTCATTTGAAAGAGCTTTTGATTTTGTAATAAGTTCTTATTTTTTTGTATTTTTAGATATTTTAGGCTCATCAGCAAAGGTTGGGAACCAGGGTAGCCAGGTTGAAGGATTTTATCAAGTGTTTGATTTTCACGTAATCACCTATGGTTATGATCTTTTTACCATGCAAGGATGTTTGTTAAGTGCAAGAACTATTTTGTCCTAGTAGCTCAAGCTTTCATTCCACATGTGCAATTCCTCTTAAAACCAAGTTTAGATCAAAATAATGTTTAATTTCTCATAAAATAATTAACCTATTCATCAGTCCTTGCTAGTTCTTCTAAATTAGAACATCAAGCTCATATTTCAAATACATAGTCAACATGTGCATAAGGTGCATATCTACATTTTTTAACTTCATGAATTTCAAGAAAACTAAGTGATCTTTGAGTAGAGGGTTATCAAAAAGATGTATTGGAAGCAAGGAATGAAGAAATAAAAAATAAACACACAACAAAAAATAGCAAAGCAAGAAGTAAAAAAGGAAGCAAATAAATATATACATGCCTATGTACAAATAAGGGACAAGAAGGAAAAATATGGAAGAAAATAATAGGAAATAAACTAATATAAGCCCTATACTAACTTCATAAAATACTTACCTGCAATATCAAATGGAAAATTATTTAATCTACTATAGAACCTTTAAGCATGATTACTTCCATCCTATAGCCTCTTCTTATGGATGGGATCACTTATATGCTTGTGTCTTCTAGGTGATGTAGATTGATCTCCTATCAACCTCCTCAGATGCATGGATCAAAAATATGACTCTAAGACCCAATCGTCTTCTTCCTAAATTCTCTGACTTTGTAGCAAGAGTGCTAGTTCTATTTTATCCATAGATAAATAGTAGCTTATATTATCTTCACCCAATAATGGTAGCTCAGCTAGTATCTTTAGACTAATTTTTTCATTATGTTATTTTTGAGGTAGACATGGACTACTATTCTTTGTAAAAAAATATTCCAAATCATCCCAAAAGGCTTCTTCATCTTGATCAACTGTATGATGCTCATTTTAAATCCCATCATCAAAAACATGTTGGTCCCCTATTCCTAACCTCTTCATGACGTCATATGATAATTCCTAATCTGACTCACTCACTCCATCTTCATTTTTAATGAAGGGAGGTATCTCTTCTATCTAATCAGGCTCTAGCTTATCTTGCTTTTGGGCCTCCAAAATAATATCATCTTCTGAGAACTCTAGATCATTGGTGAAATCCTCAAATGAAGCATCCATGTGTTATCCTATTTCATCATCTACCATCTCTAGCTCTTTTATTCCACTTAAGAAATCATGGAATGACCTCTGCTAGTGATCATATTCTTCAGGGCTAGTCTCTATTTCCAAAATAAATGTGTGTGGGTTGTCTTTTTGGATACCTTATGAAGAAAGATAATCATGTACTTGATCCATATCTACTTCTAGCAACTCTTCCTCTCCATCTAAATATTTACTGATGATGATGTCTTGTTGATCTTTAATTTCAATCTCTCTTACATCTTCAGGAATGCAAGTCATCTTAGATGTAACTTCTTCAACTGGCTCATCTTCATTTTCATCTCCATATTCAAAAGAGAAATCAAAGGCCTACATGAAACCTTGAGATGATCCTATAAAGCCAGATGTCCCTACAACAAACTCTTGATTAGGCATAATTTCAAAGGTTTCAAAAATATTACAATGATCAGCCATAACCACATCATATAAACTTATTCATATGTTTTCAAATGATACATTATTGTTGCTATCATGAAACCCATTTGGAGGCATGTTGAGTCTTTGAAAAGAGTGATTTTTGTCAAAGCCTTCCCTTGTATTTCCTATTTGTTTTTACAACTAAAGAAAGTTAGTGCTCAATTTTTTGATCATTTTTAATATCAAGTCATTTGAATTTTTTGGTGTCTCAGGCTCACATATTAGAGCATCATTACTTGTTTTGGGCACTAGAGTTCTATGATTTTTTAGATGAAATCCACTTGTAGTGTTATTCAATAATTCAATGTGTTTTTCAAGGTATGTATGACTCAAGGTAAAATAGTTATGAACTAGTGTTAAAGTATCCATACTAGGAATGACATTCTAGATGGGCTAATTCAAATTTACATTAGGCATAGAATATGTCATCTAACCTTAGGGATGCATTTAGTCATTATTGACTACAACTTCAAAATAGGTCCAGGTCAATGTGTTTATGACTGGACGAGTTCTTTTTAGGAACATAGAGGTCAAAGGATCTATAGCATCCTTATAAATCCCTAAGGCCAAAGCCTCATTGGGTCTATAAGGGGCTATAGTTTTACTGAACATTTTTTAGAACTGAATGTTAAATGCTCTAATGGTTTCATTAACATTCCTTTTAATTATGGTAAACTGCTAATAAAAGACATAGGGACTAATAATTTTGCCAAATTGATTAATGAAGATATATTTGAAGTCATTCCATCTAGTAATGCATTCCTTTGAAAGGCTAAGAAACCATTCATAGGTGATATCTTTGAAAGTAAATGGGAATAATCTATATGCCACATCTTCATGAATCACATTCAGTAATCTCAAAGTAGCTTTAAAACTTATAACATGTTCTTTAGTTGTGACAACATTATTAGGACTATACGAAGGCAAATATCTATCAAGATTATGAGGAAGATCATGTACTATACCTAGCACATTGATTGAAGAACCACCTATCCAAGCCATACCTTGAACACATGAGTACCTTGAACTGGTGAAGTGTTTGAGACTTTGGGAATTTTGCTCACCTAAGCCTTACCTTGGGTAATTCTAGCTTGTGACCTTCAAACCTATTTTAAATATGATGTGTCAAATCAATCTTTATAAAGAATAATGATTTGATTTACACATCAAGCAAATCTTTAAAAGATTCATATAAATAACAATAAAGAGAAAAACTCTTTAACTAAGTTATCTCAAAGAGGTATCTAAATACGCTAGTATGAATGATCTTTCCATATTTAAGTCCAAATAAACTATAAATTTCTTTGATCAAAATAGATATTACTAACCTCAAATTGGTTGGATTCACATATCTAAAGCTATCTTTACCAAAGCTAAGCATATGTATTCAAAGAATGTCAATCTTTGTCTAAATAATCCCAAAGACCAGTCTAAAACCATGAAGATCATAAATCTATACACAATTATGCTAAAAGAAACACAAAGATGTAAATAATAGAGTGATATTTGATCCAAAATACACTAAAACTATTAAAGATCCTACAAATCACAAAGATTTGTTGAGTTCCCTCCTTTTAGTGCCAATGAAGCTCCTCCTATTAATGCCTAAATGTGTACCATAGGTGCTTAGAGTGTTTAGTGAACACTTCTCATTTTTAAATTCTTAAGAATCCAATACATGAGTTATAGGTTGCAGTAATCTTGTTACCTTTTGGTGAAATAGAGGTATAACAAGTGACCATTTCACAATATTTATATTAGTTGGTGGTTGGGAGCCACCATGGCCAAACAACATATCTATGCAAAGTATGTAGTAATTACACAAAGAATAGTGAATTATGATTAAGAACTAAATTAAGAATTAATTTAGGATGGATATTTATAATGAAAATCTAAACTAAAGTGATCCACATTTAAAAAAGAAGCAAAAAGAAAAGGTAGGGCAGAAAGGAATGTTATTGATATTCATTCCAGACATCATGACAAAGTTTAAGACTCATCTAAGCAGGCACTTAAAACCAATGTATGATATGAAATAGCTTGATCCCAAATCTTACCATACATCAAGAAAACTTCTAAGGAAGGTTGAAATGATGCAAATAAGAATCAAGTTCACTTTAAATATTTTACCCTGCAATTTGGTCAAATACAAGAAGAGTAAAGGAAACAAAATGAAACTAAAGAATTTCAATCAACCTAGCATTAGCACAAGTTAAAAACTCTAAAATTAAAGGTTCACACCAAGAATCTATAAGAACCATTCAAATCTATAAATTAGAACAAGAAAATGAGAGAGAAGCCATGATAGCAAACACACAAACAAATACTAGACAATCTTTGCAGAATTCCTTGCTTGTATTGCTTGCTCCAAGTTTACAAATTAATTATGGCTCTAAGAACTCCCTGACCTTTACAAAATGGTAGTACTACCTTATATAGAAGGACAAGGTAGTATATTGATTAGTTGCAAGATACAAATGTATAAGAAGTAAGGATAGTTATCCTTTCTCTACGAAGTTCTAGAATACACTTGATTTTCTAAAATACACTGACCTAGAGGCAAATATGATAAAAAACTAGCATATGCCTTTACAAAAAAATATTTCATTTCCAAAATGTTACAATGATTCACAAAAGTGGAATATTGACTAAGTAGCTGGTGGGCCCTATCCATAAGAACTTGCTTGTTGTTGATAAAGGATGTTCTTATCCTTGTGATGCTCCTCATTAACAAGTCATAAATCCACAATTGGCCTTAAGAGACACTCTTATTGCTTGTTAGCTAGATCATTAAACACCCTATTATTCATATCCATAGATTCCATAATACTTTTGGTCTCATTTATCCTTTTTCCTACATTGAGGATCATGTCCAAGATCCTAATATTATCTACCCCAAACTGGCCTTGACTCTTGACTCTATACATTTGCATTTTTGAGCACACAAGATCATTTTTGTCACTTTGTGATTGCATGGTGCTTATTTGGAATCTATCTGGCACTTTCATGGCATTTTTCATAAATTCCTTCAAAGCACTAGTCATTGTTATTTAAAATTTGTCTTTTTATTTCATGTCATTAGATCATTGCCCATGGATCAATGCAGGTCATTGATCATGATCTAGTACCTTGCATATTATTGGTCATCCTTGTATCAATCCCCATTATTTTTCCATTTATCACCCTCACAAGCTTTCTAACCTCTGTATTCTACGTCAATCACATATTAAACATGCATTTACCATATGTCAAGCCCATGGGCTCTCAGAGCTCTGTTGAATAGTCATCCATGATTTTTCACTATTGGATCATCTGGTCTTGATGAAGCATGATCCATTGATCCTTTAAGAAACATGATCTTTTAAGATACATGATCTTTAATTAGTACATGACTATATAAAGTAACTTAAGCTAAAATATTTCAAGCTAAGTTTATTTTATGTTAAAAAACAAGCCATAAACATAGGTTAAATTATTTTATGCTAAGTTTTGAAACATGATATAAAGTGGCCCCTTTAAATGATATAAAATACATCCATTTACCTAGACAAAATTTTAGATGAGATTAAATTTTATGGTCTCATGGACATCAATGATGGCCTCACGGACATTAAATTATGTTTATGAGAACATCAAATTTAAGTTTTATCTGATTAAAAGTCATGATGAAGTGAGAGCCATCAATCATGATTCGAGTAGTTTCATGTTATTGGTTCAATTTAATGTGTGAGACCACTTGTTATCAAGCTTTGAATGTGAGAGCTCCATGTGGTAACCCCATGGGGCTTCCTAGGCTTTTGACTTTTTATCATTGTGTTCACTTCGTTGGATCCTTGATCTCAATGAGGTGTGAGTGATTGATCATTATCTAGATGCTTACATGTTATTGGTCTGAAAGATCAAATACTCAAGTTTGTCAGGCCTTCTTTGCTCCATTAGATTATTTACTCTCAATGAGGTGTAGACTATTGGATCTACAAAGAAGCAAGTTTTTTAAGTTAGAACTTTGTTAAAAATAAAAACTTAGGCTAAATAATTAAGGCTAAGGTCTCATTCATGTTTAAAAACATGAATGAAGTCTTATAATTAAGACTTTAGGCTAAAAGGGTAACAAAGGGGGCCATGTTAGAAAAATTAAAAGGACCCTACCATTATGAAAGTTAGACTATGTTGGAAATATAAAGAATAAAAAAAGGGGAAAATAAAGGAAACTAGGCATAATATTTAGGCTAAGGTTTGGTCATGTTAAGAAACACAACTCAGCCTTAACATGAAAATTTGAGCTTAAGTCCAAAATAAATTAGAAACATTCCTGCTTGAAGTGTTCCCGCCAATGTTTGAATTTCAATGAGGGGTTTAGGTTAGGGTTTGCTGAAATAAGGGTTTCATTACATGAATCCAATACTAAGATTCTTCATATCAAAGGCTACTAAAATATTAAATGAAGATAAACAATGGGGATCTAAGCATGATCTATTCATAAAGGCTCCATGAAACCTACAACTTATCACATGAAGAATAACTATTAGCACCATTAAGTAACTTTAAAGCAAAACCATACACTAGTAGGCCAACTTTATCAAAGTGGATAATCCTCAAATTCTAACAATGTTCAAAACATGTCATGTTTTTAGTGTTAAATTTTAAAGTGTCTCAAGGGTCCCAATTTTCAAAAAATGGGGGTATGTTGACCTCAACAAAGGCCTAATTGAGAAGAGAGAAAGGCAAAAAATCACACTTCCACTCACTCTTAGGTCTTGAAACTTGGCATGGAATTTTAAATCAATATTTGGTCTTCAAATATTCCCTTAATTTATTAGTACCATTTATATGCTACCCTACATAAGGAGGTTTACATGATTCTAGGGATATAAGTAAAAAGGCTTAATGAGAGCTTGAGGAGTAAAATAGAGTATTGGGAGTTGTTCTAGGAACCATAATGGATTGATTCAAGTTTGATAAGGTATTTTAATGCCTTTTATAGATATATAATGCCTCGAAGAAGGTGAACTCAAATTTTGAGCCACTTGGACTTATAAATCTATTTGGACTATTCCATAACCCCTCTCTTGATTGTAACTTTTTTAGACACTTGTCAATATGTTTCTTCTACGGCCCTCTCTCTCTTCCTCATTTCTCTATATAAGCTATCACTTTTAGCCTTGTAAAAAATTCACATTTGGTATGGTGAATCCCTGCTAAATTGATTACTTATTTATACTTTGAATAAAATATTTTAAACTAGTTTTAAGTTCTCAAATTATTACTTAAGTGTGTGAAATAGTTCATAGTTGAATGACTAGTGATAGTTATCTCTCCTTGTGTTCATCTCACTCTGTCATGCTTGGTGTAAGTAATCTAATTTTTAATAGGTCACATGATGTGTAATTATTCATTTTATATGTATTTAAGTGTGAGTAAGACTACTAGTGTCTATGATCATACCTAATATTCATCTACCTTCATGCTAAAACACTTTTGTTAGGATAACCTTGAGTTGTGAGATCACTTTTGTAAATTATCTTTCATAGTGCAGGTTTAAGTAGACTTGTGGATTTTATCTTGGTGTATCACCTCTTTTAAATTAGTGTTAATCTCATCCTATCCCTTTTCCTTTAAATCAAGTAGATTAGTGGTTAGTTGTAGGTGTTGTGCAAAGGGAGCTAGCCTTTCAATCTAGAGATTCACCTCTTTAATAGGTCACCCACAACCTTGAAGTGTTTGAATGTGACATAAAAAATTTAAGGCTTGAACTACCTTCCAAATGGTTCAAATTTTACTTATAATAGGTACAAGGGTGATAAAATATCTCTATATCAGGTTGATTAGATGCTAAATTCAAAATATAACATATGTTGAATTCATTAAACTGAGATAGGCTAAAAATAGTAAATAAAACTATGATAGATATGAAAATGATAAATAAGTAATATAATTAGTTAGTTATGATGCTAATATATTTATGGATCTAGAATCAGTAAAAATCAAACTAGAAGATGATTCTATAATAGTCATCAAAATCTGATTTGAGTACCTCTAGAGCCACAAACACTAGCATTAACCTTGGATGGTTGCGTCAACACTATTGGTTAAACTTGGCATATGTGTCATGTATAAAATACCTTTTGTAAAAGGATGTGATCACCTAGATTCTTTTAGGTTTGTCTTTGCCCTTGCTCTATTGCATTTAGATCTAGGTCATAGACTATCACTCCTCATGAAATTGTAAAACCCTAATTCTTAATATTTATAGTGACCTTGGGTGAAAATGGGTTAGTGGGCACATAATTTAGACCTTAACTCAAATAATGCTCTAGTAATGAACATTACCTACATATCCAATACTTTTAAGAGGGCCTTAGACTGATGTATTTATCCCCTACATGTTGGCCTATGTATGAATCATGCAATATGTGCAAAGCAAATACAATAATGACCTAGCTTGTAACTTGGAAAATTGAGATCTTAGAATACTTCAATACTTCAGACCTATTTATGTGTTGTTCCTATGACTGATATGAAAATAGGATAAAATATAAAATATCTACTTTATCAAGTGCTTGATTGAATGCTTTTGATAAGATACCTTAGGTCTTTCTGGGTTTCTGCCAAGTGAGAAATGAATGAGGAGTGATTATGAATATATACTCCTATATGTAAATAAATCACATTAAATTACTTAGGCAAATAATTAGGATATATTTTATTTGAAAATTAGATGACTTTAGGGCACTAGACACTTGCATGAAATAAGGACACCTACGTCGATGTTGGTGTCTATCTGAGAAACTAGTGTTTAGGGAGTAGGAAAGTAGGTGCAAACACAAAACTTGTAGAGGTAGAAGATAAGTAGGTTTTAAGCATTATATATAATATATAAGGTTTGGGTTATCAACATAATATTGTTCGGACCAAGATATAGGCCAAGGGGCACAAGATAGAGCATATGCAAGACTTCTAAAAGTGAGAAAAGGACCAAAATTGAGAGGAATAGCCAAGATCTAAGTTTGCCATGTGTACAAGATTGAGGTACTATATAATCCATAAATATCATATAAAAAGAGATATAAAATATCATATCTATTATTATAATAAATTATTAAGGTTAAATATAATAATATAAATTTAATATCAACAGACACGTCTTGTCCTCATGTGTTTATATTTCTAGTCTAATTCTCTGTGAAATATATGAATTATAGAATAATGGCATAAAATTCAATTCTTATTAATACAATATTGAATAAATTCAAGTATATATGTTTATATCATTCTCAGTTTGATATATTAGTTTTATATCCATTATTATAATTCATTGATAGACTAAATAAAATACAAAATATCAACAAACACATCTTGTCCACATGTGTATACATTTATGGTCTAGATATCTATGGGATGTTACAAGGTAAAATGGATACCATGAATGACATATGTATCTATCTGATGACATGGTACCATTGTAAAGTTATATGGTATAATTTTATGTTCAATACAATGACGAATCCCCTAAGCTTATGTTATAAAATGGGCAAAATTAATAAAACTATTAATATCTTGAGAAGAATGGGCATGTGCCCATTCTATAGAAGGTAATAATAATATTGGCTTATTTATAAGAGGCCAATATTATTATCTTGATGTCACGTAGAATGTTATAAATAAGTATGATAGGAATATTATAAATTATCATAATATGGATATTCAAATTATTTTTTATCTTATTCAGAATAGGCATGTGCTCATTTTACACAAAATATGAATATTATCAATTGTCAAATATCTTTATCTTGTGTAGAATGGGATTAATTGATGATATTTTATATCTTTATCTTCTATAGAATATTCTTAATTTAATTTATTGAATATTAGTTAGAATGTGGATGTTTATATTATTATTATCTTGTTTAGAATGGGTGTACACCCATTTTACACAAGATTGGAATACTATCAACTATCAAATATATTTATCTTATGTAGAATGGGATTAATTGATATAATTATTAATTTCTTATGTAAAATCAAGCACATTCCCATTCTACACAAGATATCAAATATCATATCCATTATTACAATTAATTGTTAAGACCAAATACAATAATATCAATATACACATCTTGTCCTTGTGCCTATACATTTATGGTCTAATTCTTTATTAAATCCCATGAATTACATAATAATGACATGTAATTCAATTCTCATTACTATATCATTAAAAAAATTCAAGTATATATGTTTATATCATGCTCAATTTGATATATCAATTTCATCTCTAATATTACAATTCATTGATAAGACTGAATACAATACAAAATATCAATAGACACATCTCATCCTCATGCATATACATTTATGGTCTAATTATCCATGATATGGTACAAAGTAAAATCAATACCGTGAATGGAATATGTAGTTGTCTAATGACATGGTACCATTTTAAGGTTCTATAGTATACTTTTATGTTCAATATTCCACTAAATAATCCCCCAAGTTTGTATTATAGAATGGGTATAATTGATAAAATTATTAACATCTTGAGAAGAATGGGCATGTGCCCATTCTACACAAGTTAAGAATAATGGTTTATTTATGAGATGCCAATATTCTTTTTTTTATGTCATGTCTAATATCTTAGATAAGTCTGATAGGAATATTAAAAACTATCAGACTATGGATGTTCATATTATTCTTTATCTTGTTTCAAATGGGCATGTGCCCATTCTACACAAGATATGAATATTATCAACTATCAAATAGCTTTATCTTATGTAGAATGATATTAATTGATAATATTTTTTACCTCTATCTTGTGCAGAATATTTTTAATGTGATTGATTAAATATTGGTTAGAATTTGGATGTTCATATTATTCTTATCTTGTTTATAATGGTCATGTGCCCATTATATATAAGATTGGAATATTATCAACTATCAAATATATTTATCTTGTGTATAATGGAATTGATTGATAAATTTCTTAATGTCTTGTGTAAAGAAAGGCACATGTCCATTTTAAATAAGATATAAAATATCATCTCCATTATTATAATTCATTGTTAAGACCAAATACAATAATACAAATTTAATACCAACAGACACATCTTATCCTCATACATATACATTTTTGATCTAATTATATATTATATCCCATGAATTATATAAGAATGATGTGTAATTAAATTCTCATTAATACATAATTGAATAAATTAAAGTATATATGTTTATATCATGCTCATTTTGATATATCATTTACATCTCCATCATTTCAATTCATTTATAAGACCAAATATAATATAAAATATTAGTAGACATATTTCACCCTCTTGCGTTTACATTTATAGTTTAGTTATCTATGGGATGTTTTGAGGTAAAAATCAATATTGTGAATGGCATAAGTAACTATCCAATGACATTATACCATTATAAGGTTCTATGGTATACTTTTATGTTTAATTCTCTATTGAATAATCCCCCAAATTGTGTTATAGAATGGACATAATTGATTAAAAAAAATCTTGAGTAGAATGGGCATTTCCCCATTCTACACACTCTTAATACTAATGGTCTTATATTGTGTTATAGGATGTGCATAATTAATATTATTCAATAATCGTAACTTGTGTTACATACTAGGCTTAATAGATAGTATTCTTACTTCCTAATTTGTTTTATAAAATGGTATTAATTGATAATATTTTTAATATATTGTGTAGAATGGGCATGTGCCCACAATATAAGATAAGAATATTGACCTATTTATAAGAGGTCAATATTCTTGTCTTGATGTTATGGAGAATATTCTACATCAGTATGATAATAATATTATCAACTGTTAGAATGTGGATGTTCATATTATCCTTTACCTTGTGTAGAATGGGATTAGTTTATAATATTCTTATCTTTAACTTATGTAGAATATTTTTAATGTAATCAAATGAATATTAATTATAATATATATGTTCATATTATTCTTATCTTGTTTAGATTAGTCATGTGCCCATTCTACACAACATAAGAATATTATTAACTATCAAATATCTTTATCTTTTGTAGAATGAGATTAATTGGTCAAATTATTAGCCAAACATATATATATAATTAATGTAAATTCCTCAATGAAACATAGAAATTGGAAGATTTATCACTTTAACAAAAACTTACAAAACAATCAAAAACTTTCCTTACTCATATTAATTGTAAAAATTTCCCTCTTTACGATCTTCAAGAAATATGTAGTAACTTATAGCTTGTGATGGGGTTTCCTCAATTTCAAAGTTCAATCTAATTTTACAATGTCTAAATTAGAACAATATATCAAAAAATATGCAATTTTTTCATGAACATCTTACATTAAATATTATCTTAAATTAGACACAAAATATCTTTTACAAAATTAGTTGTAGCTAATAATAAAAATAGATAAAGACTTTCATGAAGTCTTAATTATAACTACCAATTCAATTTGAACCCAAAGAACTAAAGGGTCACCATGGCATCTCTCCTAGAATAATATTCATAACTAGTATCACTAGAGTTTGAACTAGTGTATCTCATGTCACTATGTAGAATGGGAACATGTCTATTTTGAACAAGGCTTTAAGAATATTATAAATTAATCTCATTTCACACAAGTATATTGTAGTCATATAAAATGCAAAAATTGGTAATTTGAGTGTGGTTAATGACACCCAACCCATAGGTCCCTCTTGCTTACTCTCATAACCTTCATAGGCATCTTTTCACTGATTCCTAATCATTTGTAACCTTTAAAACTTAATCCTAGCTTAGCTAGACTACTCTTTCTATGACTAATCCATCCCCTAGGCCTCATCATCTCAGGATAATAGTGCCACACTTGGACTATAGCACTGATGCCACTCCTATCCACTTTTGGAAATCCTATCCAAATGCATTTTTGGTCTCAATGGTTAGTTTCTTTCAATTCCCCATCCTTATCCTTGTCAATCTAATGCAAACACATTCAACCCATGACCAATATATCCCTATAAAAACCCATTCAAAGATCATTTAGAAGGGGTTGGCACATATCACTATGTAAGCAAGAATACAAGCAAGACTACTCAAGCAATCTTCCCTATTCTCTGTATACAGCCAACTAATATACTTAAAAGCTTATTCAAATCCTTACACTAGTCCTTAGCCACCTCAAGTACATCTAGTTTAGAATTTTTTATATTAATACACTCAATTTCATAAAGCACATCAAGTGGGAGAACTACGTATGGCTTGATCTCTCTCCAGAGTATTGGTATGTAAGCAGTGTGCCCATACAAAGGGTTTGGATACATGTTTAGTGAATCTTACACACATTAACCCCTCCTTTCTTAAAATTGTTTAAAACAAAATGGAGTATAGGGTTTGAAGAGAAAATCTACTCTGCAGGGAGCTCTATAGACTTTCAAATATCAAAACTTCATGGACAAGGTCACACAAACCTAGTGAACAAACCCAAAAAGCTTAGATCCTCAACACAATCATGACAGAGGTAGACTATAACATTATTACCACTCTTATCCAATTTTAGCACTCTTATCCAATTATAAAATTAGGGTTAGATCTCAGTTTGCAATAGTAACTTGGTCCTGCATAGAGAATCTTAGTCATATCATCTAGTTTCTAGTTAAGTCTTATTCTCTTCATCTTATTACTATATTCAAAAATGTAAAAATTGCAATCTAATTTACATAAATCAGTAGCTTAATTATTACATATTTATTTATTTATTTTACTACTCAAACCTTTTAACTAAATTAGGAATAATACACAAATATCACCAAAATTGTTAAATCATTTGGTGAACCCAACTTACTTTGTTTGTGTAGTAAAACCCTAGAAACCCTAGGGTAAATTTCCTATTAATTTTTACTTATATTTTTCTAATTTTTTTTCTTTCATATTAAAATCAAAAATTAGCATTAAATTTTAAAATATTATAGTAGTTTTAAAATAATTTTCTTTCAAACTTTAGTTGCCCATACTAGGTCCTAGTATTTGCCCAATAATTTTTTGACTTTTTACTAGCATATTAAAATCAAGAATTCACTTTAAATTTTAAAATTCAATATTAATTTTCAAAAACATTTATTTTTTAAAACCCTAGTTGCATCTTCTAGGTCTCTTAAAATCACAAATTTTTCAATAAATTTTTTATTATTTACTCACATATTTCACTATAAAATTCACTTTAAATATCAAAATTCCATAGTAATTTTAAAATTAATCATCTTTCAAACCCTAGCTACATATACTAGGTCCTATTGCTTCTTGAGGTATCACTTATTTTTTACCATTTCTTGTATTTTTAGCAAATAATAAGGAGACCATACTTGGTCTTATCATGTACATGAATGATGAAGTATACCATATGTTAGTACAAAGCTTCATTCTTTGAATTTCATGCTTAATTTTTATAATAAAGGATGATATTATAAAATTTATTTCTCAACATACACAATATTTCAATATTTCTTTGGTTTACTCTCTCTCTCTCTCTCATGCGAAATAATTTCCAACTCTATTTTACTAATCATAGTAGAAATATTATGTTACCAGTCAAAACTCTTTATGCATTAATGCACAATTCCATGTTCTCTACCGTTTACTGTTTATCTCTCATATAGAAAAAATTTCAATTTTATCTTGCCACACATATTATACATATCATAGCACATGTAAAAGTTCTTTATGCATTAGTGCACAATTTCATGCTCTTTATCCCTTATTTTCCCTTTCTCATGTGGAATATACTTTATAATCATATTGCTATACAACTTATAACTCTACTTACATGCATTGCATCCAATATACATGGTTTCTATCTAGATATACCTAACTCCTTGGCTACATGGTTTTTACATAAGCTAACTACTACCTGTCAAGTTTCAATGTCATATCTTATGCATAGGAAAGAAATTCCTTATCCTCCTCTCCTTCAAAATGGTGATAGCTACTTTTCCTCTAACTAGGTCCATGTTATCACCCCTCCAAAAGGTGAGGTAGTATATACTATTGTTCTTAATTCATACATTCAGCCTATAGCTTCTCCAAACCATCTTTAACATATGTGCTTACATGTTCAATCAAAAGAAACTAGGGTTTGTACTTGTAAGACTCTAAGGGATAAAATCACCAATATGAGAAAGTTGATTTAAAATTTACAAATTCAAAATCAGATATTACATGACAAGATCATAACATTATAAAATTAGATTATAATACAAAAAGCTTAAAGGCATCCTAGTGTTAATCATGTATATGCAACTTCACATAGTCAATTGATTGCACACAACATTACATATCAAAATAAGAAATCATAACAAAGTAACTCTACAACTATTGATTTAAAAAGTATTTAAAGGTCAAAAAAGATTTCAAGTGAGGTACTAAGGGAAATGATTAAATCTAAGTTGATCAAACTACCTCCTCTATATCTAGTGAGAAGATCTAGATATTATTGTATATATCATAAAATGCATGGGCATCACATAGATTCATGTTTTACATTGAAACAACATATAAAATAGATAATTTCTAATCAGGACCCTATATAAGTTAAATTATTCAATCATCCATGGTGACATAGGAACACATTCACAAGGGGTCAAATTTAGAAATAGTATAAAAGTGGCTACCAAAACATAACTCAAAACAACAAAAGGATCAAAAATCAAAATTAGATAAAGGAACAGTACCATAGGTATAGGTAAAGCATGAAAAATATGCAAATATACCTCTCAAAAATGAGGTTCAACTTTCAAATTAGTATGGGTTTGGTCAAAAATATCTACAATAGTTTGATTATCAAGGTTAAGGATTGGGTAAGCAAGCTCAAGGCATCACTACTCTTATTCTAGTAGTTGATAATGTTTGTCACCAAGTTTTGGGATTTATTGAACATCCTAAGGTAAATCATTCACAAACACAATTTATCAAAGGAAAAAATCTAGATACAACAAAATTCAACACTAGCATTCCATTGATTCAAAATCAAGAAGATAGTTATGACTAGAACAATACAGGTTATTATGATTTCCAAGATACCAATAATGAATCTAAATATTTAGAATCATATTCATAGTCATTCCCTTGTGTTTCAAAATCATGCATGATTCCTTTGTTTGATATAAGACACCATGATAGGGAGTCTCCCATGAGACTCATCAGTTAGTATTATCTCTACTCAGATTCACTTGTACATAGTTTCTTTTTTTGCTTACTTGTACATAGTTTTTCAATTTTTTTTGTACATAGTCTCTTCATTATTTATTTTGCATATCTTATATCAAAAATTCAAAAACATTAAAATATTCTAAAAATACAAAAACATGCAAATAATACAAAAAACACCAAAAATATTTTGATTGTAAGCATCATCCATGTTTTACATTTCTACTATTATGCTAGACTTACATTTGTAGTTTTATGTTATTATTTGTCAATTTATCTACATTACCACGATTTAATTGATCTTATTTGAGTGTGTGAAATGACGTCCAGCTCCTTGATTGCTTCACTCTACCCATTGAGGGGGCATCCTACTTCTATATTTGAGACACACATTGATATATCTTCCCCCTAGGGGCATTTCAACATGACTACACCATCCAAGTTATGGCATTCCTACACCACACACTCTAATTATCATGTTGATGTACATTACTTACTAGATTACATAGATTACTCTATCAACATTTCACTAATATATAACACTTATGTATTTCTTAGTATATACCTAGTCTTTTACTCAATGTCTTTCATACTTTCACCTCTTGTTTTGATTATTTAGATGTGATTGTATTTCCAACATTCACATGCTTTCCTTTCTTGCTTTGTGTAATTAGATTGATTGCATTTCTTAGTTCTTGTTTTATCTCTTATATGCGCTTTAAGACATTTGTTAATGTCCTTTACTTATATTCATGTGTGCGCCTTAAGACATTTGTCAATGTCCTTTAGTTTTACTCTTCTATAGGATTGTGGCCCTCGTGCCAACCCTTGCTTGATTCAATTGTATGTGTATGTGGCATTTGAACATGCCTTGTATGTTTACTTTCTAGTTTGAGTGACATGTGACTATGTCCCTTGTTTTTTTGCTCCCTTGGCCATTTTTGTACACTTCTTGATTCTTACTTTGTGTACTTGTTGCATCTTTGCTTCTCATTATTTTCAATGCTATGATCCACATCATGCATTATCTTACTATCTTGGATACCATGATGGGCATCGTGCTCCATCCCTCATTGACAACTAACAACTAATAACTAACACTTCTAGTTCTAATTCAATACATTGCACATGTATTTTATTATTATATCTATCTAGGCATATCTCTGTTGATCTAACAAACTTTCAATATAAACCATGCTATATCTTGAGATATCTTATCGATTATTATTATTTTATCAAGTATCTTTGCAGCATAACACACTTACAAGGATATTTTTTTTAGGGTATTCATTACAGGGTCTTCATTCCTACCCTCAAAATATGGGGCAATAAATAAGGGTTTTGTCATAGAGATCAGATCTCCTAATAGTCAAAAAAACAACATTCAGAATACTTAGAATAATAACCAGACATCAAAATAGTCAGAACAAACCAAGAAGACAGTGAAAATATCAAAATAGTTACCAAATTTGGCCCAAGACAACAATTCCAAGATTATACTACAACATCAATGCCACTACTATCCATTTTTAGTGCTCTTGTTCAAATAGTAAAAAAAAAACATTCTAGGAGCAGGCAAAAAGTAGGTTCAACTATAGTTTTGCACAATCAGACTAGTTCAAAACTATTAGTTTTTAGTATGCTTTTGCTTAGATAATCTAGATATAGGGAGCATTATGTGTGGCATGATAATTCTCACTTTCAATTCGTATAACTTCCAAATTAGAATCCATGTTTTAGATACCAGTGATTGAGGGCAATGTACATGGTACATTTATTTTCTGTCCTTCCTAAGTTTAGTATTACTCAGGCATTCTTAGTAGTTGTGTACCTTATTCCATCTACAGGAGGTTGAAATCATTTTGGAGTGGCTTTCATACAAGCCTAACTTCCACATTTTAGAGTGGATTTCATATAAGCCTAGTGCACTAGTTTCAGAGTGGCTTTCATACAAGCTTAATCTCCATCTTTCAAAGTGGCCAAGAGTGTCCTAGTTTCTAGCATACATTTGACCATCCATGCCAACATTGTCAGATCATAGTATATTCGTGGGCTTCAGGATCCATCCCATATGACACACATCCATACTGGTATCATTTCATAACTTCACTTCATGGGGCAATGATGGATTTAGAAGACTAGATAGCCTTTGTGTTCTTAAGCCACTTATTCAAAGGGATTGGATAGACAATCCAAACATCAATCAGCATAGACAAGATCGCCTAGCTTCACTTAGTGGGAAATAATGGAGCTAAAGGTCTAGCTAGCCTTTGTATTTTAGAGCCACCTACACAGAGGGATTAGACACACAGTCTAGATATTGATTAGTACATGCATGATCACATAGCTTCACTCAGTGGGCAATGATAGAACCAAAAGGCTAGCCTTTACATTCTTGAGCCACTTCTAGATAATTGATAACTTAGCTATGTTCATGATATTACTCTTGGTATAGTAAACATCCAACATCACTCAACATCATAATAGGTTGTGTATTAGTCCACGTATCGGTGAGGTGTATGTATTCCTTTCTCTTCCTCCCTCTCTTACCTATATTTTATACATTATTATTTTAGATATAGAATATCTAGTAAAAATTTGTCTACTTTTTGTTTTCTCTTGCAAATTTATACTTCATAGCATTCTCTCTATGCACACCTAGCATCACATAACTTCATGGGCTTCACCCTTATAGGTAAGTTCAGGTATGCTTTCTATTTTTCCATTATCCTAGTATTTCACTTTTCTTCATCACTAGAATAAAGGGGGGAAAATGTAGTCATATAAAATTCAAAAATTGGTAACTTGAGTGTGGCTAATGACACCCAACCCATAAGCCCCTCTTGATTTCTTTCATGACCCTTGTAGGCATCTTTTCACTGATTCCTAGTCATCTATAGCCTTTAAAACTTAATCTTAGCTCATCCAAACTACTCTTTCCATAACTAATCCATCCCCCTAGCCCTCATCAACTTAGGTCAATAGCACCACACTTGAACTATAGCGGTAGTGCCACTCTTGATCGCTTTCAATGCTCCTATCAAAATGTAGTTTTTGCTCCAATAGTCAATTTCTTTTGATTCCCCATCCTTATACTTGTCAACCTAATGTGACCACATTCAACCCATGACCAATATATCCCTATAAAATTATATTCAAAGATAATTTAGAAGGGGTTGGTAAATATCACTAAGCAAGCAAGAATATAAGTAAGACTACTCGAGTAATCTTCCCTATTCTCTGCATATATCTAGCCAATATACTTACAAGATTATTCAAATCCTTACACCAATCCCTAGACACCTCAAATACATATATTTTATAATTTTATATATTAATACACTCAATTTCATAAAGCACATCAAGTGGGAGAACTATATATGACTTGATCGTTCTTCAGAGTATTGGGTATGTAGGCAGTGTGCCCACACAAGGGTGTGGATACATATTTAGTTAATAATTCACACACTAACCCCCCCTCTCTTTCTATAAATTGGTCAAATCATAATGGAGTATAGGGTTTTAAAATAAAATCTACTCTATAGATAGCTCTATAGACTTTCATCTTCCAAAACTTCATAGATAGGGTCACACAGACCTGACAAACAAAACCCAAAAAGATCATATCCTCAGGTAAATAGTGGTAGAGGTGGACTATAGTGTTGGTGCCATTCCTATCCACTTTTGGTGCTCCTATATAATCATAAAATAAATGTTATATCTCAATTTATGATAGTATCTCAATCTTGCATAGAGAATTTCAGACCCTATCTCAGTCATATTAGCCAATTTCTAGCTAAGTCTTATTTTCTCCATCATATTAATATTTTTAGAAGGGTCAAAATTAAAATATAATTTACAAAAATTAGTAACTTAATTATTACATATTTATTTACTAATTTTACTACTTAGACCCTTGAACCAAATTAGGAATAATACATAGATATTCCCAAAATTGTTAAATCATCTATAAGGATTGGCATGTGCCCATTCTACACAAGATAATAATATTGGATTCTTTATAAGAGATAAATATTCTTATCTTAATGTCATGTAGAATGGGTAGCTACCCAATCTATATGTTGAATATCTATTTTTTGTATAATGGCATTAATTGATAATATTCTTAGTAATATCTTGTGTAGAATGGGCACATGCTCATTCTCAATGTTCTTAAGAAAATAATGTCAAAACATGAATTCAAAATTCATTGTTTCACCTTACGTGAACATCTATAAAAATTATCATGTTAGATGGATTAATTATATATTGTTAATCACAATATAATATTAAATACATATAACATGTATAAACACTCAGAATTCTAGATGTATTCTTCAATTTAATATATTCAAATTGGTAACATAAGATAGCTTAGAACATAGTGTTCAAGATAGATATATATGATTACAATAGTAGATATCATCATATATGATTATCTATATCTATCTTACTAAGTCTAAATATAATGATCTATTCCAATACTCACATCTTTTTTGTATGTCTCTTTATTCTAGTTTAGTTCTGTAGGATATTGTGAAAGTAGTTTATGTTATGATATATGTATGGATTTGATGTATGCCATGGTATATAACCATTTTCTTCTAGAGGTTGTTGGCTATAAATTGGTATGTGTTAAAAAACCCATAAACATCATCCCCATACTTAATCTTTTGTCTCTTCTATGAGACAACCCAAAATGAATAATCTCATAAAATGTCTATATACTTGGTCCTTGTAGAAAAATTGCTTATGTTTATTGATGACCTTAATCTCAAATGATTTACACTTTGTGAGATAGCCATTGGCTCATCAAAAATTTGAATTCAACTACATATTTTATTAAATTAATTTAATTATATCATCAGGGGAACGATGGTTAACAATAACATTAAAATAAGTTTTAATTTCCTTTATCACTTTATCAAGCTTACTCGTGAATAAATTGACAATGTCACTTGATTATTTGAGGTCTATAATTAGTTGTGCTCTTTATTTATATTGTTCTTAAAATTTTATGCCAAGTTCAAAAATTTGTGTCCTTTTACTACCTATTAGATCCTTAGAAATATCATATTGGGTTGTTGATTTATCTCTTATTCCAGGCTATCTAAAGCTTTATATTTCTCTATCGTTGTCATCAGCAACCCTAGTGTGAAATAAAAATATGTAAAAAAATCTGATATTACTTTATGTAGAGAAGTAATATGCATTTTCATTATGTCATGGTGATGGATGTTCTCATATAAGGTATTTGCATTTTTTTTCATGTTTGAACTCTTCTATGGTAGTTTCTATGATGTTTTGTCTCTCTATCTCTGAGACAGATTGATGCTTGAACAAATTATATAATGTCTCAATGAACCATTATGTGATAGGTAACTTTTTATCTAATTTAAATAATAGTGTAACCTTTGTCATCTCCTGGATGGTGTCTTATAGTTTTTCTTATGACACTTTACATCTTTGCATCCAATCAAATTATGCACTTTCCTATAATATATTTTCCAAGTTCTAATTCATATTTTATAGACACCTAAAATTGGCCACAACTGGCTTCTAACTAGACTTCAGACTGATTCCTACCAACCATTGTAAATTAAGCCTAGGAATCACTGAATGTCTTAAATTTGCTTGTACGCCATTCATCAAAGATCAAAATCATGTTGATACATCCCTAATTGGGGTATTCTATCATATACAACAATAACCTCTCACATATTCATCCATAATCACCTTGCAGCATCATAATTGTCAATTTAACCTATGAACCTATTAATTGGAGCACTTCCACACTTAAATCAAATCTTGAAAGAGATAAAATGCTAATCTAAATCAATTAACAAATTAAATAGAAATAAATGCCTAGTTGAATTATCCATTTTTAAATTAATGAATATCTAAAAAATGAAATTTAAAAATTTAAAATATCCTAGCCTTTCATCATTGTCTTTATGAGTTGTCAATCTATTTGAAATTATCCCAAAATATAAAATTTTGAAATCCATACCTAGTAATTTCAAATTATAATTACTTGACAACTATTAACCTAACTGGAGTTAATTTTAACTCACTTAGGTTTAGTTTAAACCCATTCCAAGGCTTAACTCAATCTTGACTCACCTTGGGTGAGAGTTAATTCCTAAGGCTATAAATACAAGACCATGCTTATTCATTTTTAAGCTCTCATAAGCCAAAGTTATAATACTAATTTGGAGAGAGACAAGCTTTGAAAGTAAGGTTATAATTCCAAATTCTTAAGCCAAGTAATCACAAGCCAAGGTGTCAAGGAGAGAAGGAGACAACAAGCTTCATTGCCAAAGACTTCTTAATGCACAAGCGAAGCAAACCACTCAACAAATCCATTTAGAGCTCTCAAGGAAGGTAAAAGATTTATTATCTTTTATGTTTTTTTTGTGCTTTCATTTAGATTTTGTTACTAAGATCTCCCTAGTATCTAGGATAGGTGTGTAAGTATTAGTTTGTTTGTTTGAGTCTTATAGCTTGAACTAACACTATACTAACCTCCCTTCTTGGATTCCTATGATCATAAATGCCACGTTTGGTGGGACCTAGCATCTCATACAAGCAAAGATATTAATATGCAGCTCTTAGTTTTTTTAATGAATGCTTAAGAATCTTCAAAATTTGAGTTTTAACATTGTTTTTCATGTAATTATATTTTTTAGTCTTAGTTTATATAGAGACTGACATTAATTCTATCAGAACTGATGTCAATTCTTCCTAACTGACATCAACCCTTGTGTGAAGAATAGAGCATGGTGGAAACATGATTAATGAGTTTTTATTGATTTTTTTTTTTTTGTGCTTAGGAGCCTGAATAGTGTTTGACTGACTATTTGCCTACAAGATCTAGTGTTATCTATTGGTTTTAATCTCATTTGGATAATAATATTTTTTATGAAAACCAATGTATTTTTCTATGTTTTTATAAGAACAGACATCAATCTCTATTGATCGATGGTGATCCTTTTATGGACTGATCAATGCCAATTTATGTGAACTAACATCAAGCCATGTGTGGATCAACGTCGATTTTTGAGATAGAAAAATAGGAAATCTATAAGATCATTTTTAAATGTTGTCTTCTCATTCACTTTTAGGCTTCTAATTAGGCAAAACTTCTAATAAATTATAGGTCCTAAGGTGTAAAAATTTAAGTTTGAACATGATTAAATCTTGCACATTTTATCTTTGGTGTTTAAAATGAACTTAGTTCTTTTTATGCCTTTATTGTTCATGAAGTTTTTTGCAAGTTTTTCAACACATGCAAGGGGCCCAAATTTCACAACATGCTTCATTTTGGTGCAATAAAATGAACTTTCATGCTTAGTTACATATTCCTAAGAGTTGTATGTCTTTACATTTATTTATTGAAATTTATTTATTTTATCAAAGTGATTGATGTGTGTATGTTCTCCCCATCCCCTTTAAGGAAATTAGGTGACCAAAATCTCTCATTCTTTGTTTTAATCGCTTTCATCAAAAAGCAGCAAAATAACATTGTGAAGGCCCTTCCTAAATACATATGGTTTGGATAACCCAAATGCAACCCTAAAGTCATTTCATTTGTCTTTTATTTTCATGCATTTTGGCTTGTGAGCAGGAGTTCATCACCTCCTCATAGGTTCTCTAAGGAAGTGTTGATGTGGGAATTCATATCCTAACATAGTTTTAACCTCACTCCATGGTGTGGTATATAAATTGAGGGTGACCTGTTGGGATGATTTTTTGAGCAGTTAAAAAAGCTCTGTTAGTGGTACTCCACCTTGGACTATAGGGGCAACTCATACATCCCACTACACTAAGAAATCAATGGATGTAGTGGTTGTGAAAAGGATAAGACCTTTTCACAACAAGTCGATTGATAAAAATCCAATTGATGTGAGCATTTCTTGTGTTAGCCACACTTGGGACCATCTAGAAACATGCAAAAATTGGTAAATTAAAATAACCCCACTTATTGTGAACATATTATTGATGCAGGGCGAGTAGCCCAAAGTTCCATGTCATAATACAAACTCTTGGGACAATAGGGGGCCTAAAAACCCTACTTTTCATGTGCTTTTATTTTTGGATTCACACTTAAAATCCTTCCAAAAGTGAGTATATTGACATAATTTGATAGTAATATTTAACCTTGTTAGTTTTAGGATTTAAATATTACACTTAGGTGTTTGTGTCTTTTTATCCTTTTCTTTCATGGTTTTGAGTCAAACTATCTATTTTTGTTTGTCTTAACCATGTCAAAATGAGTCTTATCTATACATCACTCTGTTGTTTTAGGAGGCATTATGCCACCCATTTAACACCATATCATTGCCTTAGTATTTTGATAAATCTTGTTTATGTGTGTCATTTGACTGAAAATGGTGTCATTATGTTACCCAATTCATTTTAAATCTGATAACTTAGAGTCTTGAAATAAACCTTTGATTACATCTTTAGAGCATGATAACATTGTTATGTTTCTCAAATCATTTCATAGACTTTTTTGCCTTGTGTCCAAATTTCACTTTCAAAACCAAATCTATGTGTGCCTTTTTGATCTATACCTAGTGTCATTATGTCATTCATCTTTTTCCAGCTTGTTATTTGTTCAAAGAAGCCTAGCTTTTCCTAAATTGAGTTTGAAATTAGCCTTGCCAAGTTCAAATCCAAACATTGATTTATTTTTTCCTATGCCTCATTTAATTTTGTCTTAGACATTAATATTTCTCTTTGGGTTGTACAACTTAGGTTAATTATTTATTCAATATAAAAACTATTGTTTCTGCCTTTATTTAGGAGAAATATCCTATCTTCTATATGCCTTTTTTTCATGCCTTATACCAGTTAACCAAGTTCATTTTTAAATATGAATGCCTAGTTTCTACTAAAGTGTTTCAAATTTGTTAGATTAAATCTCATACCTTATTTTTTTTAAAGTCTAGCTTGTATGCCTTTTCCAAAAGACCTAGTATATGCCTATTTTGAGCCTAGATTTTGTGCCTTGTTTTGCCAAAAGACCTAGAAACTTTTGTTTTTCTAAGATTAGACTTATTTGGAACACTTTGTACCTAGATTTTGGCATTTTGATTTTATTTCACTTACTTGACCTTTTGTGTAAGACATTTGACGTTAGACTATTTTTTACTAAGTTTTAGCATAGACCATTTTGGAGATATAGCTCCACTTTTAGACCAAGTTAGACTATGTTTGGATCATTTATCTTTTGGACATTATTTTTTTGATTTTGTATAACTCTAAGCCTTTTTTTGAAATGTTTATCATTGACTTTGATATGTCTCATTTCACTCATAGTGGATCTATATACAATTCAAGTTATGATAATGTGGTCACATATGATGACTTTATTCAAGAACCCTACTAGGATGATATTGTTTATGAGACATATCCATCTCCTCCTTATAATACTAAATCAAGGTAACAAATCTAACATCTTCAAGAGAATCATGTGGTAATACCTTCTTTGGGCCAATTAACGTACCAACTTCACCCTTTGACCGCTCATGGTATCTGATCCCCACCTATACCATTAACCCTCTTTCATATTGTATGAGCAACCAAGCTCCACAGTGTCCAAGTATTACCATTCCAAGACCTCATCCTTTGGCTTGTGTGAGCAACCAAGCTTCACAATGCCCTACCATCACCATTTCAAGACCTCATCCTTTGGCTTGTACAAGCAACTAGGCTTCACAATGCCCTACCATTTCTATTTTAGGACCTCGTTCTTTGGCTTGTGGAATAAACCAATATTTATATCACCCTATCATTTCAATTTTAGTACCTCATCTTTTGGCTTTTGGAATCAACCAAGCTTTACAATGCCATACCATTACCATTCTAAGACCTCATCCATTAGCTCATAATAGCAACCAAGCTTCACAATACCCTACCATTACCATTCTAAGACCTCATATTTTAGATCATGATAGCAACCATGTTTTTCAACACCCTACCATTACCATTCTAGGCACTTCTAAGCATGCTAACTCATTATCCCAACAAGGTTGTGTACCTATTACTAGATAAGTCATTATTACCATCTTAGACTAAGAACTAGCCTTTGTTAAGCCCATCATAGATAATCATATCATTATCTAACCTCCATCCAATATCCATCCCTTTCCAACCTTCCCCCACTTTATAAAACCTATACAAATCATCAATCCAAAACTGAGCTAATCAGTACCTCTCCAATTGAGACAATCATTCAAAGACCAAGATATGTTCAAAACTAGTATTTTACAACTGATTGTAAACTAAGGCCAAGAGAACCAACCAATCCATGATATTTTTTTTGAAACACCTATTTATGATGAGTCAACCTTTGATGAAGCACATTTTGATACTATACCTGTTATTGAGGGGTCTTACTCTGACAAGCCAATATTTTTTGAGTCACTTCAAAATGATTGTAATCACCTTTGGGAAAATCATTACCTTGACCATTACCCTATTTTTAAATAGCCTCCCCTTGATAATTCAATCTCTATGAAGTTATCTCTTGACCGTTTTCCCCTCATAGAGGAGTCTCACTTTGAAAAACCAGTCTTTGTGAAGCCCATTATGCCATCATAGGTTTTTACTTATCCAATACCAAACATTTAACAAGACATCATTGTAGTAACATCCACACCAGATGAAGAATCAACATTGAAGTTAGGTTCTACTCTTGAACTAATATTAGATTTAGCATCAAAAATAGAATCAATGTCATTCTCTACATCAGATTCAAATCCCTTGAGTCAGACTTAGCTTCAGAATCATAACATGTTTGTGGTTGTTACAACATTGGTTATGTATGCCTTACAGATCAATTTGAATGTAATTATGATCCTTCCATAGTTTTTTAAGATCACTTTAGCATCAACATAAGTTCTCCTAGTATCTTCTAGGAGGACTATGCTACCTATTCCCATTCCACATGTCATTATCACTAACTAACCTAGCCATTATATTGATATTCCACCTCCCACAAGTATCAATTCGGACCAATATAATCACACTTTATTAAATTGCATCTATGGTGACATATCAATTATAGAATATCAGGTGGACCAAGAACACATTCATGCAAAAGAATAACAATCTCCTAGTGAAACCTCTTTGGAGGTGTTAGGGGGAAATCAAAATACAAACTCATCATCTTCTAATAAAACCTTGTTTGAGGTGCTAAAAGATAATAAAAGTTAAAATTTGGCATTCCTTAGTGAAACCTCATCGGATTCACTATGGGAAAATCAAGATAAATTCATTGGTGAAAACCTCATCGATGTGCTAATAGTTGAGCACAATATTTCTTCATTGCTTAATGTAGATATTATTTAAGACAACATCAATATAGATTCCCATCTATAGCATAATTAGATGGTAGCTACTCTCAGGCCTGAATAACAAAAAAATCTAGTGGTCCTATTGAGAACATATTCAAAAATCTTTAACCTCACTAAAAATAAAATTATGTCAAATCTAGAATCAACAACATTATGTGTGCCTAAAAACCTTGATATTCATTTTTTTCCCAACCATTATACATTCCATTATCATCCACCTTTACATTTCCAAATCAAACATATCAGCCATTATTTATCCCTATTTACCATCCCTAGCCACACTTTCCTTTGTATAGGCTAAAAATACGTCTTGCATTGATGTTTAGAGGAAATAAAATCAATGACCAATGAAGATCACAACAACATTATTGGCATCCAAATTTGCATCAATTTCTTCATAGAGCAGCTATTTAAAAGAGGTGTGGGCATCAATTTACATGATTTATTATTCTAGTTGTATCATTTGTTGATGAGGATGTGCATACCCATATTAGTAGGAATAATATAACTATTTACCTTGCCATTTGCCATTTTCATTTTCCATTCATCTTGTCAGTGTTTCATACCCTATTGTTTACCTTACCTTACCACTTGGGGGCAACCCTCTTACCACTATAGCCAATTATCATAACATCACTATATTTGAACAATGTCATACCCTATACCATTATATTATACCTTCACTATTAGACCAAAGTTTGTTTTGACCTACCCTACCCAACCCTTTTGATCTTGGTTCCTTTGCTTCTTCTTGCACCTTCCATGAGAGGATTTCAATCTAGTTTAAAAATTTTGTCTTTAAATTATAATCTATGAAATTAGTGTGAAAGTGGATTTTGAAAGTTATATTTCACTTACATTTGACTGTTGCCCCTGATTATAACCTCTTTTGAGAAAATTAGTGTTCCACCTAGTGTTACTAATTATAGCTGCCTATAGATAAATTAGTATCACTAACCTATGTTGTTGTCTCCTAATTATAATCACCTATGGTTAAATTAGGAACAACATCTTTTATCATGCATTATCGCATCACTTTGTCATTATTATTCTCATTTTCCTTACCATTTGGATTAATTTTTAGAACTTATTGTTACCAAGTTGGATCTCACTACCTTTTGTGTTTGTGGAATTATTGTGACTTTAGGTCCAAATGGGTCTATGTAGGCCACACTCGATTCACATTGAGGTCAACTCAGTCCCCCTTTTCCATCCACTCTCATCATTTTGTGACAACTCAAGCCAATGCTCTCACCATTTTTTAAGTGGTATCTTGTCAATCTCTAACAAGTTAAGATACCCAAAAATTCCAAAAACATTTAAAATTTTCAAAATTCAAAAATATTTGTCTTGTCTAAACCTGATCAGTCATCCTTTATCCATCCTACTAGGTTAAATCCATTATTAGTTCCAATCTATTCCACTAGTTTTGGGGGTGTGACCTTCCCTCTACATGTATCCTTACTTAGGGGCACTACATGTTTATCATTTCATTGAGCCTTCACACATTGTTATTGACTTGGTTGTTGATAGGATGCTTTATGTTGCTTTCAATTTCAATCTTTTTATGTGTTTGTTTGTTTTGTGTTTTTTTGTTTATTTATTTACCTATTTATTTGCTTTCATTGTTGTGCCTTGACTTAGTCTATATGTGTTCACTGATTGATTCCTTGTGCATTATTTTTTAGTCTATCCATATTCATACATCAACATTGTCATCATAGTTTTTATCATTGGTGCATTATTTTCAATTGTTTATTGGATCTGGAGTCAGTCCTTCTACATATTTTAGCTAAGTTCTCATGGTGTTCTATCATGATGTATTCCATCATGTACTATAATAAAAATCAACTTGGGAAATCTTACAATCAATGGAGTTGTAGAAACTTCTCCTTGGTAACCTTGGCAAATTTTCCCACTTGATCAAATCAAACCATTGACCATTCTACTTGTATCAATGCTAATAAGGATGAGCATCTCTACATTTATAGGTATGAGTAAATCATTCACATTAATCAATTATTTATTCTTATAATAATTTCTTTCATCACTTTGTGCATCCTCTTATGTTTGGTTTTCTATGGCTTCTTTAGTTATCAGACCACTGCATCTATGTTTTTGCTCTCTCATATTTAATATATATGATACATTATATCCTTGAGTTATGATTGCAAATATACCCTAATAGGGAAAAATAAAATATCATTATTCAATCTAGGTCATTTTACTGATTATAACTTCCTATTGGCAAATCATTATTTTGACTCATCCACCCTCACTGGGGTACATGCTTGTGCCACTGATTATAAATGCCTTTGGGAAAATCAATGTCTCAACCTTTGTTACTAATAATAACCACCCTAGGGTAAATCAATACTTTTTAAATCAATGAATGAAATCATTATCTTGACTAGATTAATCTCACTCATGTGTTAATTTCATTCTTCTTATTGCTACTTTTTGAGGGATCATCCATCAATCATATGTGTCATCCACTCCCTCGATGGGGCATCATTATAGGCTTCCCAAATGTTGTTTGGAGCTTCTTATTTAATCATTATCCTCTTTTCTTAATGTCTTATTTCATTTTTGGAGAAGATGTTACTATGTCTATAGCTTGCAACATCTTTCCAAATAGGGGAAATTTATAGACATCTAAAACTGACCACAACTAACTTTCGATTGGACTTTAGACCAATTCCTACCAACCATTACAAATTAAGCCTAAGAATCACTAAATTTCTCAAATTTGCTTATGCATCATTCATAAAACCTCATAATCATGTTGATACATACCTAATTAGGGTATTATATCATATTCAATAATAACCTCTCACAAACTCATCCCTAATCACCTTTTGGCACAATAACTATCAATTTAGCCTATGGACCTATTAAGTGGGGCACTTGCACACTTAAATAAAATATTTAAAGAGCTAAAAGGCTAATCTAAATAAATTAACAAATTAAATATAATTAAATTCCTATTTTAATTATCCATTTGAAATTAATGAATATCTAAAAAATTAAATTTAAAATATCTTGGCCTTTCATCATTGCCTTTATGAGTTGTCAAGCTCTTTGAAAATATCCTAAAATATGTAATTTTGAGAGCCATGCCTAGTGATTGAAAATCATAATTACTTGACAACTATTAACTCAAGTAGAATTATTTTTAACTTGCCTAGGTTTAGTTTGAACCCATTCTAAGCCTTATCTCAACTTTGACTCACCTTGGGTGAGAGTTAATTCCTAGGGCTATAAATACAAGACCATGCCTATTCATTTTTAAGATCTCATAATCCAAAGTTATAATGCTAATTTAGAGAGAGACAAGAGTTTAAAGTAAGGTTATAATGCTAAATTCTTAAGCCAAGCAATCACAAGCCAAGGTGCCAAGGTGCCAAGGAGCCAACAAGCTTCATTGCCAAAGCCTTCTTGATGCACAAATTGAGAAAGCCACTCAACAAAGCCATTTGGAGCTCCCAAGGAAGGTAAAAGATTATTATCTTTTAATTTTTCTTTTGTGATTTCATTTATATTTTTTTACTAAGCTCTCCCTAGTATCTAGGCTAGGAGTAAAAGTGTTAGTATGTTCATTTGAGTCTTATAGCTTGAACTAACACTATACTAACCTCTCTTCTTAAATTCCTATGATCACACATACAAGTGGTTAACGTATCAAACTTTATATGTTTTCCCTATGGATTTACTTTAGTTGTAGTCAAAGTAAAAAGGATAGTGTTGATTTTCTAGCATTAGGTCAGAATGGCTTTGATTTGAGTGAGATAATATTGGGTGGAAGATTTAGAGTAGATGGAGTGGATTGAGAGGTAGAAGTGATGATCATTTGTTGATTAGAGATGTAAGGTATAGTTGTAATAATTTTTTTGTGAATGGGTGATGGTGGTGATGGATTTTAAATAACTTTATTTTTAATGGATTCTTCCACAATATTATGTCATGTTTTTTTACCTATTTGTTAGTTTCTTCAACTGCCATCTTATTTTTATCTTCCTTAATTTATTGGGTTACTTTTGCTAAATGTTTTATTTTTTCTCTTCATTTTCCTTCTCCCTTTTCTCCATCTCCTCCTGCTTTTTGTCCCCTTATTTCTTGCTTTGCTCCTCTTTTTTCTCTTTTTCTCTATCTCTTCTTTTTCTTTTGTCCCCTCTTCTCTCTCTTGTTTCTCCTTTTTTGTCTTCTCCTTTTTTTCCTTCTCTTCATTCTCCTTTTTATCCCTACTTCCTTTTCTTTCTTTTTATGTGCCACTAATGGCTTGGTTCATTTATGTTTATTAAGGGCATCTTCTTGAAACTTTTTCTTAGCCTTTACCATTTATTTTGTCATGGCCTCTTCTTCCTCATTCTTTAATCTCTCCATCTTCTTTGATTCTTATTTTCTTAATTTTATTTTGGTTTATTTTTATTTAACCTCCTTTTGTTTAATTTATTCTTCTTGCCACTTATTTATTTTTTCCAAATGTTTTTCTTCTATAACTACTTTTTTGGCTTCTTTTTGTGTCTTGTTTAGTCTGGTGGTTGATGATTTTTCTAAGGTTTATTCTTATTATTCACATTTTATGTATGTCCATGATTCTTATGGAATCTCTAGTCATGTTTGTTCTGCCATCTATGTATCTGATATGTTGATAGGTGATTCTTCTTGAAACTATTTTTATTTTTTTATGTGGAGTTTTTGCCTTTCAATTTTCCATTTATACTTCTTGTTGGGTGGCATATCCTATGTTTATAGTGTAAGATGTGTTAGTTATTTTTGTTAGTGGACAAAGTCAAAACCTATGGTTCCTATATTTTTTCCATTTTATATGCCTATGTTTGTGTCATTTAGTGTGTTTCATATTGTACATGTTTTCCCTAAATTTTACTCGCTTCCTTAGATATTGTTTCTTGTTTTACAGATTTATCTTATTCTTCTTCCTCTTTTGTTGGTTTGATGTTTGATTTTATTTCATGCATTTCATCTAATAACTACTCAATATTAGATTGCATATCTTGTAGGGTGGGTTTTCTTGGTGCTTTTGGGAATGAGAAAATGATTATGATGAGTTTTTCAATTTTATTATCTAAAACTTCATAACCAAGGGGTGGAATTATTTTTGAACATGGAAGATATGGGTATGTAGAGGAAGTCAATGGCAATGGCAAAGTAAAAAATTTGTGTTGTATTTGGAAATAATTATTGGGGAAATTATATATCTCATACTGAGGTTTTGTTGTAAATTAACCCCTAATCAAGCATGGTGTCAACTTGTATTTTCATGGTCATGGTCTCTAAATGGTTTTTAATTTAATCTCCTATGGTTTCATCTTTGTCCTATTCTAATTTTTTATTTGTGCTTGGGAGATTGTTTATGTATAACATTTTTAAATAAAGTAATAGAGATCAATAGCAAAAATCTTGCTTACCTTTCTTTATCTTTTGAATGTTAGCATTGAAGTTATTCAATAGGCCTCAATAGAGGTTGAATTTGGTATTCATTTACATCATATCAAATGCCACCATTGTGCTCTTAGGACTCACAACATATTTCCTTTTGGTAAATAATTTTTCCATGTTACTGGTTTGATTACATATTTGTAGGTAGAATTTGGAATGGTTATTAATTCGATACCATGTTCTCCTTTAGTAACATTCAGAAAAGTGGTATCTATTGCTACTTTCATTAAACCTTTATTTTTGTACTTCATAATACTATCTTTTTCATTCATTATCCTAGTTACTCTTTCAAATTCCTTGAAGTAATTTGATGACATTAATCTAAGAAAAAAAAAGTATGCACATGGCTGAGTAGAATCTAGATTATGGTTTCTACTAGGATGAAATAAGGAGATCTTGCCTAGACATCTAGCTTCATCTTTGGGATAGATTTTTTTTCAAGTTTTACCCCTAATTATTTTTTCAAACACCTAATACATGCATTCTCCCAAGTCTACCTCCATATGAGTGTGGTTGATTTCTACCAAATTTACATGTATGTATGTGAATGTGTCTTCTAAGTGTTGAACATTATCTAGTAATTTGGAAAATGCTCCTTCAAGATCTGGTACTATTAATTTATATGGTGTCTATTTCACCTTTAAAGGTATTGAGAAGGATTTAGGATAAATAATTCATGGGGAAGCCATTCTTTCTCTCTTCTTTGATATGGATCACTTACTCGATAATGGTGTTGGAAAATTTTCTATAGAGTTTTAGTGTTTGAAAATATTTTTCAAATGGAAAGAGTTGTTACCTAGATTTTTTAATGTTTTTGATGATTTTTGGTTGATGAGAAAATGGATTGAGATCTCTTTCTAGATTTATTATTGACCGTGAATGTGTTTATTTTGATAAGCTCTTTGTTCATAGTGGTTGGATGTGCCATAAAACTATCTTGTCCATCCCTTTCACCTTGATCATTCTAGGCACAGACACCAATGACATACAAAAGTAATCCAAAATCACCTACAGTATTCTTCTTTTCATCTTCTACTTTTTATCTAGCTTCTTCTGAAACTTGTTTCTATTTCATTTATTTGTCTTAGAGGGTGGCATCCTCTACCACCTTTTTATTTTTTTGCTCTTCCTCTACTTTATATGGTTTCTCTTTTAATACTTTTTCTTTTTATTATTTTTTCTCTTTCTCTTCTTTCTCCTTTTCCTCTTTCTTTTATAATTCTTTATTATTATATTCTTTTTTACGTTGTTATTTTTCTTCTTGTTTTTTTACTTTTATTCTTTTTCCTATTGTTCTTTTTCCTTTTATTTTTTTCTTCATTTTATTTATTATTAATGCCTCTATTGCTTTATATTTTTTCATGACATAATTTTGAGCCTTCTTGTGGGCTTATGACTTTTCTTTTGTTATGGCCTCTTTTTGTCTTTCTTTTCTATTTTCATTTGTTCAGCCTGTGTTGTGCCTAAGAATTCAGTGTCTTATTTTTGGCCTTTAACCAATGTGATATCTATGGCTTGGTCTGTGTTTGTATCTTATTCACTCTCTCTATTTGATAATGTCATTGTTACAACATTTATAATAGAGACATCAATGGGGGACTATTTGAAACTTGGATCTAAATATGTGGGGAGGTATTTAACCTTGTGTTCTTTTATTTTTGTTTGTTTTTGGGTGGAATCTTAGCTATTTATAGTGGGGGACATGTTCTTATTTTTCTTATGTGAAAAAACCCATCACCCATGGATCTACTATCTATCTTGATGGATTGGACTAGCTTACCATTTTAAGGTACACATATGTTCTTTGATATTGTTGTTTATTCCATGGCTTAGAACTGAACCTATTTTCCCCTATTTTTATTTGTTTCTTTCAATAATGTTACAATTCCCATAGCTTCATATGTGTCTTCATTCTATTCTAATACTTTGATGTTGGATGATGCTCCTAATATTTTAGCCACTAAATTTTCCATAATGGATTTCATGTAAGTTAGACCGAACTTCCCCAAGTATCGTGAAAAGGACCAGATGATAGGAACAAGTTGTTCACTTTCATTATCTTACACTTCATACTATAATTGAAAAATAATTTTGGTACATTGACCATATGGGTAGATATATATGTAGTCAATGGTGTCATAAAAGTAAAACTCTTAATGGTATTTGTCTATTATTTATGGGGAAATATGATACCACAAATTGAGGGTTTGTTGTAAATTAGTGTCCCACATAATCATGGTGGCAAATTCTTATTCCACATTCATAGTCTCTAGATGATTTATGACTTATTATCCTATGGTCATTATGTTATCCCATTATTTTTTATGATTTTTCTTGGGAGGGTATTTGTGTAGTACATAGTAAGGCAAAGTAAGAGAAATCCATAGCAAAAATTGTGCTTACCTCTCTTGATATTTTAAATGTTGGCATTGAAGTTATCCAATAGGCCTTAGCATAGATTGAATTTAGTCTTCATTGACATTGTATTGAATTCCACCATTATGATCTTAGGGCTCATGACATATTTCTTATTTGTAAAGTATATTTTCTATGCTACTAATTTTATTACATATCTTTAAGTAGCATTGGGAATGGTTGTTAATTCAATGTTGCATTTTATTTTAGGAGCTTTCAGATAACTAGTGACTACTACTACTTTCACTTAACCTTTATTTTAATACTTCATAATATTTTTTCCTTTATTCATCAACATAGTTACTCTTTCAATGTCTTAGTCAATAATGACATGAGACTAGTTGAGGAAGAAAATACAATTATGCACCTAGCTGAATAAAATTATGATTATAATATCTGCTAGCAAGAAGTAGGAATTTATTTCCTAGACATTGAGCTTCATATTTGTAATTTATTTTAATTTAGGTTTTCAATCCCATGTATTTTATTTTGTTATATCATGTATGAGTTATTCTTGGATCATCTCCATTCTAGTATGGTCAAATTTTTTCAAATGTGCATGAATGTATTTGAATGTATCCACCATGTGAGAAACCTTGTATAGTAACTTAGAAAATGCTCTCTTTGGATATGGTGCTAAATATTTTGGTGGAACATTCTTTTATTTTCGAAAGCCATGTGTTTTTTATTAATAAGGATTAGGGTAGTTATTTCTTCCTTCACTATGTTATGTTGTAGCTCTCATAGTCTCAAATGTATCTAGCAGAGATTTTATAGAGTTTTGGTGCTTGGAAATCTTGGACAAATGGGAGTGAGTTTGGATCTATTTTTGTATAGTTTTTCATGGCTTTAGGTGGTGATAGATATCATGAGTGAATTTCTTGGTAATCTTCCATCATCCATATTATTGGCATTGTCTTTCCTTATTGGTTGGACCTATTTTATCCATCACATTAGTTTTGATGACTCAATATGTGACATTAATTATATTTTATGCTTTAGTTCATTTTTGTATTTATTGCATTTGGTTGATTAATGCCCCACATGGTAGTTTATATTTTTATTTGATGTGATGTGATTGTTTATTCTCTCAGTGTCATCCATGTATCTATCTAGGGAATTTTAATGGTCAATTGACTCATTTATCTTAAGCATCTAGCATCATATGTCATATTATTTATGCTTGACTCACCTAGCTTTATTTACTTCACTTGGTGAGATTTATAAGACTAGGCATTACTATCCTTATTTTTTATTTTTTATCCCTCGAAGTGTCATTTACTAAATTTAAACCCAAGGGCATTATTTTTATCTATTTTATTTATTTTTTCTTTCTTTAAAAGTTTAAGTCCAAACACATGCATTTACCCCATCATAGCTTTCACTTCATGACATCCTATGAAACTACACAGAGTAAAGTGACATATGGAAATGATGTGACCATTAGAGTATAACATTGTATTTAGACTTAGTAAAATAAATAGATGAAATACCATTAAAGTTATCATATTTTTGCATTGATTTATCTTATGTAATCATTTAGAGATATTAATAAATAATACTTTTGAGATATTGAATCTTTTTGTTTTAGTTGAATTATCTTATAATATGATTAAGAGGACAAGATAACTAATATAACTAAATATTTTATCTACATATTATCATGTCTAGAAGCTGAATTATCTTATAATATGATTAAGAGGACAAGATAACTAATATAACTAAATATTTTATCTACATATTATCATGTCTGGAACATCAAACTATGAAATCATGGTTTGATGTTGTTTTTATGTCAATACATGTTGATATGCCTAGGCCTAAAATTTACAATTTATAGAAGGTCAGTTTACAAGGAAAACATTTTCTCATATCATTAATAACTATATATCATCCTCTTTATGACTATTTTTATTTGTTCTATTATGTGGTATGTTGCAAAACATTGTCAATAATTTGAAGAATGTATGTAGATGTTTGATGCCACAATATGACTACAGGCTTTTATTGTTTAATTTATACTCAATGACAAAGATAACAAAATTCATTATTAAGAGGGTTTAATGGATTCATGCATGACTTAGCCACATAATTTTATGGTTAAGTGGATTTATATATGACTTAGCCATGCAATTGATGGATAGGTATTTTGAAAAATGGGTGCAAAAGTATTAGTAGGACAACTACCAAACCTAAAGATTTAGCTCAATTACATGTTCAAGATATGAATATGGATATATATATTCTCCCTTTAAACTAATTAAAATATTATCATAAAAGTGTCAAAAGACTCATATGTTATTCATGAATATTTTTATTTGATATGTTTTGTGCGATGCCATGAAGAACTATAGATATCAAGAAATATGTTTGTAGATGTCTCATGCTACATTATGACTGCAAGATTCTATGGTTTACCTTTATACTCAATGACAAAGAGTGTGTAATTGATTGTTAATACAGTTGAGTGGTTTAATGCATGACTCATCCACTTAATGTCAGAGTTAAACATCTTGAGATATGACTCATCCATGCGATTGATGGATATGTGTTTATAAAAATGGGAGCCAAATTACTAGTAGGACAATTGCCAACCTATAAACTTGATCAACTGGGAATAAACCCTTACAATAATAAATAGAGATATTTATCCTATAAATAAGGATGTCAAATGGATTTATGGTTAATGTATTTGTGGTCAAGGTGGGGTTTGTTGATCAAGAGTATGTTATTGTAAAGAAGGATTTGAGGAGCCCTTAAATGAAGTTGAAGAGCCAAAAAACTAAAACCCCTATGTAATATTTATTTTTGTTTATATTATGTGATTTATTTGTGTGCATGTGGGTGTGAGGTCAAAGAAAAGAGGTTGTAATATTTATCTTCCCTCTTCAAAGAATGTAGGAAAATAATTACTTTAAGTATCATATCAAAGGAGTGATAAAGAGGAAGTATGAACTAGTAGATACTAACTCTTGAGGCAACCATATATGACTTGGTAGAGAGTCAAGACCCTCCATAAAGTGTGTATGGGTAGAGGTAGGAATTACAAGGAACAAATATAGAAAAAGATATATTGGGTCAAGAATGGCACGCACAACACATATATCCAAGAGAAAATAGGAGACTTTGTAGAGAGAAAATAGGTAGTGGAATATCTAGAGCAAAGCACCTAGGGGATGAAAATACTTCGAAGAGAAAAAGTGATGGCATGGCAAGGAGAGGAGAAACATAGTCTCTGTATTGCTATACTTGGTAGTGTATGCCTATACTCAAGCACCTTGTCACCACAAATGGCCATGTAATGATGAGTTGTTATATAATAAACAAAGCATTATTTCTTTGATTATGTATTGTTAATGACTATGTGATAAACATTGTTATTATTATTTTTAATGTATATTGTTTATGGTTACAAGAACTGTCTAATGTGTATTTCAAATTAATAATATAAATGTACATGATAATTATCGGGTCCATATATTCAATGTCTAGAAATTTATTCTTAATTATATGGGTCCCTATTTCAATTAGATATGGGGGTGTTTTGGTCAATGATTTTATAATAATATAATTTAATTATCAATTATCATAAAAATCTAAGAATATTTAGCCAATTATCAATTATAAAGCCAATATTTTTATCTTTTTCATAATGGGCATATACAAGAATATATTAAAATAATATAGGCAACTATCAATTAAGAAGCTAATATTCTTATTTGCAAGAATATAAAATATAGGTAACTATTAATTAGGATCCAATATTCTTATCTTGTGTATAGTGGGCACATGTACATTATACTCAAGAGTCTAAAAATATAGGTAATTATCAATTAAAAATCCAATATGCCAATATTGTGATAGGATTTCGAGGAGAATACATAGAGATTTAACTCATAAGAAACAATCTCACAAATAAAAGATCCAAATATCAAAGAGTATATTTTGTTATTATTTTACATTACTTAATCAATCGAGACTTAAATATTTACATGAATATTTCCCTATAATTATGGAAATTTATATCTCCACAAATAAATCTTCATATCCCTATGATTACTCACAAACCTATTAACATAGTATTTTTATAACTCTCAACAATACAACTAAAAAATATTATATTCTAACTACTAACTAAATATAACACACTAGTGAATTATTACTCATGTAATTATTCACATTAAAACACTCAAATTCCATGAGGCTAACTTTTCCTAACATTCCCCCCCTTTTATTACTTACGTGGTAATTTATGTTTCATAGGACTTGATGAAGGTAGAGAAGGAACTTATCAACTTCTAATCGACCATTCATTATTGGGAACACATCTACCAAACTAGTGTGGGAACTCTAAATAGGGACCATCTACTATCAACTATTCACTTATGAGAACACATTAACCTATTCAGTGTGGGAACTACACGCATGAACCATTTGTTCAACCTTCACTCATGTATCTCCATAAAAAATTTTAATGAAGTAAACTATGTGATAAAATAGATATTTGAACACTTATTTTTGCACATACAAACAAGTACTAAAAATAAAATAAATGCACCACTATAGCAGAAACACCCCATCATTAGTGGCTAATGAGAGGTGTTGAAATCCTCCTTCCTCTAATGCCTCCAACCTCCATTACTTGGATCACTTAGTTGGATCAGTCATGATGTGATCTAACAGTTCTAATAGGTTATTTATTATTTGATTTCATATAAATTATAACCCTGCCTAATGTGGAAACACATATTTTTGTTAGATGTCAGTTTCAAATGAGAATGTATCCTTTACAATATAAGAAATGTTAAATTTGACTCTTTACTCTTTAATGACTAAATACATACTATCAACACTACTTTGACAATAAGACGACATAAAAATCATGGATGACTATTACAAGGACTTGATAATAATAATAATAACCCTAAGTGTTAGTTAACTTAACATCATTTTTAATATAAAAATGGCAATTATTAAAAAAATAACTGAATAACTCAACTAAAAACTAATACAAGCTTTAAACATGCCTATAATATGAAAATCAAACCATAGACTATATTTAAATACATGAAATACCATGTGGATTTATAATTTAAGAACTTAAACACACATTTTTGAAATGGTGTCCACTTCAAATGTAGGTTGAATGGAAAATTCATGTAAGTCAGGGACTAGGTAGATAGCAAGATCAAATAATTTAAATGTAGGATAGATTTAAATCTATAAGTGTAGCTTTAAAATGGATTTAATAATGTCAAACTTGCATTCATATCAAATTATTTTTGATAGGTGATAATATTCATGTGTAGGTATACTTCAAGACTTTAATCAGTATTTACCAAACAAATCACACTTCAATACACATGTCTTACTTCAAGCTTGAATCCAGTGTTGAATGAAATCCTATCAATGCAAATGTCAACACAAAATTTGAATCTCACTTACTAGCATAATCTTCAATCCTACTTACTAATGTTAAAAATTAAATGTAAAATTCAAATGATGATGAACATAAAGCAGGTCAAGCAAAATTTGAGTCTAATGTGAGTAATTGAAATTTTGAGTCTCAATGTAAAATGAAAACTCATTCAAACTATTGGTGATTCAAATCATAATTACTAAGGATGAGTTCAAATGGAATGCACATGAGGGTAGATTCCAAAATAAAATTAATATAGTATACTATAAAAGTGAGATGTCAGAACCACTACACACACATAAGCTAGAGAAGGTAGAAGCATGAACAGGTAAAAAAATATGTATGAGTCATTAAAGGTTACATAATTCTAATTAATTCCATATGAAAGTTTTTATAATCTATACTGACCTCTAAGATAGGACAAAATACCTCACAAACTTCTAATATATTGAAATCATTTTGAACTTACATTATACTATACCTTAAACTTATAACAAAATATATATTCTCTTTTTTTTCATCCCTGGGATAAAGCAAAAAACAAATACCCATCACATTCTCTCAAATACCCATAACTTATTTGATACCAATGATAGGATTTGGAGGATCTTACATAGAGATTTTAACTTGTAAGAAACAATCTCACAAATAGAAGAGCCAAATATCAGATAGTAATATTAAAACACATGATATTATTTTACATTACTTAAGCAATCATGACTTACATATTTATAGTAATGTTTCCTTATAATGATGGAGATTCATATCTCCACAAATAACTCTTCATATCTATATTATTACTCACAACCCTATTTACGTAGTATTGTTGTAACTCTTAACAATACAACTAACAAATATTATATTTTTAACTACTATCCAAATATAACACTAGTGAATTATTACTCGCGTAATTATTCACATTACAGTATTCACTCAAATTATATGTGAGGGTAACTTTTTGTAATATATTCTTATAGACTTGTGTATAATGGGCATGTGTCCATTCTACACAAGAATCTAAGAATATAGGTACATATAGCAAATATGAAATATGAAAGTATGTAAAAATTAGGGGCTGGCTTATTAAGGACAACCCTTTAATTCATGATATTAAAACTAATGAATGCTCCCAATGATGGGATATTGTTGGCATCCATGGTCATAGACAATATTGGAACCAATTATTGTCAACTTATCAAATGGTTGGGACTCCATCAATTCTATTTATTTGGGCAATCACCATGAAATAACAAAGAATAATTAGGCAATTATCAATTATTAAAAATATAATATTTTTATATTTTTTATAATGGGCATGTGCCCATTCTAAAATAATATATTATTAATAATATTATAATAAATGTTGTCCTCTTTGTTGACTTAATGGCCTATTTGATCTAAATTAAGGTAGGTATGATAAAAAATATAAAAAAGAGGGAAAGGTAAGGCATAAAATAAGAGTGATTAATGATCTAATTGAAGTGTAAACCATTTCAAGTTGACTTACTATAAATTTTAGTGATGAAACACATCATAAACTAATATATGGTGTGGGTTAATTGTAAACAACTATAATGTTGTTAACACACATATATTAAATTTTTAGAAAAAAATAAAATAAATAATCAAGATTAGTTAAAATAGCTAATAACTCATTCTAACTAGGCACATACACTAAAAGTCACCACTTCAACATGAAAATAATGGGAAATCTTTCACAAAAATATTATAAGCAACATGTTATGTATTCTTAACTTGTGTAATCTACACAAGATATTAAGAATATAGGTTTTTGATGTTCATATTATTCTTATATACTTTATCCAGAATGGGCATGTGCCCATTATACATAAATCTATAAGATTATTATCAATAAGTGGCCAATAATAATATATGTTTATGTTCTATCAATATTATGTCAAGACTTTATAGGTTTAAATAATAACCATCCATTTTTAAAAATTATGATTTGGTGACTAATGTATCTAAATAGTTTGTTTTTACATGGTTTAAAAACATGTTAGATTTTAAATGTCATCATGATATATTTAAAATGACACATTATGAGTAACTTTTTACAACATAAACTATAATGGCTATTATGGTTATTGTTCCCCAACGAGATATTTCAATTATTGAAAATGCATTAGATTGGGAGAAAAGAGATGAGGAGTGGTTTGTATAAATCTACTTTCTATCTAACTATCACAATGACCTCTGGTTGTTTCACTTCTTGTCAGGTTAACATCAAGCAAGTGGGATAGTGATAAACATTAAATCTATCTCAAAAAATATAATAAGGGTTTAGGTGGAGCACATAGACAATAATGACTACTTATGCCAAATTATTCAAATTGATCTAGAGGTACTATTATATATAAAAAGTAGTGTGGTTTATTCAATAAAACATCAAAAAGTTTCTTATTATTCTTACAATTAGAAAATTAAACCATTTATAGATGGAGACACCATAGGAGTAGAAACAATTAAAAATATTTGTAATAGAATTAAACTAGCATTCAAAATAATTTTTTAGTATGCATTCACATCATCTGTCACCCACCACTTGAATACAGACAAAGAATTAGGGAAGGAAAAAAATTATTTAAAAATGTTTACATATATAAGGAGGTAACTATTAGCAAAGCTGGGAAAATAAACTTCAATATCATGCTTCCAAGAGCTAAGAAAATCTAAAATTGAGAAAAATATAATGAAACAAGCTGAAAAGAAATTTAATAAAAGTGAATCTTCAACATCTCAAGAGATTCAAAATTTTCTATTCAATAAAAAATCATTCAAGATGAACACTACCACCAAGATCCTCCTAAATACTAGTATGTATCTCTTGATCCAACCAGTGTTAATAGACTAGTTAGCTCTATTGGGAAATAACGGAAGCACACAATTGATTACCAAGCAACTTAATATGTGGAAATTAACCAGAATATGCAAGTAACTAGAATTCATAAATAACACTGAATATGAGAGACAATACACAACTTGTATTAAAACTCTTCCAGAAGGAAATACAACAAAGAAGGCTGCCACGGTTCCTCTTCCTTACACACCTCTAGGGCTCCCACACCTCTAGGGCATAAACAGTAAATCTTCCCTCAAAGCTCTCTCTCTTAGGTCCCAACACACAACTCAAACACAGAGTTGGTGTTCACCTCCAACCAGCCAGTAACCACTACTGCCAGTACAACTATGCTCCATGCACACCACAAGTGCTCCATGCACTCCACAAGTACACAATCATACTTCAAGTAGATCTCCCCTGAACTGCAACAACCTGCAACCCAACTGACCTTACTTATGGAAGGATCTTCCTTGCCTTCCTCTTTGCTCTCTTTCTGAGTACACACTGTACTCCAAGTAGATCCTGTCTGATCCTGCTCCCTATTGTGTTGTTGTCCTATCTGATCTTGCACACCTGCAAATCAATCTGGTTCTGCACACCTGTGAACCTTAGACCTTGCAGACACATACACCTACAGATCAATGATCTTACTTACCCATGTAGATCTCCTATCGTAGCCATGTTCACCTGATGACCAAGATCATACATACATGAAGAACCTTGCTGATTCTCCAATCCAGCACCCACACTTGGTACTGTGGCACTAGGAGGAACACACCATGCTCTCTTCTCTCTAAAGGAGCTTATATTTTGCTCTCTTACTCTCTAGCACACTTTTACAATACAACCAATGAGTCTCTTAAATAGATCTCATGCAAACAATAATTAGACACCTAATTACAATAATTAGATCCGCAGCTTCTAGTCTAAATTTGGCTCTTGACATGCAAACACTTGGTTCATTAACTAACTGCCCATAACATTCACAGCTCAAACCACACAAGTGACCGACGTTGGTCCCTGTCTGCTTGGGGGCTACCGATGCTGGTTGACTTCTGACTGATGTCAGTTGGCCTGACCGACACCAGTGTCTGTAACACTCAGCAACCTTCTTGAAACCTCCTCCTCTGTTTGCATCAATGAAGCTTTTAGTTCCACAACCTAACAATCTCTCACTTGGAGATAAATAGTTGCATTATACCTGTACCTGTACCCCATCTAATTTATTTTCTGGCTTGTATCCCTCTTCAAGCTTAATCCTGAAGACCACCCACCACACAACCCATGGTGCACCTCCTGTCATCTGAGTACCCTGCCACATCTAAACCTACAAACCCATGTAGTGAAGTCCTAACCTTGCATATCATGAATCCCTACTGCTGGTCCCTCTCAAATACCTGAGAACTCACTTCCCCGAATTGGCTCCTAACTCTCTGACAGCTCCCACTACTTGGGCAAACTCAGGTCTATACCAGACCTCATGTGATTTTAGACACTAAACTGTCCAGCCCTTAGTGTGCTCTGGCTCTACATCCTGAACCTCACCAACACCTGATTCACATCAGCTCCCACTAGAGACAAAATCAACCTGTGATCTCCATGTCTCCCATGCCAAATAATTTTGCTGCTCCAAATTCCTCATGACATGCCACTGAACTAACCTTACCCTTAGCTCATCAAAACCCTGTATGCACAAACCTGCTAGCTAGCACACCATCCACATACAGTAACAGGATAATGTTGCAATCATCATCCACCTAGTAAGACAAACCACAGTAGTTACCCTAACATTGACTAAAGCCATGCTTTGTCCTCCACCTATCAAACCTGTACCACTGTCCTACAGCTTCTTCAAGACCATATGACCTGGTCTTCCATCTCACGTGTCTGTTCTCTCTATTTTTTAACTAAGGTATCCATTCATCTTTGTACTTTCATACCAGTTGGTAACCCTACCAAATCTCTCACTTGGTTCTGCATACTATTCCTGCCATGCTCCCACTGTTTCCTGGATCCTTCCTGCTCTGTAGATAGCAACTAGTATAAATAAGAGGAACAACAAATTTGAGGCTTACTTACCACCTTCAGTCCTCCATATGGGCATTTGAGACTCCTTGACAGCTTGTTGTCTGCCCAAAATTTGTTACAGTGACTGACCTCGGTCACCACATAGTCTGCATCTGACCGACGTTGATTTCCATGTGCCTATCCTGACTACCAACCCTGCCAACGTTGGTGTCCCTATTTTTGACATCAGTCCTCCTGATCGATGTCGGTCTTACCTACTGTCGATGTCAGTCTTCCTGACCGACATCAGTCTTACCCTGCCTGACATCACTGGCTTCAGTCTGCACATGACCGACATTGGCATCTGTCTGTTCGATGTCAGTTCCCTCTGATCGATGATGGTACCTATGTTCACCTATGAGTGATGACTTTTTACCCACGAGCTCCTTTGAATCAAAACCCATGTCCAAACTGCCCTGCTCAAAAGTATCCAGCCCCATCCACTGGTCTTTGTCTGCCATCTCCTCCATAAACACCAAGGCTTTCCATTTTTTAAGCCTATCAAATATATCAGTCTTCCTCTTAAGAACATGCATCTCCTTCTTGCTCATGTGACCAAGCCTACAAAGCCATGTCTCTGCAATAGAAGAAGAATCAGTAATATAAGCAAGTAGATAAAGAGTACCTGCTTTCTTACCACCAGCTAATTCAAGTGATTCCACTGTGAGAGTTCTTGTGCATCTCTCATCACCCAACCTTCCTAAAGAAATTAGCCACATCTCCAAGCTTGGGACCTGCATGACCTCCTTCAACACCCATGTGTTGGCCGCCTACAATTTCAACTTCACTTCCCCTTTGCCAATTCTTTGGCAAGGCTTACCAGCTCCTCTACCTGGGGCTGCATGGAAAGAGGCAACAGAATCTATTAACCAAGATTCAACTTTATCCAAGAAACCTCCCAGAGCAACCTGTGCAACAACCCCTACAACATCTGCATCTTCAGTTCCTTCATGCTGATCTGTGACCAACCAACAATCTTCTTTTCCCTGCTCTTTCTTTCCATAGGACCGTAAGTGACCATTCATGCTTTTCAACTCCTCCATTCTTAGCTTACTTTGTTTTGCCATTGCTCTACTCCCACTCAATCAAAAACCCCTGAGAGTGACCTATAACCAGACACAAAACTTGCTCCCTACAACCTTAGCTCTGATACCACTTATTGGGAAATAACGGAAGCACACAATTGATTACCAAGCAACTTAATATGCAAAAATTAACCAGAATATGCAAGTAACTAGAATTTAGAAATAACACAGAATATGGGAGACAATACACAACTTGTATTAAAACTCTTCCAGAAGGAAATACAACAAAGAAGGCTACCACAGTTCTTCTTCCTTACACACCTCTAGGGCTCCCACACCTCTAGGGCATAAACAGTAAATCTTCCCTCAAAGCTCTCTCTCTTAGGTCCCAACATACAACTCAAACACAAAGTTGGTGTTCACCTCCAACCAGACAGTAACCACTACTACCAGTACACCTATGCTCCATGCACACCACAAGTGCTCCACGCACTCCACAAGTACACAATCGTACTTCAAGTAGATCTCCCCTGAACTGCAACAACCTGTAACCCAACTGACCTTACTTATGGAAGGATATTCTTTGCCTTCCTCTTTGCTCTCTTTTTTAGTACACACTGTACTCCAAGTAGATCCTGCCTGATCCTACTCCCTATTGTGTTGTTGTCTTATCTGATCTTGCACACCTGCAAATCAATCTAGTTCTGCACACCTGTGAACCTTAGACCTTGCACACACATACACCTACAGATAAATGATCTTACTTACCCATGCAGATCTCCTATCGTAGCCATGCTCACCTGATGACCAAGATCATACATACATGAAGAACCCTGTTGATTCTCCAATCCAGTACCCACACTTGGTACTGTGGCACTAGGAGGAACACACCATGCTCTCTTCTCTCTGAAGGAGCTTATATTTTGCTCTCTTACTCTCTAGCACACTTTTATAATACAACCAATGAGTCTCTTATATAGATCTCATGCAAATAATAATTAGACACCTAATTACAATAATTAGATCCACAGCTTCTAGTCTAAATTTGGCTCTTGACATGCAAACACTTGGTTCGTTAACTAACTACCCGTAACATTCGCAGCTCAAACCACACAGGTGACCAACATCGGTCCCTGTCTGCCTGGAGGGTGTCGACGCCGGCCGACTTCTGATCAATGTCGGTTGCCTTTTGTCTGATCCTGTCGATGTCAGTTGGCCTGACCGATGCCGATGTCTGTGACACTCAGCAACCTTCCTGAAACCTCCTCCTCTATTTGCATCAGTGAAGCTTTTAGCTCCACAACCTAACAAGCTCAATGTTGTGTAATCTTGTGCCTCTTCTATGGGAGACAATATTGCTTCACTTTATAAAAGTAACGAGTGATATATTAAACATTGAGCTAGCATGAATTGTAGGATTTATAAATTAACTTATACATCATTGATGGACAACATATCATCATAACTATGAAATTTATTTTAAAAACTTGTGAGTTCACTTCTTTTCATGGCAAACTAAATTAAAGGTGATCTCATATTATTTCTTCCAAATCCACATCAGAGCAAGTAATCAGTATCTACAAACAATAAAATATGGCCAACAAAATATGGGTTCTAACAAACTTTATTGACCACTTGTAAAATTGTAGGGTGTTGTGGATCATGGAACAAATATCACAATGCCCTAATTTAGGAAATGAAAATATAGGTAACCAGAAGGCACTTAATATATTTAATTTAGTTCAACTAATAACAAAATGAACAAAAAAATCATTTAATTACTCTATATGTTTGATTAATGTAAATTAATTTTATGTTTGCATAAAGGCATTTGAAGAAGAGTTTATGAATATTTTTTTAAGAATAAAAATTGAATGGCCTTAGTAATAAGTTTTTTTTTTTTCTTCCTGATGACATATGGGAAAAATAGGTTTTGGTTTTTATCTCTACATATATAGTTGGTTGCATTGTATCCATAACAAAGGTAGTGACCTAAATTTCAAGCCAAATTCATTGGATATATTTATGATAAGTTTATTTAGAGGTATAAAGGGTATGTTTCTATAACAATTAGATGTAATTATAGACAAATTTATGAGTGGAAATATTTGGTTGAAGGTGATTGTTGACATTGGTGTGAAGTTTTAAATTCATGGGTTCTTGAATAAGTATCTATGTTCAGGTGAAATGCATCATATGTGATAAAAAATTGCATGTATACAATTCAATTTGTTCAACTCTATGAGGAATTTGGAAATGCAAAGAGAAAAATAAAAAAATCAAATAGGGCAAGGGATCTAGAAAAAATAGAATATAATATAGCAATATCAAAATATTCCATTGACCTATTAGAATTATATGTATCATTAATTACTAAAAATTATCTACTAAGGGAGGAAGATACTTATGAGTACACATGTTAGTTTGTTTTTCCTTTTATATTGGTTAGAACATTGGAAGCACTAGAACACCATATTTATATTAGTCCTGAGGTGTTTATTATACATTTTTACAATATTATCACTGATGTCACATACTAAAATTATATATCTACTCTCCTACATTAGGTCTAGCACAATGAATTATGTGTGCATATTTATTTCTCCAGTACTCAAAGCTTACTTGTTTCATAATTATGTATGCATCTACATGTAAAATGCTAAAGAAAATAATAAAATCATTTCTAAATGATGTTATATAATTTTGAATGAGGAAGGTGGGTTTGAGGGACTATGAGTGGTGTTTAACATTTAAGGTGTCCATGATTCAAAATACAAGGTCAATGAAGAAGTGAGAAAAGAATTTTATTGGTCACACACCAAGCCCTTAGACATTGTGAGGTCAATCATTAGTGGGATTGTATTATCAAATCATCCTTTCAAGTATGAGAGATCTGTCAATTTTTGAGAGCACTTGTTATCAAGATAGAACACATCCTCATCCCCTATTTTAGTACTTTATGGAGAAATAAATGCAATACAAGTTACCATAAATTTAAATATGACTTCATTGATATGCATAGTCTAAAATCCAAAGTAGGAGATTATGCTTAAACAATACTACAAATATATCATGACACCCTCGGGTATGTACATGCTCTGATAATTATATCATAAAATTTATGAAGTTACACACTAAATTATTTTCATAGTTGAAGTCATTTATTTAGATCATAAGTTACAAATACATAATAGAATACTAACTAATAAATTATTTATAGACTTGTAGTTTCTGAGAATGTACATCCCCTAATCTTAGATATTACACTTTTTAATGCATTTGATAAGTTACGGATGGACACCCATTATAAATGATTTTGAATTCTCATTCTAAACTTGTATGTTTCATTTTGGTAGAAATTATCAAGCTATTACAAACAATGATGAACATAGATGATGAATAAAATGAAGACTCAACTTCAACTCAAGGGGAAACAAGTAAACAACTAGAGGTCACATCTAACTAATAAGATGATCTTCAGTAGAACATGTAATTAGTTGTATTAAACACATCAACTACATTAAAGTATGCACTAACAGTTATCACACTTAGCTAATAAATAAATATTAATTAATTTTTAAATTAATAATTAATTATTGAAAACTTCATGACTAAGTTCCAATATAGTTGGATTGATTATGTTTTTTAAGTATTAAATAATTATAATTTTAAATTCTTGTGTATATTTGACTAGATAAGATGTACAATATATTTAAATTTCTATGAATACGAGTAAAAATTAACTAGAATATTACTATAATAGCATTCAAAAATAAATTGAATGTAAAATTTAAGCTCAAAATTATTATTGTTTGCAGTGCCTCTAAAAAAATATTTAATTTTTCTTGATTAAGAAGGATTGTTAATTCAAAAACATTCTTAGAAAAATAATAACACTACATTCCAAGTCAATAATAAGCAAATATATCCAAGGGGATGTTTTGCCTATTTTTAATGGTTACATCCTCATAATTTCCATTAGCATTTTGTTCTATGTTTGATATAGATGTTAGCTTATATAAAAATTCAATGAAATTATTGTTAAATGTTAAATTTGATGTTTTTCCTTTGTTTTGTTGGGGTTCTAAGTATTGCAAAAAAAATGTGAAAATATTTATAAATAATTTAGACATGATTTGGAAGGAACCTAGAATACCTTCTAATTCTACAAGCACTACTATAGTCAACCCACTAAACAATGGTGTACCTCAAGAAATATTTATCATTCCATTGAAGGTTTTTTCTGAAAAAGAGTTTATAACTAAAAAATGACTTATGGTGACATTATTTACATAATTAGTCCTTATTGGGGATACAGATGATGTAAGAATGTTTTTGAAAGAAGATCTAATTTTATTTGTGACAAATGTTGAACCAGGGAATAAATGAAATTGAGTTTACACTGCTTATATAAAATAAATTGTGTGAGCATTATTCAATTTATATTACTAATTAGTTAGATGTTTTCATTCATATTTGGTTCAATTGTCAAATACGATTATTAAATATACTATAAAAATTTTTAAAAATATATTTTTTCAACATATTTTATATATTAAAATTTTAATTTTTTATTAATAATGATTTTTTGATAAACAGCTACCATTCAAAAAATGAAGTTTGCCTTAAGAATTTTTTCTACTATGAGTTTATTGTCAAACATTTTTACAACTATGAATTCTTCATAAATAACTGAATCTTAAAAGTACATTATAATATTAAGTGTTCCACATAAACTATCACAATGGCATCAAGCACTTTATTTTAATAAAGAATTAGTAATTAGGTAGTTATTGAAAAAGAATTCTTGTATTGGTTGACTATTTCAGTATTATTATTCTACTTAGAAGTAAGTTATTGATACTTGGAGAAGAAGGAATGTTTTTCAGGGTTATAGGGACCATTGATTTTAGATCACCAACCAAACACCTAGACTTTTCATATTCATGTTATAAATTTTTCAGTCATATATTTAGCCCTGATTTTTTGAAGATTGCAAAGAAACATTTCAATATTGGGTTATGGTTTACATACTGAAACTCAAGAGTACAATGTTATTTCATTCAACACTTTGAATGGATATGAAATGTTAAAAAAAAAATTATGTGATGGATATCATAGTACAAATTTATCAAATCAAAGAAATAAAATATTATCCTAGTAGACATTAAAAACATAGAAAAGTTTCTAGATAAGTACATGCACTTGTATGGGATAGACAAAATATTATTCATAAGTGAGAAGAAACATTCTTAGAAATAAAATTTTCACCCTAAGTAGGTCTACTCTAGCCTCCATCAATTTTATTTAACATGGAAACATCTCTCAATTTGTGGGTGACATATGGGAGAGATGAGTCTCTAGATTGAAGGGCTAGTCCCTTACACCACACCTACAAATAACCACTAATCTACTTGATTTGAAGTAAAATGGATAAAATGAGATTAACACTAACCTACCATGGTGATTCACCAATATTAAGTCCACAATAATGCCTAAACTTTCACTATGAAAGGGGCAATTTATAAAATTGATCTCAACACCCAAGGTTCTTCTAATAAAAGTGTTTCAACATGAAGGTAAGATGTAATGTATTTTTCAATTTAGATGACTATTAGGTCTGATAATAGACACTAATACTCTTACTTACACTTAAAACAACACAAAACAACTAACTATACATCATGTGACTTATTATAAGGTATATTATTTGCACCAAGCATGAGAGAAAGATGAACACAAAGAGAGATAACTATCACTTCCCATTCAACCATGAACTACTTCACACACTTAAAAAATAATTCAATCACTTAAAACCATATTGAAATATTTTATTCAAAGGAAAAATATGTACTCAAACTATCAGGGCTTTACCATACTATATGTGGATCCATTATAAGGCCAAAAGTGATTACTTATATATATAATTAGGAAGAGAGAGGGGGGCATAAGAGGAGAAGATTTTCAAGTGTCCATGTGAGAGTTAAAAAAAAGGAGTTATAAGTAGACTTCTAAATCCATGTGCCTCTCCTTTGAATATTCTCCATCCTCCAAGTGGTGTAGGAGTTAGAACTCAACTTGACACCTTGATCATCTTTTTGAAAACTGCCCTTCCTTGCATAAGAAGAGTGAAAAATTGGATTATCAATCATCAATTCACCATGAATTCACTGATACATTATAATTTTACACCTTACCTAAATTTATAAACTTTTTTGGTCTAACATTTTAGTGGCACTCATCATTTAAATGCTTAGGTGTCTTGAAACTCTTCATTTCCCACACCTAGCTTTGTCTATGTGGCTCAAAACTTGATTTCATATTCTCCAATGAAATATATCTCTATTAAAAGTATTAAAATACCTTATTATACTTGAATCAATCCATTTTTATTCTTATAACAACTCCCAAAACTCCATTTTATTCCTCAAGCTCTTATTAAGCCTATTTCCCTTGTAGCCCTAAAAACCTGTAAACTTCCTTATGTAGGATATTTTATGGATTATAATAAAAAAATGAGGTAATATTTTATAACCCAATATTTCTTTAAAATTTCATTCCAAGTTTTAGGTCTTGAGAGTGAGTGGAAGTGCTTTTTTATGCCTTTTTCTCTCCTCAATTAGGCCTCCTTGCCTAGAAGCCTATTTTTATACTCCATATCTCTCCCGCACATATGACACAACTAAAAATCAAGTGATTAACTTTATATTTCCTATCACCAACTTTCATGTCAAATTTGAGGCCCTAAAATCCTATGGAAGTGTGAGAACTATGAAATGGCCTTGAAACCTAGTCTCATTTTAGGCCTATTTGAGATTGCCTTGAAAAATGGAGTTTGTTTGATCACTTACATAATGTCCTATTTATATATTTTAGATTTAATAGATTAAATAAATATCATATGACTTATTCCAATATTTTTCAATTTGTATATTCTCAAAACCCCTACAAAATACCAAAAATAATGCAAGATAGTGCATTTATTACAGTCCATATAACTAAAAGTATAGAAAAAGTAAACCTAGAGAATATAATTGGATTTATCAACAATGTATATAATTTTTAAAGATAAAATTAGGTCATATATTGTGTTTTAGTATCTCATCTCTCTCAATTGGTCTTTACTAGGGTTTTAGGAGGGTTTTAGGCATGTTTTATTCTTGAGGATTGTTCATAAAGAATAGATCCTCTTTATCTCTCCTAATTCCATAATATTGTATTTATGGGGACCCTACACCACATCCAAACACCACTAGGTCCCATTAAAAACTTCATGATATTTCAAATTGAAATATGATACCTCTTAGGTTACAAGCAGGCCATTAGAGAGGGGCTTGAGCTCTTAATCTTTATTCATGAAGGTGATGGGCCTAAACCAACAACCAATGCCATGATATTGTATAATGGGGACCTTTATACATCCTTTAAAATCCATTTATCTCTATGTATTAGGTTAAGGTCATAACAAGTAAGAAAAAACTCGTCTTTAAACTACAGTCATGTTTTAAGAGAAGCTCGAGGTGGTCTTAAGGCCAAATTGACACTTTTCATGTCTTCACATACCTTTGGATGGTCTTATAAGGTCTATAATTTCACTTAAAACTTTTTAGTACCTTCATATCTCATTTTACAACAAATTAATCCATCTTATCTATGATTGTCATATATGTCTACCTATGTTTGAATTAGGCCCCACAAGCTTACATAGAGTTTACCATCATTCCATTCTTTCTCACTTAGTTTTAAGGTATAAGTGAGATTATAATTTCATCATGAAACCAAATCAAATTATTTACCTCTCTTATTATCTCTTTTCTCCACTCTTAAACAAACATCCCTCATTCAACTAAGTGGGCAGACCTATGTATACAATGACTATGTATAGAGATTTGAAGTGAGTTGGTTTAGTCTTATTCTCATGATTGTTCTTGTAGGTCCATTTAATTTACTAACATCATATGGTCTCATTACCTATTTATGATATTAACCAAGTCCTCTCACACTAATTATAGATGAATTTCTCTTAGCAAGGCAGGCAGGCATGTGTATGGTCTTGTTGATTGTATATGCAAGGTTTAGGTGAACTTGTCTTGACCAATCTCATTTTTAATTCCATAATATTTTATTTGATATTTATATTACCTCATGAATTTTTTTTCACCTGATATAGACCTCAATGATCTTCATGTACATTCTGCTCCTTACTTAGGCTTGAAACTAGCCTATTAACCTTACAACCTGTAGGTGTCCATTAGAGAAGTTTGAGTGCATTTATGGATTTTAGGACTCCATTACAATTATTTGAAATCTTAATTACTCTATCATATTATTTGTAGTTTTTAACCCTTTTAATTTTCTCAAATCCCTAGACTTCACCAACATACATTGTTCAAGATTACTTTCTCAAAGTGGCTATAGGTGGTAATTGCAGTGGTTGTAGGTGGTCATTGGAGGGGTCTAATCATGTGGTATTGAGCTTGGATTTTTAAATCCACCATGAAACCTTAATAGTTTCCAAAACTCATTAATATTTATTTCTCACTTCCTCACAAGGTTCATTGGTTACTTCATCATGTTCACAAATTTTGGTCTTCTCATCCTTGTACTTAGAACTATGTAGGTATATTAGGCTTGTGAACTCAATTTTTTTTACCATTTCTTGTCTTGAAAATGGTTTTGGTGATTTAAATGATTTTTTTCCTCTCATATTCTTGTATTTAAGTCATGTTTATGACCTACTTTTATTTTTATGATTATTGGTTTTAGTCTAAAATGAGGACCTACAGGTTTAGGGCTTGTAGGTCTACCTGTTACTTACATATACTATTAGAAAGTCAAATTTTTGAATCTTAATGCTTAAATATTTATCAGTTATTTCCCTATCTCTTATCACCCTCTCCATAATCCTATGCCTTATTACTAAGCATATTTCATCCTCAAATTATCCATTTGGTATATATAGACCTATATAACAATCAGTTCATGTGTAAGGTATGTGTATGAGAGTTGAAGTCACTTCATTCACTTATGATTTTTATGATGGTAGTGAGGGATATATAAAGGTCATGTAGTTATTTAAAAGGTATATCAAGATATTTTCACTATTTTAACACTCCCAATCTGGACCTTAGACCCTATGAAAGCTCATTTATAGGTCTGCAAACCTGTGAGTGAATGGATCGCCTTATAATATTATTTAAGAGTAAAAAATTGATCTAATATATCATTACTTAGACTTCAAACCTTTTAAATATTAATCTTTCATGATACATTATTCTCTTATTTCCACTTGATCTAAAGATTGAGACTAACATGTAGAAGCCCAAGGGACACTCTAAAACCATTTTTATCTTAAAATGATCTTATAAGGCCATACAAGTGCCCAAAAGTGCTTGTAAAGGGGTAATTTTCTTAGTTTAGGTGTTGATCCTATAATTTTGTCAGCCTCTGACCATATCTAAAAATTATCTAACTTAAGGTATATTTTTAGAACTTTTTAAAACATTTTCATTTGAAGGTGGTACATACAACTCAAAAATAGGCCAAAAGTGACCAAAATGACATTTTAGGACATAAGAAAATGATAAAATATTAATACATGATATTATGACCTTAAATACACATTAATAACCTTCTATACTGACTCTAAATGATGTTAAACATTTGACCATACTTGACAACACCAAGACCTTATATAACCCTTAAAGCTAGACAAGCACATATGAGACCAAACCTTGGACCAAGTTAAACAAGGAAAAATATGACCACATGGAGAACATTTAGAACAATGAAAAAACCACATACAAGTTTTTATAACCCTATAAAAGTTCCAACCTATATTGGTTGGCCATTTTTGACTGGGGGTCAAAAATTGGTCAAAACATACTCTATTTGTGACAAAAAATACTCCATTTTCTTTAGATTTCCTTCAAGCTAGCAATTTGATGGCACGATACATACTGATGGGAAAATATTCACACACTTATGTATATGGTTGGATTATGTGGGGCCATACCCAAATATGCATCTCACTTTAGAAACATACAAAAGAATAGTTAACAACTTTGATTAAGTTGTATTTCTATTATTACATAATTTATATTTGTTACAAAAAATTATGTATACAAATCCAATAATATTTGTTTAAATTTTATAGTACAAAAGTGATTTTTATAAGTTATTAAATATTATTGACTAAGTTTCATAGTTATATGGAAGTTGATTAATTTTATAGTTGATGGTTGGAATTGTTTTTGTATCTATAAACAAAGGCAATTGTTTTTGTACATATAAATAACTTTATCAGTCTATTAAGTTGAGTAATTAATGATATAGTGTTTTCACTCAATTTCTAGTAACAAATTTTAAAATGGTGACTTTAGTCTATAATATAACTCAAATTTTCACTCTCATCTTGATCTATATTGATGTAATTTAAATTGACCCAAACCTAAATAAAGTTGACTATTTTGATAAAATTTAAATTGTAGCCTCTGTACATAAATTAGATCATAAAATAGTCGTTGGGAATGGTCATCCACGTACTGTTCTCATTTGTATAATATTATTAATTAATCATAATATTGTTAGATTAAGAATGATATTATATCTCATTTGTGTTTTATGAAGTATTTCCTTATCAAAATATGTGTTCAATGAGATCCATGTGTCTTGTTTTTATTATTTCACATCACTCTAACCCATATCTATTCATAGTGTTAGTAGGATTACTCAATGAATTTTTTAGCATATTAAAGGTAAAATTATGGAAGTTTGTGATCATACCATAACATCAGACATTTTTCATGGTATATATTGTAATTCATGACACCCCATGTACATGGTGATTTTTCAAGTGTACTACAGTGTTAAGTGGATGACAAGGCATGGATTTCCTAGTTGTATAATTTTATAAGTTTATGAAAGTACACATGGTGATCTTTGACTGGATCAGGACTCCTAACATCTAATAGCTCTAATAAATCTAACTGTATGGGTACATAAGGTGATCTCTAATTAGATAGGGCATCCTAAGGCTCTGAAATCTCTTAGTGTATGAATACATGTGGTGATATATAATTGGATTGGGTTTCCTAAGGATCTGATAGATATTAAAACTTGGGGTGTATGAGTACACTTAGTGAGCTCTGATTCGATTAAGCATCCTGGTGCTCTGATAGTTTTGGGACCTATGAATAGAGGGTTTATTACCTATAATAATTATCCTCCATGGAGGGGCTAGATGGAATATGAAGCTAAGACTCTAGGACCTACCTATCTTCTAGATTTTTTGTGAAGAAAAAATAACTTTTAAAAATCATTATGGAACTCGTCTCTTCAAAACCATTAGCCTACAAAAGATATTTAAATACAAATAAATGGGGCTTTATCATAACTACAACAAAAAACCTTAGAGAGTGCGATACGATAGACACCTAAAATTTTAATATTGGATGAGGTTCAAACTGGTCTCAATAAAAGGGTAAAAAATTACAATTTTTGTCTTGTACGGGTCCCCTTTTCTTCTATGAAAATAGACGTGTTGGTCATAACAAGAACATTTTCAATTAAGAATCCAATATATTTATTTTTCGCAAAATGAGGACATGTAGATTTTACACAAGTGAAGACTATAGAATTCCTAATTAATAATGTTCTTATCTAATATGTATAATTTGCCCATTCTACACACATTACGAATATTAATAATGAATAAATGGAAAGCAATGGCATGAGGGAAAAACATAAGGAAAATTTGAAACCCCAAATTGAAAACTATTAAATGATAGCTTGGAAAAAATATACACACACAAGTTAAAAATGCATAAATGGTAGTTCACGGACAAGACCAAGCAAGGGATATTATTCTTTGGTCATCCAAATCTTACTAGGTAAATGGAGCTAAGATGGGCGAGTCGAGGAAAGATGTCATGACATTTTATACTAGACACCAAAGTAAAATGGGTAAGTTGACTAGTTATAACTCCTTTAGTAGGAAGATTCATGAATTAAATTGAAGTAATTGGAACTACCAAGTGGATCATTAATTAACCATAATGTTATACATGTGAAAAGTTAAAATATAAAAATAATCAATGGGGAGTCATAAAATTGAGAGGATGGATAAGATGACTAATTCAAAGACTATGAATAGTGTGAACTTGATGCAACAAGTGGCATCATCTATTAAATTTATCATGATCATGTCCATGCCCCATATTGTGAATAACTACGAATAAGGATTTAATAATTCCAAAAAATATAAAGACTAATTGTGAAGACCAATGCAGTAAATGTAGAAAGTATAAATATTTTATTCTTCTCCCATCACCTAGCTCATAATGAATTGAAGAGTGCTAAATTCTAGTATAATTAATGAAAGAGTAGTGATTAGGTCATGTCTCAACTATCATCACTGTATAAATCAATCTTTTAAGGATGATATCACCATAAAATTAGTTTTAGATATCTATGAAATATTATGGAGCACGAGGAGCAGAATGAGGGAGAGATTACAAGTTTTCAACTATGAAGTAGGAATGACACATTTAAGTTTTGAAAGATCTTGAGAATTATGTAATTGATGAAGATGAATAATTTAATGGAGAATGAAATACTAACATCTTAACTACCTAATATGATTGTCATCCTCTAAGCATGGGAGAGTAAATACTTCATTTTATTGTTGTCATCCTCTCTAAGCATGGGAAAGTTAATACTCTCTATTGTCACATTTCCATTAGACCTCTCTAAGCATGGGAGAGATTAAATAGTCTTTAGTCATCATTTTTAGACCTCTTTAATCATGCCCAAGAGTTAATATGCTCTTTTATCAAATGACTATTAATATTAATGAGACCACTAAAGTCTGATATTATCGATTATTATTTTCAATATCATGCATTCACTTTTTTAATTGCATGATCCCCCATATTGAATATGGTACCATCAGCTTGATGAGCCTCCCTAAAATAATGATTATTTTTTGTTTCACAAAATTTTGGGAGAATTCTTAGAGAACGTTGTCAGTTTCAAAATTATCTAATCTCAGCTTCCAATTGGAGGAGCATTTCTTTGATTTTGAGTTGATTGCATCGAAATGAAATAGTACTTACTTAATCATTCATTATAAAAAAGTATTGAATTATTTCAATAGACTAGAATAATATATACTAGCTTTTTAATAACTTTAAATTCCAAAAACTTTTAAACTAGAATTCATAAAATATGATATGTAATTCCAATAAACTCATTCTTGGAATTCTGATAATAGTGAAACTAGATTCCAATATTTGAAATGATTAATACTATAAAAATCCAATAATCATACTTTCAATTTTTAATTTGGACTTGAAATGTCCAAATTTAATGAAATGATGGTTTAATTAATTCTCCTTATAGGTGGTAACCCATCTAGAAACTCACTTATCATAATATTAACATAGTTATTCAGCATATTCTAAATTTTAATGGGTAAATCACTTAATGTAGTGATTTTCACAAATTTTACTAGTTTGGAAATCAATGCAAATCATACCTATTCCTCTTTAGCCACATTCAATAATTCTTTACCAGATACCACCATGGCCTTTGAACTAGTGTCCACTTCATCTCCCTTGTCCTCTAATAGACTCAATGTGAATTTATTATCATCATTTGTGATAGAATATTGCTCATCTATCATACATGGATATCCTATCAAATTATCATGAATTTCCCAATAGCACATGACCCACATCCATGGGCATGATATCACCTAAAACCTCATCCTTATGCAAACCAATTGAAAAATTCACCACACACTAATCATTCAAAAGCACATGATGCCCTTTAAGCAACCAATAAACTTTATATGTTAAAGGACGTGTTAAATGTATCAGTCCAAGTTTTCCTACCATTTATTGAGAGACCAAATTATCAATACTATCACTATCAATTACAACTTTACAACATTCACCTCTAGATTTCCAAATGGTCCTGAACAAATTATTTCATTATGCTAGTTAATTCCCCTCCTTGGTTGGTTTTAATAACACTTTTTTCATCAACAAAGCCTTACCTTTTCTTATATTTTTTGTATAACTTGGATACCCTACTCTCTCTTCATCTCCCAAAGTTATGAGTTATTTCTTTATCTCTCCTACCATTGTTTGGAGGGTTTTCTAGATAATCTTCTTAGTTATAACCAACATACTTATTGTAGCTAAAACACTTACATAAAATCCTCCACCTTTACCTCATCTATATAAACCTCTCCCTCTTGAAGATTATCCTCCTCTCGTGCTATTATTATGATTTTATGAACTATTCACTTCATTTTTTGTCAACCTCTTCCATCACCATTATGTCTTCATCCTCTAGAATACCATCATCTACCTCTAGAGTGATTGTTGCCTCTTTTTCAGCTTTTCCTCCACCTTCAATCACTTTGATAGGCTTCTTCTACAATCTATAGGTTTAAAAAATTGATTTCATCTTGAATAAAAAAATAAATTCCATTGACATACCTCACCACTTTCTTGGGATCATATTTATCATGTCCTACTCATATTATGAGTCTATATAATTCTTCTATGTAGTCTTTGATACTCGTCTCTTTCTTCCTCAATTCTACAATTTTTAGAATAAATTCAATTTATAATCCATGGGGGAAAAATTATCTTCAACTTTACTACCATCCTATCTTATGACATGATTTTATCCTTATTCTTTCATGGTCTTTCTATTTTCACATTGTCCCACCATAGTGACACATGACCTTTCAGCTTCGTGCATGCATATTTCACTTTTTGATACTCATCCATAGAATCATAATTGAATTATTTATCCATATTTGTTATCCAATCCATAATTTCTTCAAGATTTAAGCTACCATTGTAACATAGTGTATTAATTTTTAGCTTACTACCAATTCTTGCTACAAATCTGATAAATATTATCTTAGTTACATTATTCATATCCTCAATCCCAAACTTTTAATCTCTTTATCCTCATCTTTGCTCACATATCACCATGAGCACCTCTCCATTGAGCCAACTCCATTTCATCCAACCTTTCATGCATAAATCTCATCATCTTTACCAAAGTAGACACACAAGGTCCTCTCACTCTTGCCCCTATTTGAGCAACATTTCCATGGTGTACCATCTCTTTCATGATGCAAACTTCCTTCTCTTAGCTTTCCATTATATTCCACCTAGATCTTATCTATGCACACTCTCCTAGTAATAAAATAAAGATTTAATACCAAATGATGTAAGCATAAGGAATGGGATACAAATCAAATTCTACCTTTATCTCCTATGTTTCAAGGGTTCACACTTTTCTATGGACATCTATGAACAATTACATATTACATCAAATAATTCAAAGGAATGCCACATAAATTATTTATTCCATTGGATTTTAGTAAGTTATAAGCTAATTCATGCTACTATTATTTGTTGAACTACATAACATGGAGAAAAATAATAACACTACTCCCCTAGTACTTCACATACTTCTCCCTTTCCTTTTGCTAATGTAATATCTCCCTTTTATTAAGAAAAGGAAAACCTACACATGTTTGGTCTATTACACTATTTTTTGTAGATTCAACTACCAAAAATAAATCAATGCTCCCCCCACTCACTTCAAATGGGCTCCCCCATCTTTTTCAAGTGACTCTTTATCTTCTTTACCCAACTAGGTGTCCATATCATCTGAAAATATCCACATTCATCATTTCAGACTAGGTTTTCATATTAGAATGACCCTTATGAACTAACCATGGTACCATAGACATACCCATGTCAATAAGGTGTGGGTTCCCCTTTTATCAATGATCATTAATGGAACACAGATTATAGCTCTAGGAGGGATCCTTACATTCAATCTTAAATAACAAATCTCAAGAGTGAAAGGAGGAAACTTATATATGATTTCCTATTTGGTTAATACTACTACTTCTACAATCTACTTTGACAAGATCCTTTTATGGACACCAACCCTAGGAACTTTAGTCCTTAAGTAGTTCCAAAAATTATTTATTCGCCTATTATGACATTATATTTTGGAAATATGTGATTACCCATATCCCCCTGTATATTAATAAATCAATGAAGAGCTCATGTTAAGGCTCTCTAATGAGATGAAAAAGTCAATTATGAGCATTGGAGCCTATTAGTTCTACCTACATTTCACTATCATCATAATAATGGTATATTGGTATCACCTCTTGGGTTTCCCATTCGTGTTTTTGATAATTTATCTGAGCAAGAAATCACACATCAAATCTACAATAGGATTGACTTACTATGTAAAGAGAAGAATTAGGCACCGTAGCCCTCATTTCCTTACACATTTCATCACACCATCATTTGATAATGGTTAGGATTATGTCCAATTACAACCATAGGGGATCCTTTTATTTAAATGAGCATGACCTTAGTAATTAGGATCTTATGGGAAAATTTAAGACCCATATATAGGCTTTGAAATTAAAAGTGTATGTTGTTTGTAGTCACAACACACACCCTCATGATTGGGTCTACATCAATGCAATGGATAGTGAGGATATGAAAAAGGTGGAGATTGTTGGCATTGGGCTTACCGCAGTACAGGTTAATCAACCAAGGTAAACTAAGGAAAGGCTATTAAGACTACATTGAGAAGGAAGGTATTACAAGGCCTACTTCCACTAACACTCGCATTAAGGATCATTAAGATGTAATAGGTAACTCAACCTTTGGCTTTCACTTCCTCTAATGTATTTTTTAAATTTGTGGAAATCCCAATAATTCCTCTCCTCAAGTAGAGGGAAGGGTAGATCAAACCCGAGTGACTCTCCCTCCCTCTCCATCTATGGCCCCATAAGAGGATTTCCTACTTGGAATCCCCCTATTATAACTCAGGTAGAAGTAGCTCTAATGAGGACCATTACATAGATTCCCTTTCATTTATTATTCATGCCACCACACATCCCAAGCATTTCATGACAACCTTTTCATCCCCTCTCTCAATCAATATGGTTACTATGTCCCTATCTATTGTTACTTCAAATCCCTTAGTGGATAAAATCATATTTCAATAGTGGACCAAATCCCACATGTTTCATACTCCAAGGCCACTATTATACCCAAGTTCCCACCCTAAGTAATACCTTTCATTTTATACATTAGAGAGTGGAAGGAAAAATAAGTGCAATCCTCAATTTCCATAAGTCAATATCCAGTGACTTTCTTATAACCCACTACTCCTTTGACACCTCCATCTTCTTCTCTTCCAAATGTGACTACCCTTCCCATAATCATGAATCTTGCCTAACCACTTTTCACATCTCCTTTAGTACAAGGGTCCACTTACATTATGTCATGCAAAAAAATATATATTGGTTGACCCTGCATCACCCATCCCTATACCTCCACCCCACACTTCACCTTCTTCAACAACCCCATCCTTCACCAACACAATGTCACAAGCTGGAGGAAACTAGATGGAAGGAATACAGTTGGACAAAACCTAAAGGATAGGGATGGTGATCTTGGAAGAAATAAAAGTTAATTTATAATTTGATAAATGCACTATAAATATAAAGAGAGTGACCGAAAAAAGGGTTATGATGGAAGGACCACCCACTTTCCATGTGGTATAGGGAGAATCATTTACTTTGACAAGAAAAAAAGAAAAAAATAGGAAATATTGATGAGTGGGAAGAAGATCCCAATTTTTTGGTCACTGCCACTCATGAGGTAGAAAAACAAGTCATTTAGGGCATAAAGTAGAAGATATAAAGGTTAAAGACCCAAATGAGATCCTTGGTGTCAAATTATATCACTACATAAGTTAAGCAATCACTTGATTCATTATATGATCTCTTGGTAGAATGTTTCTAAACAAAGGCAAGAGGTGCCCTTAAGCAACAAAAGGTAAAGTGATATATTGACCATATTACCAAGTATGAAGCTAAATTGGATCATCTAACCAAATATGTCAATAAGAACATGTTCCCTTAGCTAAACCTCATTTATCAGTACAACATTGGGATGAGTCAAAATTGGATGATTTATATGAGGACTTCATTATAGCAGTGGGTAGAAGAGATGGACACTATAGTTCATGATATAGAAAATACAATAAACTCAATTATGAAATTAGTTCCAAGGAGTTGGGATAGTGTTGTTATTTAATTCATATGGATAACTTGATTCAGTAAAAATAGCTAATTTCATGACATAATTCAATAATAGAGCCTAGGATGCCAATAAAGTTGGCAGTAAGTCATTGACTCAATAAGTTGTGCTAAGGATAAGGTATAACAAGTAAAAATAATTAAAGTAACACCTTATACCCTTCTTACTAGTCATATATCTCACTTGGACAATGCAAGGGTGTTATTTAGAGCCCCTATTATTTATTCATCTAGAATTGACAAGCATTGTCAAGCATGTGTTAAAGTCATATAGGCTCATCATGCTAGTCCAACATAGGATGGTGAGTCTTAGGCCCTTATCCCTATTGATCCCACTACTCAACTAGGAGATATTCCAACTAACACTCTTCCAGGTGACACTTAGCAATATAGTTCAACACAAGTTGTTAGTACTCCAAGTGCCACCTCATAGGCCAACACTTTGTCAACTCCTCTTGGATCATGATGAAAAATAAATGTGGCTAGTTTTACTTGTAATTATTTGAAATTTGGTGGCTTGGTGGCTTTGAAACATTGGTATACTTTTGAGAATCATTATGAAGGCTTTCCTTAGGAAAACTAAAGTAGAATGGGCCTCACCCAATGATGGGGTTTTTCAACATATAATCCCTAAGGACAAAGATGAAAGGTAGTTAGAAGGAGATATCCTTGGAAGAATGCAAAAGAACCCCTATTGGTTAAATTTTGTATGCTTATGCATAGTGGGCCTCCCCCACTTTCCTTGTCATTATTCTTTCTTTGTCTCTTTTGTAATAGTTTCAATTGTAATAACCTAGTCATAATGGTTGTGATTTGGCCTCCCTTCTTAAAAGAAGGGTCTTCTTCAGTGTTATGCATGTGCATCTCTAAAACATTGTAGGTGTGTGATTTTGAATTAAAACATAGAGAATTTTTGGAATTCTTTTAAATGTTCATTGTGTCTTCTTTGATTTTTATGTGAAAGACTTCCTGAATTCTTAGTACAAACATGGTTAATGTTCATTTTTTTCTTAGAATATGGTATGAAGCCTAATATTTTTATGTAAAATTTTTTAAGTTGAGTAAATTAATAATCAAACAAGTTTATGTAATATATTATTTTTTTATAAATGGGCATACATGAATGTGTCTATTAAAAATTGTATACAGACATTTATCTTAAGGAATAACACTACATGGATCATGTTTATTAAAAATTTCACCCCTTAGACTCTCTACCTTATCTAGCCTAGTTTGATCCCAAGCATAGTTACCTAGGTAGAGGTAAATTGTATTCATATTCATAAATGGTCTATGCAAACAATAGCACCCCCAATAATTTTAATAACCTATTTTTTACCCTACCCTCCTATTATTTTGAGTTTCTTTTTCTTGACCCACTCTTAGAATGAGGAATCATCACTGATATCCACCTTGGCAAGATTGAAAAAGATATCAATATTTAGTATAGTGTTTGGACATAGGATTGAAATATTTATGTGGTAATACTTGCATGCTCTTAAAGTTATTCCCAACAAGCTACATAGGAGGGCCCACAATTGCTACTCGTTCCATGCATTATCTTTAATAAGTTCTAAAATAAGAGGGGTTTTTCCCATTCATGCCCCTGGGGATGTCTGACTAAAACATACATTAACAAAGAGGAAAAAATTGGAGCTAGGAGGGTATCTCTGAAACATTGTAGAATACTTTAGATAAATCAACCCTTAGGCTAATGTTTAACCTAGAATAATTTAGAGTCTTATGCACATATCACTAGGTCTAAGTTAGACTTATGGTAATTCTTATTCCCACCCCTATAATTTCATAGGAGACCAAGATTCAGTAGGTGGAGACCAAGAGCCTCTAAGTTTCAACCTAGTCCACTGATGTGTAGTAATATCAATAGTTCTAGGCCTATGGCTTGGTTATTGGATCAACTATTAACATTGTTAGGGACCTCCATGGCTTACCTAGAAACCCTAAAATATAGCTTACATGATTCACACCTAATGGGAGACACACTTCCGAATAACATATAACTTCTTATAAGACTACCTAAGACTTTTAAACATTCAACACAAACATGTGGCCTATAAGTTATTTCCATTTACTTTGTAGGATGTTGTATATGACTAGTTCTTGAAATTATTTAAAAATTCCATCACTACATGGGACCAATTTATCAACACCTTCTTAGCTCAATTTGGGCAAGTTATTCACCCTAGTGTGTTATACCAACAATTTATAGTATGAAGAGGGAAACCATTGAGCCGATTAGAGCCTTTAACACTTAATTTCAAAATATGTATAACCAAATAACCATGATATAGAAATTTGACATCTAATTGACCCTTAAAATGTACAAAAACACTTTATATCCCTAGATAGTGGTCTTCTTATGAAGATATCCTCTCATAGTAGACTTATCACTAGCACGTTTAGAAGCCATTGAGGTAGATATGAATTTGAATTTATAATGTCAAATGTTTGTGGCCATCCCAAATGTTGTCCCTAAATTATCATCCTTGAATATAATTTTTAATATTAACCATAACATTCTAATACTGAACCTAATACCAGTGATCAACCAACTACCTCTAAGATAAGTATTGCCTAACTAACACTTGGGTTTCCTTGATCTGACCAGTGGTGACTGGGTAGCCTAGGTTTATATCTAAGCATTGGTCCCCATTGTAAATAATATCCAAAATGTACCCCATTTTTCTAAAAAAAATGAATTAGATGTTATTTATCAAATGGTTCATAATCTCAACGATGACTTTTTAGGCCTCGAAGGATAAGCGAGAAACACAAGTGGAGAAAATCCCAGCCAAAATTTCTCCTACCAAAGGTATAACCATCCTTTCAATCATTATAATAACCACCTTAATATTTCATCTAATAAATTTTTTAAGATTCATATCTATGAGTTGGCCTTGTGTAATTATTATAGAGTGAAAAACATCACTGAACATAGAGAAATATATTGCATCAAATTCTATAATGCCTTCAACATATTTTAGAAAGAGATGGATGGGTTTGAGGTGGTTCCAAATATCTAATATCTTACCAACCCACTTGAGTCCCCAAACACATCTAGATCCCCAAATACCACCATGGTATTAGATACTTTTAAATTCCCAAACTAAAATGATATTGAACTAGAAGAAAATAATAACAAGGTTCATTTGTTCCAATAATATCAATAAAATATTTATTTGTTAATAATTAAGACACAAAACCAATCTCTCATAACATATACTCCTAATCCCAGAGACACACCCCCTAATTTAAATCTAAAAATGAAACCCTACCCCAAAAATGTATTGATCAAATGCTTCCCATGGAACCACTACTAACCCTAGGTAAAGGTAGTTATAATATGGTAGAAGACATGAAAAATATCAAGATGAATATTATGTTTTATGATCTCACCCAAATCATAGAGCAAAATGACTTGATTTTGAAAGCATTGAATGAGAAGCTAGTCTAAAATAAGTGGAAATTATCTCATACTAATGTAGTGGTTCATAAAAACAAGGTTTAATCCCCTCCCTTCCTCTTCATAGTTAGGATATTCATGAAGAACTTGCATAATTGCTTGGTATATCCAAGCACTTTGACCAATGTTATGCTAACAGAGGTGTGTAGGAGACTAGGCTTGATTTTGATTAAATCAGAAAAGATTGTCATCCAATTGGAAAAGTCATAAGTTAAGATACTTGTAGTTTTATTGACCATACATATACAAATGAAATCAAATCTTGTGGTTAATAAATTTATAGATACCCAAGTAGTTGAAATATCCAAGGCTTATGGGATGTTTATAAGTAGATATTACTCTGAGACTTTCAATGGGTATATGGTTGTTGACTTTTCTCACATATGATTGCCTTAGAGAGGGGTTTCCATAAAATTATAATAGATAGGGAACCTAAGATGACACATGATAACTGAGTATAATGTTGTAACTAAAAAAGTGAACATTGTGTCATCTAACATAGGTGTTTACACCATTTTAGTTGAACCCACTAATAACAAATATGAAAAAAAAATGTGATTCACTATGCTTGTGGTCCCTTCATTTTGATGGGGCCCATTTAAAATAATATTAAGGATTTTGGGTTCTATTGATTGATCTAAAAATTAAGAGACACTTATACATGTATAAATTACAATTCCCATGCACCAATAACCTTATTGAATATAAAGTATTAATCCTTAGTTTATAGTTTTCCCTAAAATGTAAAGTTAAAGAGCCATGAGTATTTAGTAACTTTGAACTAGTGTTTAATCAAGTTAGAAATAAGTTTTAGTGCAATATTTCATACTTAAAAAAGTATAAACATTGAGTGTGAGAATTGATTTAGAAAATAAACACTTTAATATTATCCCCATCCCTCATGATAATGATCAAATCATAGATTCCTTAGTAGTGTCAACTACAAATATGGCCCTTCTAGACGTCTTTGAACTACAATATTTCTCAATTGAATTGGTACCTTATCCCTTAGTCCTTGACAATGTCAATAACTTCCAAGTATTTGATGATACTTAACAAATTATATAATTTATGAACAACATAAGTGTGTTTGAATTACATGTAATAGATAAAAAGGATAAGGATGATCACATAAGTAATGAGTGTGATAGTGAAGGGATTATGGATCTAAAGGAATTTCAGCTCCCAAAAGGTATGATCTTATTAGAAAGAATCTTTGACCTAGATAAGTCAACTGAGAGGCCTAAACTACCTATCTTTAGGGGACACACATCCATTACCATCAACTTAGGATTGATCAATTATCCTAGAAATGTCAAATGTTAGCCTTGATTACACCAAACTTGAGATGGAAGAATTGAAATGTTTAATCTTATCATATAAATATGTAATAACTTGAACCTATTATGACTTGAAAGTCTTCAACTTAAACATTATAACACATACCATCATTTTCAAGTAAGGATAGAAGCCTTTTAGGCAGAGATAGTGGCCCATAAATCTTATCTTAGAACCTCTTATTCATAAAAAAATTTAGAAATTACTCTCTACTAGGATTATTTTCCCAGTCTACCATTCCACCTAGGTGGGAAACTTAGTCTCTATCTAAAATAAAAGTGGATAAATATGACTTTGTGTCAATTTTAAGAACCTGAAGAAAGCATCAAACAAAGATATTTGCCCATTTTCATCCCTTAATGAGGTGATCTAAATGGTTAGTGGCTCACAGATGATGTCCTTCCTAGATGGATTTTTAAGATATAACCAAGTTTTAGTCAACTAGGAAGATAGAGTCAAAACTACATTCACAACCAATTAGGGTACCTTTACCTACAAGATAATTCCATTCAGATTGATCAATGTTAGATGTACTTTTTATAGAGCCATGGATTTTGCTTTTCAAGGCTTGATTGGTAAATGTATAGTTATTTACATGGATGACCTGATTATTTTCTTGAAACATAGGTCTAATCACATACTCCATTTTCAAAATGTATTTTAAATGTGTTGAAGGTATGGAATCTCTCTAAACCCTTTTAAGAGTGCCTTTAGGGTTACTGAAGGTAAATTTATATGTCAAAATATCACAAAAGAAAATATTTATATTGAACCCAAAAGAGTTAATTAAATTTATAAGATATTTATTCTTTATATCAAAAAGGAGTTGAAATCATTATTTGAAAAAACTAATTTTATACATAAATTCATTTATAGATTTGATGAAATTGTTAAACCTATTAATGTTATGTTGAAACAAGACACAAATATTGAATTGACTCCTCAAGGTAAATCAGCATTTCAAGACATAAGGAGTGACATCATGTAGACATTGGTCCTGATCAACTCAAACTTCATAAGGGACTTTCACTTATACCCCTTTACTTCTGACCACATTATAGTTATTGTGCTCACATAAAGGATTTATTATGAGGAGCATCCCATCACTTTCATGATCATAAAATGTAAGGATATAGAATTGAAACACTCTACTCTAGATAAACATGATTATGCTTTGGTGAAGGTAGTAAATAATTTTAGGCACTACATCTTACGAAACAAGTTTCATGTCACCATATTTGATCCAACCAAAAAATGCATGTTAGGACAAAATGAACTGGGATAATGTAGAGGAAAGGGGATGGCCAAACTATAACAATATAACATCAAGAATAGACCAGCTAATATGGTCAGAGGCCAAGGATTTATTTAACTAATCACTAAAGGTTATCCTTGAATAACTATCTTGCATGTAAATCAAGCTCAAATAATATCATATCAGTGGTATGATCACATCATCCTTTATTTGTGACATGGGATATGTCCTTCAAAACTTAATTAAGAGCAAAGAAGAGTTTTGAATTTGAAAACATTGCACTATATGTTGAATAAATTAATCCTATACCATAAAAATTATGAAAGGATCTATCTTAGATGTAACCAAGGATGATGTTGATGATATCTTGAGCAAATTTCATTACAATCTTGGAAGTGGTCATCCCTCTAGTAAAGTAATAATGCAAAATATATTGATACCTAGGTATTATTGACCCATGATCTTCAAGGATGCTCACCACCATGCCCAAACATGCCATGTGTGCCAAGTGTTTCCAAATAAGGAAACATGTGTATCAATTCCCTTACAACTAATTTTAGAAGTCAAACCATTCACTCAATGGGAACTCAACTTCATTGGTGTCCTCAATCCTAATTCTTTTGAATGACACATATTTATCCTCAAAACCACTGACTATTACATTAAATGAATTGAGGTAATATAAAATAGAGGGATTTTAACTTATGAATTGATCAAGCTCTTTGAGGAGAATGTCATCAAAAGGTTTGGTACCCCATTCTCTCTCATTTAAGATAATGGACCTACATTTTAGTTTACATAATCCATCAAGTGGGCATACGATAATAAGATCACCTCAAAGTTCTCATCCAATTATTAACCTCAAGGTAATGAATAGGTAGAGTCAATAAATAAAAATATTATTGATGTTAACAATAAGTTTGTTGCAGATAAGCCAAGGAGTTGTCATTTGCTATTAAATTATGCTTTGTGGGAAGACCAAACTAGACATAAGAAAACCTTAAAATCCTCACCATTCCTCCTTGTGTATGGCTACTAGCCTATTTTTCCATTATCTTAAGATCCCTACATACCAATTTACATAATATTACATGGGAGAAGATGACCACATACATGCCAGATTGTTGAATATCATTAAAATTAAGGATGCACAAGATGATGCACTATAAAACTTTAGTAAGCATTATGACATAATAAAGATATGGTTTGATAAAAGATCAAAGATCAAGGTGTTCAAAATCTTAGACCTAGTCCTATTAGGGGACAAGGCATATGAAAATAAAGGGTGACATTATAAATTAAATACTCTATGGATTGGTTTATATTATATCTCTAAAATATTGGGACACAATGCTTTTAGGTTGAGTGACTTACAAGGGAAGGATCTATCTCTATCGATGAATAGATAGTTCTTGAATCATTACTTCTCAATTGTGCCATTTGTATCCATCATGGAATGATAGTGAGTTTTATCTTAGGAGTTGTAGTGAAATTACTTATATGTTCTCACAATATAATATTGTATCTATGAATGAAATCTAGATGAAAACTATGCAAATAAAACACTAAACTTGGTGAATTTTAATATAAATTCAATCAACTAAAGCTAGAGTAACAAATGAAAGAAACTAAAATAAAATTTTATACCTTGTTAGTTCCTTCCATTGTGATTTTGATTTGATTTACATTCTTATATGTGGTTGCTCAATCTTCTCAAATGTAAGGGGAATTGGGTAGCATTTTAGTTTATGAACTTTGAATGGCTTGGATGTGCTTGGATGGAATTTATACAACTCCTTTATGAAATCATCATAATAAATGTGCAATGAATAATCTTGGATAAATTGGAAGAATAACCTCCAATTTATAGAATTTGAAAATGGATGTGAACCATCCATCTTGAGATGAAGATCAAGGGCTGAAAATAAAAGGTTTTTTTTAATTCATAATGGGAATTTTCAATTAAAAATTGGAGTGGAGAACATGCGGGATCCACAAATGAATATAAAATTCATTTGGGAGGAAGATATGATATTAAATTAGTAATTGGATATGAGCTGGATTATTAAATTGGAAAAAATTAGATCATGGAAGATAATGGGAATAAAGGTGGATTATTAAATTGGAGGAAATCAAATCATGGAAGACAATGGGAATAAAAGTGGATTATTAAATTAGATCATGGAGGATAATAGTCTTATTAAAATGGAATGGTGGGGGAAAGGTGGAGCCTTAGGGCATGTGAGGATAATTTTAATTTTTTGGATTTATAAAAATTATGAATTTTCAAAATCTATGGAATTTTTAATTAGATAAAGATCAGTTAGCTAACTTTGGATTAATTTAGGGATAATAAATAGTGAATAGTGAATAGTAATGATGAATAGTTATTAGGAATAGTGATTATGAATAGTGATGATGAAATAAGATTAAGGAAAACTATGTATGACTACAAATGATTAGGGATGATTAGGAATTTAGTGCAAAGAAGGTTAAAATCAATACAAAATGTTTAATTTTAAGTGCCTACATTTTTCCCCTCTCTGAGAAGTCATTGCAAGACATTGATGAAGTAATGAATTTTCAAAGAATGACAAAGTCATTGAAAAGATAGAATAAAATTTTAGACAAAGAAATAATGGATGTTATGATTTAATCATTCCCAACCGATAGGTGCAGGAGTTTGGACAAAAGAATAAGATAAGGATTTGAATGAAATGATGGACCCATAATGCACCCTTGAATGTTTGTGTGGGAAAGCAGATGAATTTTTGAAATGATGTAGGAGCAAAAATGATTAAGTGGCTATAAGGAAGGTCATCAAAAAAGTGAAGTACTAGAAATCGATATCATACTTGCAAGATTAAAGTTTGTGTAAAATTATTTTTCCCTTGGTAAAAATTAGAGAATAGATTGGAAAAATAATATGCCTTGCTCGTAAATTTCACACTTGGATGGTGCTCTAGATAGGGGTCACATGAGTAGATGTGGGAATGATATTTCCTAATAACTTGTGGGTTTGAAAATGAAAAAGATAGATTTTCCAATTTGAGATAAATATTTTACAAAATTGATAGTTGCATTCAGTTGGTAAAGATTTATAGGATTTTGATTAATTATGACCTAAAATTTTGAGAAAAATGGTTGTGAAATATGAAAATAATGGGTTAGAGGGAAAAAATATAAAAATGATAGGGGGGGGGGGGGGGGGGCTGTGGTGTATGTTAGGCTCTAGAGGGAATATGAATTAGAAATTTAGTTGTGAAAATTAATTACATGGATGGATATTATTTGGATGGTTAGAGAGTTGCCTTGTGTTTATTTTTTACTTGCTTTGAAATTCCAACATGAATAGGCGAGTCATATTTGAGCAACATAATTTTTCATTTAGTGTAAAACAATAAACACCAATGATATGAAATAATCATGATGAATATTTATTTTTTATGCATAAGGACTGAATAGATTTTAATTTGTGTAAAATAGAGTGCATCATGATATGGAAAAATCATAATCACACTATAATGTAATACACAAAATAATCTCAACTAAAAAAATGATAAAAAGAAAGAAAAACAAATAATTTAAAAGAAAATAAACATAAATAACAAATGTTTACATAAATGAAAAGGATGAGCTTATAATAAAACAATTAAATGACAAGACTAACAAGACATAGGATAAGACAATAAATATTAAGTAATCTTAACGAAGACAAGTTAAGCACAATTATGATAAAATATAGACAAAAATAAAAACTAAATCAAGCAACACCTAAAAAGGAATAAAATGACTTGACTAACATCCTAGGCTAGGGTTGAGACTTTTAGAATCTAAAATTTATGACAACATTGAACAATTGATGAGGAAGCCCTTAGATAACCAAGTTATTATAGATAGAAATGCGAAAAAGTGAAATCACATTTTCAATGAATGGAGATGATGGAGATAGTGGTTGAACTGACCCTAGGGGCCCCATACCCCCAAGCGCTACCTACATAGTCTAAACACTCTTAACATTGAAAATAGTATGAATGCAGGCCACATGTAGTTTTCCCAAAAAGAGGGAGAAGAAAAATTAATGATGGAGTGAGAAGATGAAATAGATAGAGGGATATGAATATAGAAATGTACTTGTAAAATGACATGAGCTTTGTTTAAATTATTTATAAAGTGGAAAGAGAATGGATAATCTCACAAAAGGGTGAGATCCTGGAAATAAGAATACTTACAAAAAGGTGAGAGCCTAAAGGAGAAATAAGAAGAGATAGGAGAGGAATAGATAAAAGATGAGTGTGCACCTATTTAGTGATGAGATAATCATAGTTTCCACTTCATCTAAAGTAAGAGAGACATAATAGATGAGTGGGAACTCATATAGTGACTAATACAGGCATGGTATCCACTTCATCTAGGGTTATAATAAGATGCACTTTTAAAAATAATGAGTATGGGTGCACCATTATCTCAAAGGGAGACAAGACTAACCCAGAGATGATACTAACTCATAAGAAGCATTAGGTTTTAGATATGTAATAATGAAGGATGGTATGGCCAACATGAGTGAGGGAACTATATTAATATAAAAATGAAGAGCGATCAGGTTGATGAATAGGAAAAGCATGATAAATAGGATGGTTAGGATGATTTTATAAGGGATATTTGATCATGCAACCTTGGTATGAGTTGTAAAACCTATCCTATAATGGGGAAAAGGGGTGGAAAATGGCTTTGACATGAAGGGAGTAAATAAAGATAGACAAGGCACATAAAGAGTACTCATTCACAACATTAAGAGACATTGAAGGAAGAAATGGATGTACCTTAAGTAGTGAACCTAATAATATTTCATGAATTAAATCAATAGAGTGGAACTCATGAGGAACATGCATTGAGATGTATGTAGGAGCAATACAAACTAGTGACCGCACCCTAATTGGTGAGGAGCTTGAGTGCTAATGGAAGAATGTGAGGGAGAGCCAATGGTGGATGTGGATGCTAATGTTGACAAGGAGGTGGATAAAGGAAGATGGATAAGATAATGAGGTCAATGATAAAGATGACATTGAATAGGGATAATGGTGTAAGAATCTTGACATGGAGAAGAAGAAGAAAGTACCATGAAACATGAGTAATATCACCAAATAAAATAAGAGAAGATGAGAAAAATGAAATGAAATGGATAAATGAGAAGAAGAAAAAATGTAAAATATGGGGATGAGAGGAATGTGATAAAAAATAGTATAATGAGGAATTAAAAAGGAATGTGATATAAGGTTAGCAAGTATGCAGGGGAGAGAAATGATGAGAAATGTCATAGGTAATGAAAGGAGTGAAAGAGGTCTAAAAGAGACCAAGGAGAAAATAGTTTGGTGATGAAAATGAAAAACAAGGAAACACATGGAAGAAATTGGAATGGGAGGGAAAAGGAATGGAATAAGGAGACAAAAAGGATGATAGGAGAGTGAAGAAACAAGTGGTATCACTACCGAGTAAGCATGGAGAAGAGAAAATATGGCAATCAAGGAGATGAATAGTGAAGTAAATCAGATAGTGGTGTTAGAGATAATAATGGGATGGAAGATGTGAAAGGGGTTAAGAAAAATGGGGGGGAGTAGAGGATTTTTGGATAAGAAGGTGAAGAGATAGGGTGGGTGTCAATCATTTTGTTAAAAGAGATTTACAAGATGAATGGGTGATTAGAAGATATTAACAAGCTGAAAAGGGGTGAGGTGGTGAAGAAATAGTGGAGACAAAATGTAAAATGGATGATAGGAGAATGAAGAATTGGAGCTACATATAAATATAATGAAGGGGATGGGGATTAAAATAATATATGAAGATAAGGGATGATAAGAAGAAAAAGGAAGGACTATGTAAAAGGGTTGATAATGATACAAAGTATGAATGCTCACATAGATGCAAAACATAAGTGTGTACAGAGATGGAAATAGGAAAAGGGAAAATAAAATCACAAAGGATTGTATAGATAAGAAGAAAAAAGAAATTATGGAAGGATTTTCAAAGGATAAAGACCTAGCTAAAAGCTAGTTGTGGATGAAGGGGAGGATGGAAAAGGTGGAAAGGATGAAAATAAACTAGAAAAGAAAAATGGAAAATGGAAAAGCTAGGACTAATGGCACGAAAAAAATGTTGGAACAAGGAAGAATAAAACATGGAGGCAAAATACAAGGGGGCACATGAGATAAAAATAAGAAGATGCACACATATAGGGGCTAGAAGAAATAGAAAGAATGATAGATATGAAAGATGGGAAAGATTAAAAAATTGCGAATTAGAATGAAAATGGATTAGGAGAAGTGGAAGAGAAGTAAGAAGGTGGTATTGAAGAAGATAAATACACAATAGTTAAAAATGGGAATGAAAAAAATGTCCACTATTGTGTAGGGGAATGGGATGATTTGTAATTGGTGAGGAAAGGAAAGTGATTAAGAGGGTACGATAAACTACCAAGGGTAAGGGGAAATAATGAGTATGGTGAAAGAAGATGAAGGAGATAGAGGTAAAGGTTTGGAATAAGTGGAGATAGGGATAAAAATAAGAAGAATTGGGTGATGGAGTAGGTGATATAGTGACCAATGAAGTGAAATGGATGGTGGTTTTGTAGGAGATAAGAGAGATGAATGAGAAAGGTAGTCAATCCTCTTGTTAAAAGAGATTGGCAATCTAGAAAAGTGGTTAATAGAGATTGACAAGATGAAGGGGATGAGGTGGTGAATAAATAGGTAGAGAAATGGAGGAGGAAGAGGAGTCAGGTGATAAACAAAGACAAATTAAGGGGGTATGGCTGAGCTGACCTCAGTAACTAATCATTACTTACATAGTCTATAAAGACCTTAGGATAATGTAGTTCTCCCAAAAATAGGAGTAAAAGCAAAGAAGGATTCAATGATGTTAAAATATAAGGATGCTAAGAAAACTCCAAAGCTTCCCTAATGTATGATACCCTAAGCAAGAGGTCGTTATTAGTAATGGATAATTTGTGAGAAGAAAAGAAGAATGGGGATGGTAATTAGTTGTTAGTGGCTGAGTTGCCCTCATAAATTTAGAAATACCTATATAGTATATGGATATGAGGTCAATATAGTTCAATAAATATGGGAAGTAATGAGAAAATGGGTTGATGGATGAAGTGTAAGATTGACCCATGGATGTTATTAACCCACGTAAGCTAATGGTTACACATTGTGATTGGTTGTGATGATAGATTTATTTTCCCCCAAGCAATGATATATGCAAGGAGTGGACTAGGAATGATATCTCCCAAGATAAGTTGCATCTTAGAAGTGCCCCATGAATCAGGGTTCATAAGAGCAAATGTGGGAATGATATATCTCATTTAAAAGTTGTGAGCTTGGCTCGATTGACCAATTTAATGACTTATTAAGTGACAGATGGATTAAAGGAGAAAGGATGGAAATTGTGATGTTTTTGTTCCCAATCAATAGATGTGAGATATTGAGTGGAATGAGTAAGAAATGATTGTGGATGATTTATGTGTAATCATAAACAAATAATTTAATTGACTGCATGGATTAATGATGCTTCATCACATCATGGATTTTATATGGATGGATGAATGAAAGAGGTAATTAAGGGATGCATGGTGTAACAAATTTGGTTTTGTGTAGTTAAATGTTTGAAAAAGAGAGGAAAATGAATTTGCAATTGTTAGAATGGTGAATTTAGCATTGAGCAAAAATACAAAGATCACTCCCTAAACTAAGATGCAATGAAATGGATGACAAAATAAATGACAAAGGACAATGTGCTATATACAAATGACAATTGTAATGAGTGCCCCCAAGTAAAATAGGGTGGATATAGCCAATGGATTACTCATGGTGCCAAAAACTTGGTTTTCACCATGGTACCTGTGCAAAGTGCTAGTAAATGGGTTTTCACTTGTGGATGAACTATTTTTCTCTTTTTTTTTGGTTTTTTTTGTGTTTTATTTTATATTTTCTTTTTCTTTTTGATTTCTTGATAACGCTATGGAAAATGCTTATATGAACAAAAATGTATGAAAGTGATGTAACATGATGGATATGTATGAAGATTTATGAAATCACTAATAGATATTTTGCAGGTGATGACCTAGCTATTTTGTTTACACAACATATGACTTTAAATTTATAGAAAAGGAATGAAATGGGGAATAGGATAAGTATGAAATGGTGATGAAAATGAAAATGAAAAATTTCCCATGGAAAAGGAAGATAACCTAATCCTTATGAGCAAAGGGGGTAATATACTTCTTACTAAATGCACAAAATACTAACTTTATTGGCGTCATCTAGAGAGAACTAGACCTGATAGAATTAGTAAATAAGATAAAGTTACCCTTTTTGACTTAAACATATAGACAATATTTTTGAAGAACTTTTTATTTTAACACCTTTTGATTTAATATTTAATATTTTTATTTTTGACACCCTACATTTAGTCTCATGTGACTAGGAAGATACATGGGCTCAACACCAAAGGTTATATGTAGGATAGTAAGGGAATCTCTCCCTAATTATAACCCCACACAACTAGCATGATATGAGGGCTCAACACCAAATATTAGTGAAAGGCGAGACATGTTAATTTGGATTTTATGTTGCATAAGATTTTGATAAGGGTGTCTTTTTATTTTCAAGGTTTTTACCCCCACATCTTAGCCCCATACAACTAGTAAGATGCAAATGCCCATCACCGAAGACCAAGATAGGAAAGTAAATTTATCTTCCTTTTTTTTTTTATTAGCATGCTAATGTTTTATATTTATAGGGAATTGTAAGAGGAGACTTTGCCATGGACAAGATTCTAGACTAGGTTGTAAGATAGTATTTTTTAAGTTTTTTAAGAAGATTTAGGGAAGAGAGATGTACTATGCATGTAATAACTAAGTAAAGAACTAATGTAATCTTAATTTTGAAAATGTTTTCCATGGGATAATAGGGTGACATGAAAATTGAAATGATATGATAAGCTTCATTTTGAAAGTTTGTGTTATGCAAACTGACAACTAAATAATCACCAAACATGACATATGATTTGAAAGATAAAATTTAAATGGTGGAAAATACACTGTAATGAGGACAATATGAAATGTAATGATGGCCAAGATGGCTTACATGAAATAAAAGGATGTAAATTGGGTTGCCCCCCCCAAGTGTCAAGGTACTTGTAGATACCAAGTTATTTTTTGCATGACATTGGAAACTAATTTCCATCATGGTACTTGCCCAAGGCACAATAGATATGGTTTTCACCTTTGGATAAATTTATTTATCATTTTATTTTTATTTATTTTTTATTTTTTATTTTTTATTTTTTATTTTTAATTTTGATGTTTTATGATTTTTGTTTTAATTTTTGACATCTTAACTATAAAAGGGTTCAAAATGCATGATGTTGACCCCTATTTACCTTTAAAGTATGTTCTCCAAATATATATTCAATAACTTCATTGATTTCTAAGTTGGCTTCTTCTAGATTTAATAGGATACCATCATATCCCCTACAATAGAGGGTGTTTCCAAACAAGGTGAAGTGGAAAATATGTTGGATAAAGGATGTGTGTCGAGTACATAAAATATTTGGAGGTATGAAATAATAGTGGGGATAAGTATAGGTTTCATGATGTGAAAGGTGATTGGGACCAACAATCTCAAGTATAACAAGACTAGGAATGGTTGCATGTGGGATGATTTGGGAATTCAATGTTGTTCAATGATGTATTCAATATGTGATGGGGATCCATCCTATAATTGTGCTAGTGTGGGGGGTAGATTAATTTGCTCATATATTAGTTCCTTAAAAAGGTTTTCACTGTTAGATACCCAACCAAAGAACTCTATCACCGCTTTGTTGGGAATTAATGGAAGCACACAATTGATTACCAAATACAAGCAACTTAATATGCGAAATTAACCAGAATCAACAAGTAACTAGAATTCAGAAAACAACACAGAATATGAGAGACAATACACAACTTGTATTAAAACTCTTCCAAAAGGAAATACAACAAAGAAGATTGCCATAGTTCTTCCTTACACACCTCTAGGGCTCCCACACCTCTAGGGCATAAATAGTAAATATTCCCTCAAAGCTCTCTCTCTTATGGTCCCAACACACAACTCAAACACAAAGTTGGTGTTCACCTCCAACCATTCAGTATCCACTACTGCCAGTACTCCAGTGCTCCACGCACTCCAAAAAGTACTCAACATACTCCAAGTAGATCTCCCATGAACTGCTACAACCTGCAACCCAAATGATCTTACTTATGGGAGGAACTGCCTTGCCTTCCTCTTTGCTCTCTTTCTGAGTACACACTGTACTCCAAGTAGATCCTCCCTGATCCTGCTCCCTGTTGTGTTGCTGTCCTCCTTGATCTTGCACACCTGCAAATCAATCTAGTTCTGCACACCTGCAAACCTAGATCTTGCACACACATACACCTACAGATCAATGATCTTACTTACCATGTAAATCTCCTAACGTAGCCATGCACACCTGCTGACCAAGATCCTACACCCCTGAAGAACCCTTCTGATTCTCTAAAACTAGCACCCACACTTGGTATTGTTGTGGAACTAGGAGGAACACCCTTGCTCACCTCACACACAGAAGGAGCTAACTTTGCTCAACTCAAATTACAATACAACCTATGAGTCTCTTAAATAGATCTCATGCAAACAATAATTAGACATCTAATTACAATAATTAGATCCGCAGCTTCTAGTCTAAATTTGGCTCTTGACATGCAAACACTTGGTTCGTTAACTAACTGCCCATAAAACTTGCAGTTCTGAACCACACAGGTGACCAACGTTGGTCCCTGTCTGCCTGGAGGTGACCGACGCCAGCTGATCCCTGACCGATGTTAGTTGCTCTTCCTGTCTAATCTTACTGACATCGGTTGGCCTGACTGACGCCGGTGTCTATGACACTCAGAAACCTTTCTACAACCTCCTCTTTTGTTTGCATTAGTGAAGCTTTTAGCTCCACAACCTAACAATCTCCCACTTGGAGATAAACAGTTGCACTGTACCTGTACCTGTACCCCATCTAATCTATTTTCTAGCTTGTATCCCTCTTCAAGATCAATCTTGAAGACCAACCACCACACAACCTGTGGTGCACCTCCTGTCATCCAAGTAACCCACCACATCCAAACTTACAAACCCATGTAGTGAAGTCCTGACCCTGCATAACATGAATCCCTACTGCTGGTCCCTCTCAAATACCTGAGAACCCACTTCTCTGAATTGGCTCCTAACTCTCTGACAGCACCCACTGCTTGGGCAAACTCAGGTCTATACCAGATCTCATGTGATTTTAGACACTGAACTGTCCAGCCCTTAGTGTGCTCCAGTTCTGCATCCTGAACCTCACCAACACTTGATTCACATCAGCTCCCACTACAGACAAAATCAACCCTGCGATCTTCCATGTCTCTCATGCCAAAGAATTTTGCTGCTCCAAATTCCTCATGACATGCTACTGAACTAATCTTACCCTTAGCTCAGCAAAACCTTGTATGTCTGAACCTGCACCAAGCTCATCCTCCACATACAATAATAGGATAATGTTGTGACCATCATCCACCTGGTAAGACAAACACAATGGTTAAACTGACATTGACTAAAGCCCTGCTTTGTCATCCACCTGGTACCACCTATCAGCCCTATACCACTGTCTTGCAACTTCCTCAAGACCATATGACCTGGTCTTCCATCTCACATGTCTGTTCTCTCTATTTTTTAACTAAGGTATCCATTCATCTTTGTGCTTTCTTATGGTTGGCAACCCTACCAAATCTCCCATTTGGTTCTGCATCATATTCCTACCATGTTCCCACTGTTTCCTGGATCCTTCCTGCTCTGCAGTGAGCAACGAGTATAAAGAAGAGGAACAATGAATTTGAGGCTTACATAACACTTCAGTCCTCCATATGGGCATTTAAGACTCCTTGACAGCTTGTTGTCTACCCAAAATTCGTTACAGTGACCGACCTCAGTCACCACATAGTCTGCATCTGACTGACGTCAGTTTCTATGCACCTGTCCTGACTACCAACTCTATCGACGTCAGTGTCCCTATTGCCGACGTCAGTCTTACCTATTGTCGACATCGGTCCTCCTGACTGATGTCGGTCTTACCCTGCCCAACATTACCAGCTTCGGTTTACACATGACTAACATCAGCACCTGTCTATTCGACGCCAATTCCACTTGACTGATGCCGGTACCTGTGTTCACCTGTGAGTGATGACTTTTTACCCATGAGTTCCTTTGAATCAAAACCCATATCGAAACTGCCCTACTCAGAAGTATCTAGCCCCATCCACTGGTCTCTATCTGTCATCTCCTCCAAGAACACCAAGGCTTTCCAGTTCTTAAGTCTATCAAACACATCTGTCTTCCGCCTAAGAACATGCATCTCCTTCTTGCTCATGTGACCAAGCCTACAAAGCCACACCTCTGCAACAGAAGAAGAGTTAGTAATATAAATAAGTAGATAAAGAGTACATGTTTTCTTACCACCAGCTAATTCAAGTGCATCCGCTATGAGAGTTCTTGTGCATCTCTCATCACCCAACTTTTCTAAAGAAATTAGCCACATCTTCAAACCTTGGACCTGCATGACCTTATTCAACACCCATGTGTTGGCCGCCTACAATTTTAGCTTCACTTCCCCTTTGCCAATTCTTTGGCAAGGCACACCAGTCCCTAAATAAATCTTTCCAGAGTCTCTAAAGACCTTACCATGAAAAGATACTCTATTTCAGACTGCATGGAAAGAGGCAATAGAATCTATAAATTAAGATTCTACTTTATCCAAGAAACATACCAGAGCATTCTGTGCCACATCACCTACAACATCTGCTTTTTCAGTTCCTTCATGCTGATCTTCTACCAACCAACAATATTCTTTTCCTTGCTCTTTCTTTCCATAGGACCGTAATTGACCATCTATGCTTTTCAGTTCCTCCATCCTTAGCTTACTTTCTTCTGTCATTGCTCTACTCCCACTCAATCAGAAACCCTTGAGAGTGACCTGTAATCAAACACAAAACCTGCTCCCTGCAACCTTAGCTCTGATACCACTTGTTAGATACCCAACCAAAGAACTCTATCACTGCTTCATTGGGAATTAACAGAAGCACACAATTGATTACCAAATACAAGAAACTTAATATGCGGAATTAACCAAAATCAACAAGTAACTAGAATTCAGAAAACAACACAGAATATGAGAGATAATACACAACTTGTATTAAAACTCTTCCAAAAGGAAATACAACAAAGAAGATTGCCACAGTTCTTCTTCCTTACACACCTCTAGGGCTCCCACACCTCCAGGGCATAAACAGTAAATCTTCCCTCAAAGCTCTCTCTCTTACAGTCCCAACACAAAACTCAAACACAAAGTTGGTGTTCACCTCCAACGAGTCAGTATCCACTACTCCCAGTACTCCAGTGGTCCATGCACTCCACAAGTGCTCCACGCACTCCAACAAGTACTCAACGTACTCCAAGTAGATCTCCCATGAACTGCTACAACCTGCAACCCAAATGATCTTACTTATGGGAGGAACTGCCTTGCCTTCCTCTTTGCTCTCTTTCTGAGTACACACTATATTCCAAGTAGATCCTGCCTGATCCTACTCCCTGTTGTGTCACTGTCCTCCCTGATCTTGCACACCTGCAAATCAATCTGGTTCTGCACACCTACAAACCTAGATCTTGCACACACATACACCTACAGATCAATGATCTTACTTACCATGTAGATCTCCTAACGTAGCCATGCACACCTGCTGACCAAGATCCTACACCCCTGAAGAACCCTTCTGATTCTCCAAAACCAGCACCCACACTTGGTACTACTGTGGAACTAGGAGGAACACCCTTGCTCACCTCACACATAGAAGGAGCTAACTTTGCTCAACTCAAACTAGAACACTTTACAATACAACCTATGAGTCTCTTAAATAGATCTCATGCAAACAATAATTAGACATCTAATTACAATAATTAGATCCATAGCTTCTAGTCTAAATTTGGCTCTTGACATGCAAACACTTGGTTCGTTAACTAACTACCCGTAAAACTTGTAGTTCTGAACCACACAGGTGACCGACGTCAGTCCCTATCTGCCTGGAGGTGACCGATGCTGGCCGATCCCTAACCGACGTTGGTTGCTCTTCCTGTCTAATCATGTCGACATCGGTTGGCCTGACCGACACCGGTGTCTGTGACACTCTACAACCTTTCTGCAACCTCCTCCTCTATTTGCATTAGTGAAGCTTTTAACTCCACAACCTAACATTCACCAAGGGTTTATTCTTAATGGTTTCGATAGGGATGTAGATTTAGATTGTCCAATAGCACCTCAAAGAGGTTTTCATTAAGTGACTTATATTTTTGATTTTATAGATTTGGATTTGGATCGAGATTGCAATTTGGATTTGGATTATCTGATAGTGACTCAAAGAGGTTTTTAGTAAGGGACAGTGATTTCATATTTAAATGGTAAGATTCATCTTGATCAAGGAACACTTATTGTTCCTCAAAATATGTAGAATTCTCCTAATGCTCTTTTAACTAGAAGCCAGCTAGGAAGTCTATGATTATTTGATTATCATTATGAGAGGAAATTAATAGTAAGATTTTTGGTCTCAATCAATGGGTGTAGGAAATGGACTTACAATATGGGAGGAAGGATTGGTGGTCTTGATGAAAGGAGTGGCATGATTAGGCTAAGGAAATAAATGTTAGCATACCCCCAAGTTATAATTTTTAGATGTGGATACACTTGGCTCTACCACAACGTACACTTTTTCAATTAAATCTTGGATATAAATATTTAGTCTCATATAAATATTTGTGGAATGACCTTCTATTTTATGATAGTCAAAATATTCCTTATCTCTATACCACTTAGGTTTTGGGACATTTTCATCAAATGTTTTAGTGTTTGGAAATATGACTAAGTTTACAACGACCAACTTTTCAAAGGCCACATTATAGGGTTTTCCCAAAGGAATGAATTTGTGTTTGAAATTTTCATTACTAGGTTGACCACTAGGGATTGCCTTGTTGTTGGGAGGTTGGGTGTTTTGGATTTGGTGTGGCTCTGGATATTAAGTGATACTATATGGCTGGGATGCTAGAATTAAATTTCCTTTGCTAGTGTGATAAGGGATGTCAAAAGTAAGGTTATAACTAGTGGATGGGGACTTGGTTTATTTTCAAAAATAGGGTTACATTTGGTAGGGTGATGTGGAATGGTTTGGGTTCCAAAATCAGGAAGAACATTAGATCCTAGACTTAAAGCTTGTAGTGAGACCTCATTTTTGTTTTCTATGATGTATTCAGTGATTTGGGAATGTCTACTATGGGCTGGAGTGTTCATGAATTTATTTGTGTTAAAGGATGGATTTTTTGGATTGAAAGATGGATTTGACAAATTTGCATTGAAGGTGAAATTATCTAGATTTGTGTTGACAGATTTTAAATTGATTGTCTCTATTGGATTTGGTTACTCAATCTTCTCCAAAGCAAGGGGAATTGGGAAACATTTTGGTAAATGAATTTTGGATGGCTTGGATGTGTTTGGATGTGATTGGATGGAAATTTTACAACTCCTTTATGAACTTAGCATAATAAATAAAATAACTTTGTAATGAAGAAGCTTGGAAGATATACTAATCGAATAACTTTATAATGAAGAAGCTTGGATAAATTGCAAGAATAACCTCTAATTTATATAATTTAGAAATGGATGTGAACCATCCATCTTGAAATGAAGATCAATGGTTAAGAATAAAAGGTAATTTTTAATTCTATTGAATTAAAATTGGAGAGGAGAACATGCAAGACCCACAAATAAATATAAAATTCATTTGAGAAGAAGATATGATATAAAATTAGTAACTGTATGTGACGTGGATTATTAAATTGGTGAAAATTAGATCATGGAAGATAATAGAAATAAAGGAGGATTATTAAATTGGAGGAAATCAGATCATGGAAGACAATGGGAATAAAGGTGGATTATTAAATTAGATCATGGAGGACAATAGGATTATTAAATTAGATCATGGAGGACAATAAGATTCGAAAAAGCTAGGGATGATTAGAGATGATTAGGTATGATTAGGAATTAGTGCAAAGAAGGTTAAAATCAGCACAAAGTATCTAATTTTAAGTGTTTAGAGTATCATAGAAATAAGACTAGAATATGTATATCCACAAAAATCATTGACAGAATAGTAGAATGCTTGATAAATATAGCTAAGCCACTTCGAGGGTTCATCCTTCAAAACAATGCAAAAATAGAAAAATTTATAATATGATGATGAAATATTAACCACTACCTCATATGTATACTCTACTTGGCCATGGTTATTTCATAGGTTGACCTTCATAATAACATAGAGAGATGTGATAAGATAATATAAGATGTATGTAAGCCACAAGTCAACCACATAAATCCCTATGCATGTCATGGGTTAAGGGCATAGCATGGCCCTCCCCTTCTGAGTAATGTTGTTCTCAATGTTGAATCAAACTAGGATGTTGTAGGAATGTTTTATCCTCATATGTTGCATCTTCAAAATGTAGACTCTTTCATTTGATCAAATACTCCTTAACCACTATGGTTTGTAGTTGTTTTGTGCATGTGTGAGGGATCTTTTTAGGCTCCGTAATAACTTGGCATTCTTCATCCAATTCAGTTAACTCAATCTAAGTATAAACTTTATGTTCAATGACATTATTTAGGCAAGAGACATGGAATACTAGATGTATGCGAGGGGACAGAGGAAATTCTAGCTTGTAGGCCACACTACCAATTTTCTACAAGATCTGATAAGGACAATAATACTTCAGGGATAACTTGTTATCCTTTTTATATTATTTTAGATACATCTAATTATATGGATGTAAATGCACAAATACCCAATCACCGATGTTAAAATGTTTCTCATTTTAATTTTTATTTACTTATTGCTTTATTTTATTTTGTGCCATTACTAAATTCTCTCGTAAACTAGCTAGTACTTCTTGTTGAAGGTGAATGTGTTCCTCAACATCTCAAACCTTGGGATTCACCTTCAAGTCTAAAGTGATGTATGGAGGGTGATACTCATAAAATTACACCAAATGAAACATTTTGTAATAAGTGTGAAAATAATTGGTATACCACCATTCAACGAGTGGCAGCGAATGAACCTATTTGTCATGTTTGTTAAAAATAGAACAATGAATGTACCCTTTAGAAATTTATTGAATATCTATATTTATACATAAAATTAAGGACGATAAGATTATCTATGAACCAATTTATTTCTCAAACATGCAAATAATTCAATCCAAAAATTATAAGTGAATATGGGATCTCAATAACTTACAATAATCTTTGGAGTACCATACAATTTTTGAATCGTATTGAGAAAAGTAGAAGTTACTGTACTATAAACAATTTGTTGTAATAAAGAAAAATATATATCATAATTGGTGAGTCAATCCATAATTACCATGATAAAAAATTTACCCTCAGACTACAGTAACCCAGTAATGAAATCCATAGAAACTTGTTCCCACCTCTAGTTGGGGATGGATAAAGACTGCAAAAAAATTGGGGTCTTAATGGTTTCACCTTTGTTTTATTGACATACCATGAATTTAGCCACATATTTATAGAAATACCCTTTGATTCCTTCCCCAAATAAATATTAAGTGATTATATGATATGTTTTTAAAAAAATTGAATGACCTTCTTTTGGAGATGCATGAAGTTCTTGAAGTATTTTATGTTCGACGAGAGAATGCTTATAGAGGTATAATTTATCTTTATACCATAATGTGTTCCCCTTCCATGTAAATTATTCAAACACCATATAACTAAGATAATTATTCAAATCTTGGGTATCCCTAACATTTTCCCATTCTAATCTTGCTTCCTCTAGCCAATTTGCCTATCAAATTATCATTGCACATAATAATGCCTCAACTAATTCATCACACTTGGATAGTGCATCTACCACTGCATTATCTTTTCCTTTCTTATATACTATTTCAAAATCATATCCTAACATTTTAGTGACCCATTTTTATTTTTCTTTTGATGATAATCATTATTTTAAAAAATATTTGAGGCTATCATGATCAGTGTTTACCTAAAAGTGTTGACCTATCAAATAAGGTCTCCATTACTTAACTACATGTAGAATAGCCATAATATCTTTCTCACAGAATGGATTGATCCTATTTTTTTCCTTCATTTTATTACTCTAAAATTAAAGTGGTATGTCTTCTTTCATGAGTACATCCCCCATGTCATATTCTGATGCATCACATTCAAAAACAAGTTTTTAAAAAAAAATTAGGGGTGGATAAAATTGGAGTGGTGCGCATAGTCATTTAATTGTTTTAATGCCTTGGTAGTTATTTTAGTCCACTAGAATAATTTTGTCTTCAACAAATATGTGAGTGGGGTTCTAATGCTACCATAATTTTTGACAAACATGTGATGGTAATCTGTTAGCCCTAGAAATCCTCAAAGATTCCTGAGGGTCCTAGGAACTTGCCTCTCCATCATCGCTTGAATATTTTTATTATAAACTTTCACACCTTCATGTTCCTAGGACCAGCCAAGTTTTTTCTAACACTTAATTTATGCAAGGAGCCATGCCAAATAAATTTAAACATTATAGTATAGTTCATGATGAGGTGGCTAGGGCTAAACCAATCAAACAAAATTATATCCCCAGCGAAGAAGATTCCACCTATATTGATTTTATTTTAGACATGAATCAAGTTGGACTCCACCTAACTATAGCCAAAATTGAGGTACTCACTTGCATTGGCTTGTTATTTAACCTTTTTTTTAACCCAAATTTTATTAACTTTGTGTTATCACTTAAAAAGTAGAACAAAATAGCCTTTGTTACCAACATGGCCATTGAATGATACTATCATATACATGAAACAGATACTAAGTATAATCAATAAGTTATCTCCTAGTGGCTAATTCATAACAACCTTTGAGAAGTATTGAAGTATTGGGCAGAAGACCCTAATAGGTGGGTTAACAGGGAGGATGTGAACAATATCCACATTGATCATTTTAGACCAAATGTTCAAATTGGAATGTCCCTTGTGAAATTACTCCATGGTACCATCAACATATCCCATGCCAACAAGGTGTGGATGCCCCTTTTGTTAATGATCATAAATGACAAATAGATTATAGATCTTTTTGAGGTCCTCCCATTCAATATCAAACACCAGATCTCAGAAGTGAAAGAAAGTGATATCTTCTATTTGATGTCCTATTTGGTTGATGCTACTAATTCCATAATCTACTTTAACAAGATTCATATATGGACTCCAACCCTAGGAATTTTAGTCTATAATCACTTTCAAAAATTGTATCTTCATAAATTCAGACATCATATTTTATAAATTTGTGATTATTTATATCCCCATGTATATCACACAATCAATGAAGAGCCCATGCCTAGGCTCTATGGTGAGATGAGAAACTCAATTATGGTCATTAGGGCCTATTAGTTCTACACATATTTTATTGTCATCATAATAGGGGGGTATTGGTATCATCTCTCAAATTGCCCATTCATGTTCTTGACAAGTTAGTCGAGCAAGAAATCACATATCAAATCTACAATGAAATTGGTTTACTATGTAAAGAGAATAAGCAAGCACCTTATCCCCCATTGCCTTAAAAAAAATTATTTCACCATCAATCAATAGTGTTTGGGATTGAGTCCAATTATATCCCATAGGAGCTCCTTTAATTTGAATGATCATGACCTTTGTCATTGGGATCTTATGAGCAGATCCAGGGCCCATATACATGATTTGAAAGGAAAAGAGTTTATTATATATAGTCACAACACACACCCTCATGATTAGGTCTACATCAATGTAATATATAGTAAGGATGCGAAGATGAAGATGGAGATTATTGGTAGTGGTCTTGCCCTAGTATTAGCCAATTAGCTAAAGAAGACTAAGGAAAGGCCATGGACCTCTAAAGTCCTAGAAGAATCACCAAGCACCAAGACTACATTGAGAAGGAAGGTGCTACAAGGCCTACCTCCACCATCACTCATACTAAGGATCATTAAAATGTAGGAGGCAACTCACACTTTGGCTTCCATTTCTTCTTTTGTATCTACTTCTTTGGTGGAAATCCCTAGCATTTCCACTCCTCAAGTAAAGGCATGGGGAGATCAAACCTTGGTGACTCCCCCTCCTTATCCATCTATGTTCCCATAAGATCAAGTCCTAATTAAAATACCCTATTATATCTCATGTATAAGTATCTCTATTGGGGACCAATACACATAATTCCCTAGTGGGAACCACTATATAGAGTTCCCCAATTGTCATTATTCCTACCACCACTTAGCCTATGCATATTATGCCAATGTTTGCATCCCCTCTCTTAGGCAATGTGGTTTTTAAATCCCAAACCATTATTACTTCAAAAAAATTAGTGGATCATACTCCTATGTCAATAATGGATCCAATCCCACTTTATTCATACTCCATGGCCACTATTATGCCCAAGTTTTTATCCTTTGCAATACCTTTCATTTAAAGATTAGAGAATCCAAGGAAAAATAAGTACAATCCTCCCTTTTCATAATCCAAACTCCAATGACTTTATTTTATTCTACTACTATGTTGGCACCTCCATCCTCTACTTCTCAAATTATGACTACCCTTCCACCAGTCATAACTCTTACCTCACCTCTTTTCACCCCTCCTTTAGTATAAGGTTCCTCCCCCACTTTGTCATGCAAAAATTTTGTATTGTTTAACCTTGCATCACCCATCCTTAGACCTCAACACCACACTTCACCATCTTCACCAACCCCATCCTCCACCTCCACAATGTCACATGTTAGAGGAAACTAGATGGAAGGAATATAGTTGGTCAAAAACACAAGTAGAGGGATGTCCAAAATTGAATAACCCAAAGTTAAATTAGAATTTTAGAAAAACACTAGAAATCTCAAGATAGTGATCAAAATAAGGGTTACAAGGGAAGGACCACCCATTTTCCATGTAGTGGAGGAAGATTTATTTGCCTTGACATGAAAAAGAAAGGGAAAACCAGGAGAGACTAGTGTGAGGGTAGAAGATCCTAAATATTTGGTCACTTCCACTAATGAGATAACAAAGCAAGTCATCTAGGGAATAAAGGAAAAGATACAGAGTTTAAAGATCCAAAATAGAGCCTTGGTGCTAGATAATATCATTATAGAGGTTAAGTATGCACTTGATTTATTATATGAGCTCTTGGTAGAATGTTACCAAACAAAGTCAATATGTACCCTTAAGCAACAAAAGGTAAAGTGGTAACTTGACCATATTACCAAGTATGAAGTTAAACTGGTTCATCTATCTAAATTTTTAAAGAAGGACATGTTCCCTCAGCTAAACCTCATGACTTAGTATGACATTCGGATGAGTTAAAATTTGATGATTCATATGAGAACCTCATTACAATAATGGATAAAAGATATGAACACCATATTTTGTGATATATACAATGTAATAAGTGAAATTATGTAATTTTTATAAGGATTTGGGATAGTGTCATTATTTAATCCAGATGAGCAACTTGATTCCTTCATGGAATTTTTCATTAAACTGGCTAACTTTATGATAAAATTCAACAACAGAGCTTTGTATGCCAAAAAATTTTGCAGTGATAAATTCATTGACTTTATAATTTATGCTAAGGAGAAGGAAAAACAAGCATCAAAAATGAAAGGAACATTGTAGAACCCTCTTACAAGTCATGTATCTCACTTGGACAAGACCAAGGTGTTGTTTAAGACCCCTATATTTCTTTATCTAGAATTGACAAGGATTTAAAAGCATGTATTAATGCCATGTAGGCTCAACACACTAGTTCAACATAGGCTGATAGGTCTTAGGATCATGCCCCTACTAATCCCACTGGTTAACCAAGAAATCCTCCAACTAACACACCTTGAGATGACACTCAAAAATCTAGTTCAACGCAAGTTGACAATGCTCCAAGTTTCATGTCATAAGCCAACACTTTTCCAAGTCCCCCTAGAGCATGATGAATAAGAAATATGGCTAGATTTTATTTTTTGTTATTTGAAATTTTGTGGCTTAGTGGCTTTGAAGATGTAGTCCACTTTTGAAAATCATGATGAAGGTGTTCCCTGGGACAATTACATAAGAGTGGGGCTCACTCGATGATGAGTTTATTCAATATATAATCCTTGGGGATAAAGACAAAATATAGTTAGAAGGAGATATCCTATGAATAATGCAAAAGGACTCCAGCTAGTTAAATTGTGCAAGTTGTGTATGGTGGGCATGTCACCCTTCCCTTTTCATTATTATTTATTTCTCTCTTTTGTAATAATTTTGTTTGTAACAAGTTGGTCATCATGGTTGTGAGTAGTCTTCCCTTCTTGAAATAAGGCTCTTGTTTGATGTTAGAGATGTGCATCTCTAAAACATTATAGGTGTGAGATTTTGAATGAAAACTTAGAGAATTTTTAAAATTCTTAGGAATGTTCATTGTCTCTTATTTGCTTTTTTCTGAGAAATCCTTCCTGAATTCTCAATAAAGATGTGGTGAATGTTCAATTTTTTCTTAGACTATGGTATGAAGCCTGATTATTTCATGTATGATTTGTTAGGTTGAGTAAATTATTAATCTAACAAGTTTCTATAATTTATTATGTTTTCCTAAATAGGCATATATATAAAAAATTATTAATAATTGTATATGGTCATTTATCTTATGGAAAAACACTACAAGAATCATGTTTACTATAAATTTCACCCCTTAGTATCCTTATCTTGTTGTTTAACCTTGTTTTAGATATGTGTAATGAAGGTTTAAGGTGTTATAATAGCCTTTGCATAAGAATGAATAAAACTATTATAGTGTATACCAATTAATATAACACTTGGATAAATGCATATTTTGAATTATAGTGTTGAGTTATGTTAAATATAGAAAGTAGACTCAAAATAATAGTTGTATTACATAAACATGAAGAAAATATAATACTTTGATTATTTGTAAATACACAAGTAAATCTAAGAAATATAGAGGTGGAAACAAGCAAGGGTAAGATCAAAATCTAGTCGTCAGATTTTAGAAATATTATTTATGGAGGCTTGGACACTTTCATTGACTCTTTTGTCATGATCTCAACATAATTATTAAATACAAAATATTTATTATATTGTGAATAAATCACCTATATCCTTTTGGGTCTTATATTGCCTTTATGTTGATGTATTTTGTTTTCACGCATAGTTTGTTAATGACTATGTATGGATCAAACCCTAGATCTTCACCTTAGGTCTTTGTATCTTACCAAAAATACATTAGTGGACTCACGGTGTTGAGCTGACCACAAAAAATCCTTTATCAATGAGTAGTACCTACATAGTCACTACTCCAAGGAGAGCCTCATGCTTATATAGTTATTTCTTAGGTGCTGGCTTATGTGTGCACAAGGGTGAAATATCCTATATGCAAAGCCATGCAATAATATGGCTTGTAACTTCATAAATACAAATCATGGGTTACTCTTTGAGTGATTTAGACCTGTGATATGACTGTTCCTATGACTCATATGAAAATAGGGAAGAATAGGGCAGTATAATTTAGTTATGTAATTGATTGAATGAGCTTGAATAGGTACTTGCTTGATATTTATTAGATGAATAATGAGTAAGCTTAGATTTGTATTTATACCACATCTTTTAAAAATATTTCATGGTAGGGTTCAATAAGAAAAATGGGCCAACCCATAGGATTCTAAAGATTTGTAAATCATATGACTTTTGAATACTAGACACTTAATAAGAATCTAGACACTTGCATGAATGCAAGTGTCCCTATGTGCAATGTAAGTGTCCAATAGCCTAGGAAGCCGATGAGGATCTAAAACTAATAACGAAGGATATATATCAGGTTTTAATATTTTTATACAGTGTAAGATATTTAGGTCATCATAAATTATAAGGTCATACCATAAGATAAATAATTAGGCACAATGAGATGGTGAATATGAGTCTTTCAGTAGTAGGAGGTCTATAATTGAAAGTCCCTGATAGGTATTTTTTAAGTATACAAGAGTAAGATACTATACGAATCAGATTTTAGTATCTACATCCTCCCTCTTTAATTTATTAATGCATAAGGATGAATTTACTAGTTTAAATGAAATAAATGTATACATAGGTGTGTATAACACACCTTACCTTTGCTTGAGCCCACTTTGAGTGTCTTGATGGTGTATGATATATAACTAAGAGAATGTAATAGTATAAATTAGTACATATAATTTATAATTTAACACAATTAAAATGCTTGAAAAGAAATAGAGTAAGGAAGGAGTACACATGTGTCTCAATGCAACCATGTTTCCCCTTTATACTTAGACTTGGTAAATATGATTCCTTATGAAGCATTGGAGCTAAGAGAGGTTAAAAAATAAACCTTGGATATTTTAATAGGGAGATTGGAAGGTAATCATCCCCCAATCTAGTGTAATGGTGAGTTGTGACATGGCTATTGAGATCATTATATCTCAATCACATAACTCAAGTGACAATATAATAAAACCCAAAATAAGTGGTATAAGCAACTCAAACTAAAATAAAAATGTATTGTTAATCCATTTAAGGAATTTAATATCAACCACACTACTAAATTGAACCAACTTTTTTAAACACAAAAGGCTCGAATGGTGATTCCTATTAAAAATGGTGTTTCTTGGTAAAGTATCAGTATTTCTTGGTAAATATGTTTGAACAAGTTTGAATATGTATTTGTATTTTTTGGTGCACTTGCATGGCATATGCACATATAATGTGTCTCAATATAAATTATTTGTCAAAATATAACCTCTACTTTGTAATTATGTATAATATCTATCACAAATCTGAGAAACTTTGTCCCAAATCTGTGAAAATTGGTGGAATGTATAAGATTATGACCCAAGTGTATATCTAAGTCATATAAACTATAATGAAATTCTAAAATTATAAAAATTATATAATCATGGAGATTATGTCTCTATAACATTACCCATTGATATATCCCCCTTTTGAGGTGGGGGGAATGGAATCAAGTAGTTACCTTACCTCAAAAAGATCAAATAACTATATAATTTGTGTATGAATCATGTAACATATATGAGTAGCATGTCTAAATAAATATGTCAATAAATTTCACAGTATGTGATTACAACAAGACCTAATATGCATGATATGTATCATGTCAATGTCTATAAATTAACAATACAAGCTTATCAAAAAATCAAGCACACATAAAAGAGTACTCAATCTTAGATAGAAGGGGTGTAAGGAGACCACAAAAAGGGGGCATATTAAAATATTGCACACTCAAAGGAAGGACATATTCAAATGTTCACATAAAAAGCAACATATATTGGTGCGAGGGCTAATAAATAAGGAACATATTCAAATTTTCCATGACCAAGATAATAACAAGCAAGAAAAAGACACTCAAATAAGTGATAATGGGAATAAATGAAATATAAGCAACCAACATAAACATATCATACTAGTCCATGCATATATGTGTTATAAAAAAATGTCATGTAATATATCATACCAATACATTATGAAATATGTAAGCATGAGTATGGGCATGTGTAAGCATTATTATATAAGCTCAACATGATAATGTATGAATGATCATAAAGTAATGTAACATGTACCAATCATGATCAAGTTGGTACATGTTCCCAACGTAGTATATAATATGGGAAGTGGAAAGGTCCAACATCTGTATGGGAAAATATCATGAGTTTAGGGTATGCATGTATCACACTCAATTATGTTTAAAACATGTGTGTATAGAAATGATATGTTATCTACTAACATAAAGTAAAAAACATATATGTTAAGGAGCTAGTAAACAAGTAAATGCAAAATACTTTTGTATTTTTGATTTTATTTTAATGTTTTTGTATTTTATTGAATATGTGATTTTTTTGTATTTTTAGAATATTTGGAAATTAAAAAGTTCTAACTTATGATCCCATCTAAGGGATGCTCACATGTATCTCTAAACTCAAAATATGGTACATCAAATTGGTGATACTACCAAAGAGCATTATAAGTGTCATATCTAGAACTGTAGAATCTATAGTACTTTGTATATGTCTCATAGGACTCTATGGCCATGAAGAGGTCATAAAAGGAGTATGATTTTTTGGAACCCGTTGTTTTATTATATGTTTTTTCTTGGGTATAGTTGTAATTAGAACATGTTTATTTACTCTTAGCAATTGAGTGAACCATGTAGGTGTAGATGAGGATTATGTGGAATCCATTATGTATTTATGGTGTAATGGTATCTCATGTATGGGCCACCTAAGAAATGTAATTGCATTTTTCTTACCCTTTCATGGATGATTAACCTAAGTAGGTTTTATAATTAGTTATCTGAGAATAAACTTATTGTTCAAGTGGATGTTCATATGGAATTATAGAAACTATGACTACCATGTTGATATGAATGTATTTAATACACCCATGTATTGTAGAAGTATTTTACTAAGCTTATATATATAAGGTCATCCCAATAACATATAAAAAACTTTCATGTATGGTATAACTAAAAAGATAGTAACTACATGTTGGACCAACTTGTAAAGGTAAATAAATCTTGCCAATAACATGTTGTGATGTCCCATCAAATACTCTGACCATTTTGATCTAAGGGTATAAATCATCATGTGTATATCTAAAATGTGTAAGTAACATCATGGTACATGCATTCTCACTAGCACCATTATTAATCATAACACTATATATAGGCTAATGGTTAAGGTATGCTCAAATAAATAATGAATGAAGATCTGAGTCATCATCCACAATTTCATTCTCATTAAATTCAATATTTCTCTAAACCATAGATGATATTATGCATGTATAAGTGCCAATAATCCCATCTAATGGGTGCCCATAAATTAAAGGATGAAGATGTGCATTATATACCATTTACACTTTTGGATATTTCTTAGAATGACCTTGTGATGGATTATTAAATATCTTCTAATTTTGATGGTCACCAGATTGTGAACCTGAATCCTTTAGAGGATCATCAAAGGTAATTTATTGGTTATTAATAAGATCTTAGATCTTATGTTTCAAGGTATAATATATGTTTTTAGAATGCTTTGGGCATTGGTGATAGTCACAATATGAATTGGCATCATATCCTTTTGATATAGCTTGACTCATATTAACCACTATGGGATGAGGGAGAGATATGAGATGACACTCCACAAGCTTCTTAACTATTGAAATTGGAGACTCAACTAATCACATAACTTATCTCTTAGGTGTGTAATAGGATTATGCAACACCTTTTCTGAATCAATATCATAAGGTGATTTTGTAAAATTTTGTTCAATATTTGTAACCTTAGTTTGTAAATTTTGTATAGTTTGGATAAGATCTTTCACATATTGATCACTAAGGTCTAAAGTTTGAGAAGTCACCAAGGGAGATGTACCCATAGTTTGAGTTATTATAGGCATTGAAACTGGTAGTTAGGTTGAAGTATTAATGTTTACCATGTAATATGTAGCAATAGTAGGATATATTTTAGGGTAAAATGGTGCACATACATAACCTATGCCCACATTAGAAGTATGAAATGATGATGTGCTCATGGGGAGCGTTATTGGTATATGGGGATGACCCATAACTCTAATAATATGATCGATTGATGAACCTGGTTGTTTATTTATGATTTTTAATTTATAATATGGTTCTTTGGATCTCATCAAGATCTTTAGGGTTTTGTCATATACGGTGTCAAATTATAGTAAGAGCTTGTACTTGATCTTGATCTATTTATTCATGTTTATTATTTTTATTAGATTCATCATTTTCATGATCAAATGCATCTTCTATGATAACCTCTTCAATATGTGATTGAGTTTCATTAGTATCATCTTAATTAGGTGTAGGACTGTTTACTTTATTGAATTAAGCCATATTGGGTGGACAATGAGGAAGGTCTAGGTGTTCAATAAAAAGACCAGTTGATCTAGGGCTATGCTTAGGTTTCACACAAATGATAGAATAAATCTAGAAAAATATAGTAATGAAAAACCTTAAAAGATTGAATACCTTAAGGTAAGCTAGGGTTTGGATAAAGATATGGGTTCATCAAATGTTTAACCCTAAATTGAGATGGATTGACATAGTATAGGGTTAAAAATATAGAAATGAATAAGCACAAGTGTGATAAATAGATCTATATCAGACTAATTAATTGTAAACTCAGATAAATAATATTTTGAATTTAAATGTTGAGATATGCTAAAAATAGTAAGTATAACTACTGATTGATATTTCAATAAATAGTAAATAAGAAAACTTAGTTGGCTTACTATGCACATGTAGATCTAGGATGAAACAAGCTATAAGTGGATTAGATCTAGATTCTAGATCAATCATCAGATTCTAGAAACTTTCACTCTATGGCCTTAGACACTTATGTCAAATATGGATGGTTATGTTGACATAACTATCTAACCTAGACATAGGTGTCTAATAAAGAATATTGACTAGATCTAGATATGACCACATAGAACCTTCTAGGTTTTCTATTACCTATGCTTTGGTCTATTAAGATCTCAACACATGCTATTGTACTTTGGCAAATGATCAAACCCTAGCTCCCTCACCCTTGGAGTGATTATGAAAAAAATGGGTTACTGGGTACATGATGTCGAGCCACCCCAAGGACCCCTCTATCAATGGGTGTTGCTTACGTATTAATAACTATGAATAGGGCCTTGAAATTATGTATTTCTCCCCTATGTGTATGCTTGTGCATGCATAAGGATGCAGTGTGTGATAAGCAAGTACATAGAGTGACCTTAGCTTGTAACTTGTAAAATATGGCTCATAGGATTCTCTTTCATTACTTAAGACTTGTATATGGGTTGTCCCTATGATTGCAATTGAAATAGGAAAGAATAGGGAATCTTTGCTCACTTGAATGTTTGATTGAGTGTTTTTGGTAAGTTGCCTTGTGAGTTGTTAGGTCTTTACTAGGTGAGGAATAAATGAGGATTGATTATACATATAAACTAATCCTTTCAGGAAAAATATTAAATTAAATCAATTAGGTTGACCATAAAGACACTATATAATTATAAATTTGATGACTTTATGGCACTAGACACTTAGTTTGTCACATGACACTTGCGTCGACATAAGAATCTAGCCAAGAAGTAAGTGTATGAGAAGATGGAAAAGAGGTAGAAGTCTAACACTTGTAGAGGATGATAATAAGCAGGTTTATATTATTTTAAGCATCATAAAAGGTTTGGTCATCATAATAACATATGTTTGAACTAAGAGATAAATAATAGGCACAAGATATAGTGGATGCAAACTTTTCAGCAATGAGAATGTCTAAGAACTAAAGGGTATAACCATGACAAGTATTTGCCAAGTATACAAGACTAAGGTGTTATATAATTTAAATTTAGTATCTACATATGTTTTCAAGTTATCAAAGCATCGTAATGGTTTTAAAGACAAGAGAAATCAAATAACAAATTTTGTGCAGCAAAACCTTAACTATGATATATCGTATTTCTCATCATTTGCAAGGGTAATAGGTGCAATGATTAGTTCAAACACATAGTCAACACTTATAAGATTATCAATAATATACTTGGGTGTATTGCATCATTATCAGCATATTATGTTCCTATCCAAATTCATCTTCTACTTTTGTCTTTGATTTGTCACTTCTAGAATTTTTCTTTCTCTATTATTTCCTATCTCCAATATGTTGATGTCAATTGAGATGATTCCATATTCAATATACTAGAGCACAATGCACCACCATAGACCTATAACATACCTATCTAGATTTTGATTATATTCATGATTATGATATTAAGCATGCACAGTCATCTCATCTTCTGATTTTCATAGTCAACAAAGAATAGTGTGTGAACTAAGTATTTTTCTTCTGAATACTTTCCTAAAATATAAAGTTTATATATTTAGCAACATGTCAAAACCATAATAGTTAATCATTTATATATATTTAACATTCTAATAGTTCTAGTTTTACACCTATATATACATAATTAACACTTCTTAATACAATTAGTGTTTTAACAAAAATAAGGTAAAACAGTTCCCCACTCTTTGATGGAGAAAGAATAATTTTAGCTGAATCTTGAGTGACTAATATCTGAATGGGATTTCGTAATTGGGTGCACCATATTTTCTCAATAAAACTAGTCATATCTTTAAGACTTACACCTTGGTTGGTAACCCAATTTTTTTCCTAATTACCTTCTCTTGCATTGTGATTCCAACTTACCTCTGATAATTTCTTACTCAACCATTTGATTTCATCTACTACCATTTTAATATTCCAAGAGTTCATGTCATTTCCTGTAATTGCCTTTAGAATAACTTGGGAATCTCCTTCCACTTTCAAAGGATTCCAATCCTGGGAAACTTCTAATTAGATCCCCTTTAACAATGATTTCACTTATGCCATATTACTTGTCTCACAATCGAAGTCTCATACAAAATATTAAGATGGATTGACCATTATCATCCTTGAAGATTATTCCTTCTCTAGAAATTTTAGGTTCCCTTTCGTGGCTTCATCAAAATTTATTTTGATCCATCCATCTTCATGGGGACACCATAAGAATTAAGAGGGCAATTTTAACATCAGACCACCCCCTTTATTGGGTAATAGTTTGTTAAAAAATTTAAATGAAGATTGTATTACACATTTTATTTATCTATTAAGTTAGAAAAGTTATCAAAAAATCTATACAATCCCATAAAATTTAAACATAGTATTGTAATAAATAGTTATTTTATTAATTAACTTGAATAATTTCCAAGTAAAAACATTAAATCTCTTTGAAATTAAATATATTTTTATTCATATTGCTTTATTTACTATAGTTGTAAATATAATGTTTTAATAAACAAACAATTTATTTGAAACCTAATATAGTATTATTTAATAACTGGTTAACTATATTGTAAAGTTATTATACTTGGTACTTACATATTTGTTGTTGCATGTCAAATATAGGAAAACATGAAAACACGTGTAATTGACAATAAATTGATAAATGAGATAAAATTAACAACACCAAAATTTATGAAAGAAGAAAAGTTCAATGGGTTTTAATTTGTCATTACATTTTCTATTGTATACTACCTATATCTCTATTATTAGAGATAAAAGTGACATGGAAAGCTCAACTAAAGTTTTCATAAACAAGTGTTATTAACTTTTCCAAATTTCCTAGAGTTGACTATCTGTTTAGATGCTTCGACCTTGTTTATGATAGTGTCCATTATGCTATAAAATATGAACTATGATTTAAACTAAAAAAAAATGGGTATCACAAATCCAAACCCTAAGTCTATAAAAGATTGTCTTGATTGTGCAAGTAAAACTATAAAAGGAAAGAAAGAAAAATTTGTTAGATGAAAAAAATAAATATTGATTATATTTTTTTGAAATGTATATAACATATTTTTAATGTACATGTTTATTTACATTTGAAAAAGTAAAATGCAATATCCTAAAGTGCACATATTTAATGCAATATGCACAATGGTAATTATATATTGAAGTAAATATACACTTGGTTAAAGTGATGCATTTTTTAAGTTCTATCATTTTTTTTTTATCCTTGCTATGTATGGTCTCCATGACCTTTGTTTTTTTTCATGTTTAAAGATAGTTTTCTTCGTTATATTTAAACCATTATTTTTTTCCAAATATTGTTTTCCTCAGACTTCCTCTTTTTTATTGGGTATTCTTTAATTTTTAAATGTTGATATTGATGTTATGGAAACATATTTAGGAAAAAAATTACATTTTATTCCCTATTCAAACAAGACATTGGAAGCAAACCTTTACTGCAAATATTACATATTTTTTTTGGCTCTAAGGTAACATATTTATTTGAATATTTGTCAATCTCATATATGTTTTTTTCTTTTGAAGTTATAGTTAAAAAATTATTTTGTTTTAATTTTATTTTCTATGGATTTTTTTGTTTTATTTACTGTGTTAGGTTTTAAAGAATTAACATTGGCATAATAAGCATTGATATCAAAAATACATTAATTCCTTCAAAATATTAATATCACTTAACATTAATTGTTTTATTTTGAAGGCATCCCAATACATTAATTCAATTGCAAAAATATTTTTGACATACCACAAATGCTAAATAGAGATATGGTAGTCATAATTGATGTTGTCATGTCAATTTATCTTATGTCAACAATACATTGGAAGGACGGATCATAATGTAAAAAGAGAACAATTCAATTCAAGGACATGATAAGAAATAATATTTCCATGGCATTATAATGTGAACATCTCAGTTCAACAAGCATGAAAATAAGTGATATTATTTGTGGCCTAATATTACCTATTAGTGTATTTAAATTAGTAAATGATTTATTTATCATTTAATAGATGAGGCTAACAAATTGCACTATTGGCTAGCTTCTATAAGCTCGAATGTTCCTTCACCTTTGATGTCAAAAAAATAACTTCAGCCACTGGGGAACTTGATTGTTAAATCCACACTATTTGAAATCACTCACTATTCACAAAAAAATGGAGTGGGATCTAGTGAAGTAAACTATGACACAAATCCTTATGAATAATATTTATTACCTTACTTGCCCGCTAATGGTGGATGAAGGGTCGTGCAAAAAAAAAGATGTGAAAAAAAGAGTGATGTTTGTCATTGTCCTAAATTTAATTTGGATATCATCAAATTTGATTATAAATACTCTCTTCGTTTGGCAATAAGTGATTTGATATCCAAGCTAAATCCATTAGTTGACTTTGCAAAAAATGTAGTCAATAATGGGTATTGCAACAAAATAATTATAGTTTCTTACCATTGACAATGAAGTTACACAATAAATAATTGATCATATTTTGGGTTAAGAATTATTTTATAGTATCAATCAAGACATAAAACTAAAATGGGGGAAATAATATTAAATATGTCATCTTTGATGCAAAAAGGTTCCAAAAAAATGTCCCCAAAAATTGAGATATTGTTCTTTCACTTGTTTTTTAACTATGGATTTAGTTATCTACATACTTGTTTTTATAACTAGACATAATATACCACATATCACGCTTATTGGTTTTTATGAAGACTACCTTTCCCTTAGTTGTTATCATATAGTTTGGCAAGGATCATTTTTTTCACTTTCCTGCTTTTCCTAAATAAATTGGACTCGTATTACATGTTAAAAGATTATTTTCATATTTGGATCTCTAGAAACTCTATAGATAACTGACATTCTTAATTTTAATTAACAAATATTAAAAATATTGCCAATTTATATTGTGGTTTGGAAATATATTAAATGTTACATTTCCTTTTACTATAATTTTAAGATTTGAGGTTTAAAAACATCTTCATTAATAGTATCTTAATTTGGTGTTGTTATCATGTAATTATATTTTTTTGCAAAAAATATATATCTTAAAATTCTTGAATTATCAATGTCACTTGGTTTTTGCTTTATGTTTTCATAAATATTACTTTCTTGTATTCTTGTATTTTATATATAAGCTAAGCTTTAATTACATTTTTAGACAATATTCTTATGTTTGCATTTCCAGATAGTTGGCAATCTTAAATATACTAAACAAATTTTATATATATATATATATATATATATCCTTCATTATGGTTTATATTTTTGTTGAATGTCACATTTCATTTTATTATATTTTCAATATTTCATTTAGTCATAGTGTTGTGGTATCTTCATTTTTGAAAATTTCATAAATTATATCTTTGTTTCATGTTATTATTTGTGGTTTATATTTTTATTGAATGTCACATTTCATTTTATTGTACTTTCAATATTTCATTTAGCAATAGTGTTATTCTATCTTATTTTTTGGAAATTTCATAAATAATATATTTATTTCAAGTTATTGTCATGTAATTGCATTCTTTTCCCAAAATATATATGTTTAAGTTTTTTGAAAAATAATATCTACATTTATTGTTGTTATCTTATAATTGCACTCCCATATATATATATATATATATATATATATATATATATATATATATATATATAATTAAAAGACCTTTTATTCCAAATAATGGAAAAAAGATACAACCATGATGCCATATTAGATGGTAGAAAAAAGTGCCAAGGAGACACCACGAGAGTATACTAGGAAGAAAGAGGCATACCAAGAAAAACAAATTTACCAGGGAGACAAAAGCCTCAACCTATGAGAAAAAACATATAGTTGCAACATCAAATATCAGATTGTAGGTGGGAAATTTATTATAACCTTTTGCCCTTTTTCCTTGATTGAATCTTCCATATACCTTGTTTAATGTTTGCCAAAATATTCTACTTCTCATAATTTTGTATATCTGAGAAAGAATTTTAAAACATATATTTGTCTGAGTCTAAATTCTCAGATTCATGTCCTCTTTTTACACCACCTACAGAGATTTCCATGGACATATTATGAGCAAGATCTATGGCATATGCAGAAGGTTTATTTCTATCAATAGGTATAGCTTATTCTTTAGACTTTTTTCCTCCAAACTTTGTATTTTCCTTGAAATTTGATTTTGAAAAATATCTTCCTCTACAGATACTAGATCTGGAACACTCCATCTGCTAGAGCTAGGATTTGTTCCTTTCTTCTTATATGCTTATGCAGTACCCTACGGGAAGGAAGAATGTATATGACCTATAGATTTATAATTTTGACACCTAAAAGTACTATTTTCATAGTCAAGCATTTATGTATGTTGTGATTGACCAAACATGAGGATGATTTTATCCGATAATCCATTACTAAGATCTATTTCAACACAAAATATTGCATAGGTGCATAAACCTGCAATTGTTTTCTCATCATCAACTTTTATGAAAGAGCCTAATGCATTCCATATCTCCTCAAAACCCTACCAAAAATTTAAGGGTAAATTTGGGAACCTAACCCACATTGGCATCTTGGAAACCTAGAGAGTGTTAGGGTTAAATTATAGAAACCATGGGGTGATGAATAAACCTTCATTACCCCAAAACTAGGGTCCATCTAATAGGCATTTATGATAATCCATCTTATCATAGAATTGAACTATAAAAAAACCTTTTGAGCAAAGGGAAATCTCACATTGTTTTGACCATGTTTCAAATACCCGTTGATATAGTGTTGTCATTGAAGGCCATAAACCATTAAATTTGTAAATGAATGCATATTCTATAAGAGAATGAATATATTCCTCAACATCCTTATCTGTAATCTCCATCAATGGAATGACAATTGCTTTCTCAACAATATAGTCATGTGAGGGAGTTTCTTTCTTCTTACCATCTGACTTGGTAAAGGCATTTTTGACTACCTCCTTGAAAGATGCTAGTTTTAAGGAAGAAGCCTATTTTGGTGCAACAACACCCACCCTCAACCTTGAGGCCATGACAATGGTGGAATCCCTGCATAACTGATAGTTAGATAGAGCGAGGAGTCCTAGAGTTCTTTTCCCTTAAAAACTAGACTTTGCACAAACTTAGGAATCCCTAGCAATTTCTTTATTTGTCCTTTTAAATCCCACACAAGGTCAGATATTTATACCCATAGACAAATAGTTTTACTTGATAAAGATTATACCATAAGCTAAAAATGATTTAACTCTACATCATCAACATCCATATAAGCTAATTAAGTGTATGCACTACTCTAGTGTATTTTGTCAAGCATATTCTTGTGTCCTCCTCTGTAGTATGGTGGGTCATCAATAATATAGGAGTAAGGTTGGGATTTAGTGTCAATCTAAAAATCTTAGCCATAGTACTTACTCTTTGGTAGCCAAAGGTGTAGACATCCAATTCCTATCACTATTGTGTTGCAATTTTCAATCTAAGCAACATCCTATAACAACACATAATCTAGGTCAAAATCACTAAAACATGTTAAATCATTCAAACTTGTCAAATACAAGTGCCAATTTAGGCTAATGTATCCCTAAATGAGGCAATGCATTTATGTTATTATTATATCTTTTCTTAAATCACTTCAAGTCAAATTGCAACCATGCAAAATGGCACCCTAGACCATTGAATTATTTTAATTAGATAACACACATCACATGCACATGTTATTTTGTATCCATAATACCCTAACTGGGGTATTATTCCATATGCAACTAACACCTTCTTTTTATTATACTCCAATCAAATTATGACTCAATAAAATGACATTTCTAGCCAAGTTGATTAAGCATGCAATAAATTTCAAAAGAATTGTAGAAAAGTAATCAAAGTCACTTAAGCAAATTAAACCAAATTAAGATCCTAAGTGAAAATTCCATGAAATTTGTTGAATATCTATTTATTAGAAATGTGTTATTAAATTTTGCATCATCAAATGACATCATCAATATGGTGGCATCTATAGGTCATTAATGTAATAAATATCATGATTAAGCCCTCCCATGGCTCACCAATGACCCATTATTCCAATATTAATAGGCATATTTATGTCTTATCCCTCCAAATTGAATCAATTCATGGACACACATCTAGATCTCAAGATGGACGGTCATGGTTGATTTTAAATAATCTTGAAAAGCTATAAATAAGGGAGCCAAGACAACCATTTTTAAGCTTTAGTTATACAATCTTACTATGCAAAAATTACTATATAAAAGCTTCACGTATTTGCACAAATTGATCAATATTGTGAGCCTAAGCCATTGGCAAACTAGGAAATGATGGAGGAGCATGCTACTATTTATTAACATAGACTTTGAACACCAAATCTAGGGAAAAATATGCTTTTTAGCCACTTTTGGAAGGAGGCATGCTATTTAAAAGTTTTGATGGTATTCCTTTCTTAAATAGCTCTTACAATTCACTAGAAACACCCCTTGAGGGAGTAAGATTGATGTTTTAGTTTCTATATGCTTCTTTATAGATGTTTTCTAGACTAATGCATCTTGTAATCTTACTCTATAGATTGGCATGCCTGATGGGACCCGCACCTCACACAAGTCTTTATACCTTCTAATTTTGCATTGAGACCCTCTTTGGAGGCTATTTTTCACTTCTTTGTCTTTCATTTTATGTTTATGTGGCTTCCAAGAAAAACTACGAGATCAACCTGTAAAATAATGAAATCACTCTGCAAGTCAGTGGAATCAACCTGAACATCAATAAGAATGCCCTATGAAATGGAAAAATTGAACCCATGAATGTAAAAATCATTTTATCTACACTTTTTTTGCTTGTGTGTCTAGAAAAAATTAGTGGGAACACTTTGTCAATCGATGGGATCGCTCTGTTAAACGATGGAATCACTCTGTCAATTAACAAGATCACACTATGGAATAGTGGAATCATGTTGTAGAATGATGAGATCATCTTAGACCAAAAATTGATAGGTGACTCTTATTTATTTTTATCATTTTGGTGGAAACACCCTGTACTTTGATAGAAATGCCTTGTTAATCAGTGATATCGCACTGTCAATCGGTGAGATCACAAACCAGTGTCTTCTCTATCACTGTCTTCCAATGTGATCGAACTCTAGATAGTGGGAATGTAATGATGAATGGTGAGATCACTCTATGGAATGGTGATATCAACCTACATAGAAAACCAAGGGCTTAAAATAATAATCTAAAAAACATTAAAACAATTTCACACCCTATATTTAGACTTTTAACACCTTTTTTGGAGGATTTAAAGTCACTTAGTCTCCATTTCACAACAAATCAAAGGCAAAATTCATTGCATACTTCATTTTTGTGCTCTAAAATAAATTCAAATCTTATTTAAATACACATAAGAGTTCCATTTTTATGCTTGTTTATTAAAGTGTTTTGTTTTAACAAGATGAGTGTTGTGTGTATGCTCTCTCCCCATCCCCTTTAGGGAACTTGATGACCAAAAACATTCATTCTTTGCATTTATATCCTTTTCTAAATGTTTCAAAAGAAAGTCACTAAGGCCCTCCCCAAATTCATATGATTTGGGTGACCCCAAAATGACCTTAAAGTCTTTTCACTTGTCTTTATTTTATGCACTTTAGCTTGTGAGCAAGAGTTCATCGCCTCCTCATGGGTTCTCTAGGGAATATTTGACCCAATAATTCATCTCCTAGCATCATTTCAACCCCACTCCATGGTGGGGTATATAAATTAAGTGTTACCCACTAGGATGCTTATTTTGGGCAGTTAAAACAAGCTCCATTAGTAGTTCTCAGCCTCAGACCATAGAGGCAACTTGAACATTGAACTACACTGAGCAATTGATGGATGCAATGGTTGTGAAAAGGATAAGATCTTTTCACAAAAATTTGGTTGACATGAATCCAAATTAAATGATTTTATCTCTAGTGTTAGCCACACTTGGGACCATCTAGATGCATGAAAATTTAGTGTTATCTAAACCCCACTTATCACAAATATATTGTTGATGTAGGATGAGTAGCCCGAAGTTCCATGTCACCATAAAAACCCTATTTTTCATGCACTTTTACTATTTGGACTAAAAACTAAAATCTTTTCAAAAGCACGTATACAAACAAAATTCAATAATACGATGCAACCTTGTTAGTTTTATGATTTAGGACATTACACTTAGGTGTTTTTATCATTTTATCCTTTACTTGCATGGTATTTTTTAGTCTAAAACTATTTGTGTGAAACCAAAAACATGTCAAGAAACTAAACACTCTATTATACACCATTCTATTTGAATAAAGAGGCATGATGTTGATCAAATTGAAATCACTTCTTGCCTTATTCAAATCTTCAAAACATTGTGTTTGTATTTTCCGAACAATATTGATATGACGTTCATTTGGGTTTGGACCATTCATCCACTTTTCAAAATATCAAAGTCCATTTTTCTTTAAAATTTGAAATTTTACCTTTCTAAGATCTGATCCAAGGTACTATTGGTTTACCTTTCATACTTGGTTTGAGTAAATTGGGTATGATTTCATGTTTAGATTGAAAGTTATTACATAGACTCATCATCATTTTACTTTTTTTTGTGCACTTAGATTATCTTATGTTCACTTATGATCTAAGTTCCTAGACCATTCTACATCCTTTTGCCATGTGCCACTATTGTGTTGCCCATTTAGTTTTGGATTTATACTTAGGAGTTCTTGTGTTAATCTATGTTTTGAGCTTCTTAGTTCATATTTTTATCTTCTTGATCAAAAAGGCCCTTTTTTAGTTTTTCTAGTTATGACTCACCATAATTGTATATAGATTTTTACAGTATTGATGTATTTTTTACCTAAGTTTATTATGTTATCTTACACTTTAGGTTCCAAAATTGTCTTACCCTCTTCTAAATTTGATGATTTCAACACACCAAGGTTGAGTAAATTTGTAACCACTTTTTTTTAATTATGTGGTACTACACCACTTCCTTTTATTATAGTCTCATCTTACTTTGTATTTTGTTTAAATAAATATGAACACCCTTTTTAAACATTTTTAAAACACATTTCACATCTTAGCAAATGTAGAAAAACCATCTTCAAACATGACACAAAGGTATACTTGTAGTGGGGTCTCTTACGGCCCTAGTTAATAGAAAGAGCATTATTATGATGGATAGGAGAACTCTATTGTATTATAAGATATCCCAATAACTATAAGGTCTGAAGAATATTATTATAAGCATCAGCCCTTAGAATACAAAGATGAATCTCTTTTAAGGTTGATAGAATTAAGCACTAGGTTGCCACCATATTTCCTAGTGGAATAATTACACATACTTATTAGGGTAGAAGAGCAAACTCTCACCCATATTGCAAAATCCAATATTACTTCTTCTAGAAAGGGAAATGAAACACTTGTAGATTCTACTCCCAATGATCAATATCTTATTACCAAGATCAAGAAAATTATTCAATGATACGCATATCAACTTATCGCAGACTTAACAGACTTTTTGGTTACAACTTTGATAAAAAATAATACTTCTCAAGAGCAAGAAAATATGATGGATCAATCATATCATACCCTAGCTCATCCTATGTCTATGATAGACCCTAGGATTTCATATGAACAAAACAAACCTAGAGATGCTTAGCGACATGTTTCACTTAATACGAAGCATACATTCTTCAATCACTAGGAGACTCTTGTCCCTTCACAAAACCAAGGGACTAAAAACTCAATGCATATTGGGGGTATTGTGTAAAACACTTTAGCTAGTTCCTCTCAACTGTCATGTCCTTTGGTAAACCAAATATATACTCCTAAAAAATAGCAGTATACTTATAGCTCATAGTGGCAGATTCTAGGAAATGTTCATCAACCACTTAGGAATCAACGACCTATCTACTCAAATCAAGGAGTGAACTAGAACAAAATATCTTATTATAGGGTTTATATCCCTAAAAAAACTATGCAATATGGATACATACCACCCCAAAAAAATTATATTCCACCCACAAATATACCAAACATGTAGGAGTCAAATTCAATGAAAGAAATAATATCAAGACTGGAGATGGGAAACTAAGTTAAGAAGTATGAGTTTGATGAGATATGTCCATATCCATTTGACTTAGGTATTCTCTAGGTACCCCACCTCATTTCAAGGCACCCAAATTTGATAAATACAAAGGGAAGGGTGAACCTCAAGAGCATATCCAATCCTTTTTTATACTATGCCAAGAGGTAGCCTATAGCAGTGTTTATTTGCTTCACTTGTTTCCATGTAGTTTGGTTGGACAATATTTAGATTGGATCCTTGAATTACCTAAGGGATTAGTGGTATATTGGAATGATTTATATGATAAATTTGTCGACCATTTCTCTTATAACATTGAACATGAGTTAATAGTGGTTGACTTGTGTAAAGGAAAACAACAGGATGGAGAAAGCTTCACAACATACCTACAGTGATGGAGAGCATTAGTTGGATGCTTTTAACATAATTTGTTAGATAAACAAGTGGCTGATATTTTTACATAAAACTTACACCCTGAGGTGGCTCATAATTTATGACTCATTTGTGCCAACACATTTCAGGATATCATAGACAAGGGTGTATAGATTGAGAAGGCACTCATTACTAAGGGCCTTGTAAATATTTATTCACAGGGTCAAACATCTAATCAGACCTAACACCCTATTCAAACTATTGCTACAAATAAACCTAAAGGGTTTAAAAAATAAGAATATGGTGGGAAATGGAGTGATAGAATCTAGACACATGCAAATAGTGCCTAATCCACCGGATCCAAATATGCAACTAGCCCCACTTAATCCATTGACCACTTTGTAAATGGCTCCTTCATGAATAGTATTTAATAAATATAATGTATTCAACAAATTGGGAGAGCCTATTGAGGTCATGTTACAAAAGTTGGTGATAGCCAAACTGAATGTGTGCCCAATACCAAGGTTATTCCCTAAAGATCAACCCAAACTCAATTGGTATCAAGAAGATGAGTTTTGTAATTTCCATCATTTTATCAACCATGTCATTTATCGATGTGTTCAATTAAGACATCTTATTGAGGACTTGATTGAAAGTGGTGAAAGTCAAATAAAACACATAGAGTGAAACACTAATCAGGACATGGGAGTTTATAAGGACCCATTTCTTAAACATAATCAATAGCCACCAAGAAATAACCACAAACAAGGCTAGGGCCAATGTCAACAATCACAAGGCTATAATCATAATCAACATGATCATAATCAGGATCATAATGCCCATGCTAATAAATTGGGTTAAAATAACATGCTATAGGATTATATTAACATTGTGGGTTGTATTTTTACAAATCACATTACCAATATCACAATCAAATCTCATGAACCATCCAACACTTCTCTAAGTACTAGACCCCCTATTATAGGGTTACCACCCTCTTACTCAAGTAACATTGCATCAGGTTCAAACAATACCATTGTACCTCAGTTTTTATGAGTTACTATTTTTGGACCACCACCCCCTTCTTCTAATTATAATGACTCCTTGCTGACTCAAAATTCTGAAAATATAACTAGACGCTCACAAGTCACCATCCAAGGCCCTTTGCCTTTTTCTTCTAAATATCATGACTCCTTGTCGACTTTAGATTATGCAATCACAACTAGATGCTCATGAATAACCTTATAAGGCCCTTTGCCTTCTTCCAACACTAGACCAAATGTGAACACTATGCCTTTAGATCTGAAAATGAACAATGTACCAACCAAGGCCAAACCCTCTCATTCTTTCGTTGAAAATTTGCATAGTATCTCAAACTAATTAAGCAAAACCCTATGCAAATTTTTATCCTAGACCTTTTGCATATGTTAAAAGTCCATTGAAATATTTTAAATGACTTCATTTAACAATACATTATTCCCCATGACATTGACCTTGAATAATTTCAGACACTTATAGGGCATTTATCTCCTTTTTAGCAAATTACATTTTATTAGAGACATATGTCTACTCTTGGTCCTATCCATAAAAACCCCTTGTACATTAAGATCATTATATGAAATCATAAAATCAAGCAGGTTCTTATAGATAATAGTTTAGGGCTAAACATAATGTCACTCAATTTAATACAACGATTGGGTTATACTGCTAAGGACATCTTGCCTGAGATAATCATGATCAAGCATACAATAATGTTGAAAAGGAATCTTTTGGAACTATCTATTCACCAATCATTGTTGGGTTTGTATCCCATCATATTGTATCCATGTCATGGACATTAAATTGTCGTATAATATACTTCTTGGTCATCCTTGGATCCTTTAATTATAGGCTATCCCATCTACTAACACAGAAAAAATAGGCCAAACTTTTTCAGGCCATAACTTTTGATCCATAGTTCTGTTTGAGCTCTTCCATGTGTCAAAATGACAATATTAAAAATTTTGTTGCTTCCCTAAGTAGCACTTTCCACTTAGAGTCTTTTTTTAAAAAATTTGGAGCCCAAACGAGACCATTTGAGGTTCCAAAATTATAGTTTAATGGTTTTTTTAGGATTTTTTAATTTTAAAAATTTGCATATTTTTATGACCAAAGATCAACTTCAGTTGAAATTCATCCTATAGAAGAGAAGATGATTCAAGATTTAGAAGGAAAAAATGAAGGAATCAAGGTTGATGTTCTAAATTCTAGAGGTATTTTAAAACTAGATGAGTTTATAAATTGAATAAATAACATAGAGAAGTTCTTCGAGTGGAAGACTATGAGAGAAGACAAGAAGGTAAAGTTTGCATGCATAATATTGAAAGGTCATGCAATGATTTGGTGGAATCACTTGTAGAAAGAGAGACAAAGAAAAGGTAAAGTTAAAGAGAAGATTAATACATGGGAAAAGGTGGAGAAGAAGTTGAGGGAGAAATTTCTTCTTGTGGATTATACACAAACCCTATACAGAAGATTCCATAATTTGAGGCAAAAGGATCATAGTATACAAGAGTATACAAATGACTTTTATGAACTTTCCACACAAGTGGATCATGATTAAAAAAAAGATCATATGGATGCAATTTATGTAAATAGATTAAAATTTACTATTCAAGATGAATTAAGCATGCATAGAATACTTTGCATGGAAGAGGCTTATCAATTAGCTTTGAATGCAGAAGAAAAATAAAATAGCAAAAAAACTTTAGAAGAATGTCTCTTGGTCCAATAAGAGTCGTATCCCCTATAATAAGGGGACAAGGTGGGTTTAATAACACTAGAGGTGGGTCTAATACTAATAGAGGTGAATCATCATGTGGTGTAGAAAGGCAAGATGAGAATAGGTAAGGGTTTAAATACCAATAAAGAGGAAGAGGGTTTTAGAGAGGATGAGGTTATGTTAGTGCTAGAGGATGGTTCCCAAAGTAGCGTAGGTCTTATGTTTGTTATAGATGTGGAGAATAATGGCACAAGGCATTTGAGTGTTCGCATTATCAAGATCAATAAAGGAGGCAAGAGGATCGCCCAATAGTGAATCTCATTAAAGTTGAGATAGAAGAGCAAAATACTAAAATTACACCAACAGATGAGAATCTCATGATGAGAAAACAATGATCTTTCCAAGGAACAAGTGCAAAATAAAGACGGTGGTGATACATGGCTGCGATCAAACATTTTTTGAATAAGATGTACTTCAAGTGGAAAGGCATGCAAGTAATTATAGATGGTGGTAGTTATGAAAATATAGTTTCTAAAGAAATGATAGAGAAACTACATTTTTAATGTGAAAAGCATCCTAATCCTTATCAGATTTCATGGTTTAAGAAAGGGAATGAGGTTACAATAGATAAAAGGTGCTTAATCAAGTTTTCTATATGAAAAAATTATAATGATGAACTATGATGTAATGTTATTTCGATGGATACATGTCATGTGTTATTGGGGATACCATGGTAATTTGATAGGAAAATAATTCATGATGGAGCAAATAACACATACACTTTTTAGAAAAGAGGTACAAAGGTAGATTTGTTACCTCTTAAAAAGGAAGAGATGGTAGAAAGCATGCTCTCTACTAAAGAATTTATCCAAGATATGAAGGTGGCAAGTTGTTGTTATATATTAATAACAAAGAATGAAGACATAGAAATGGTGCAAATACCAACAAAAATAGCAAGACCATTGAAAGAATATGCAGATGTTATGCCGATGAGTTACCAAATGGTTTACCACTGAAGAGAGATATTTAGCATCACATTGATTTGATTCCAAGATCAACTCTACCCAATCAAGTGGCTTATAAGATGAGTCTAGTAGAAGATGCAAAATTAAATAAATAGGTTACGAAATTATTAAGAAATAAGCTGATAAGGGAGAGTATGAGTCCATGTGCAACACCAACATTGCTAACTCTAAATAAAGATGGAGTATGGAGAATGTGTGTGGATAATAGATCCATTAATAAAAGTACAATCAAGTATATATTTCCTATACCTTGTTTAGATGATATGATAGATGTGCTTATAGGAGCAAAATATTTTACCATGATTGATCTAAGGAATGGTTATTATCATATTCAAATTCATGAAGGAGATGAGTGGAAAACTATATTCAAGACTAGGGATGGTTTATCTGAGTGAATGGTGATGCCCTTCGGATTATCTAATACACCTAGCACATTTATGAGAATGATGAATACAATGTTATGAAAATATATTGGTAAGTTTGTGATTGTTTATTTTGATGATGTTTTGATATTCAGTAAGACTAAAGAACACTTACAACATTTGAGAATGGTATTGGATTTGTTAAAAAATGAGAAGTTGTATGCAAATTTGAAGAAGTGTAGGTTTATGTAGAATAGTTTGGTATTTTTGGGATTTGTAGTTTCAATAGATGGTATGAGAACAAATGAAGAAAAGATAAAGACAATTGTTCAGTGGTCTATTCCAGAAAACATTATAGAGGTAAAAAGTTTCCATGGTTTAGTGACTTTTTACAAAAAATTTATTAAAAAATTTAGTAGTATTGTGGCACCAATAATGGATTACATGAGAGGGAAGGAGTTTACATGGACTAGATCAGCCACATAAAGCTTTCAAATTTTGAAGAAGATTACAGAAATACCAATTTTAGCATTATCAGATTTTAACTAATTGTTTGAGGTTGATTGTGATGCTGTATTTATGGAAATTGGTGCTATGTTGATTCAATAAGGAAAGCCAATAGCATATTTCAATGACAAATTGAATGAGGTAAGAACAAAGTATTCTACCTATGATGTTGAACTCCATGCAATTGTACAAGCATTAAAACATTGGAAGCACTAATTGGTGCTGAATGAGTTTATCTTATTTATAGATCATAAGCATTTGAAATATGTGAATACACAAAAGAATTTGAATAATAGGCATACAAAATGGGTATCTTTCTTGTAGGGGTATACTTTTGTGTTGAAACATAAATCATGAAAATAGAATTAGGTAGTTGATGCATTGAGTAGGAGAGTAACATTATTAACTCCTATAGTGAGTGAAGTATTTGGATTTGAAGATATCAAATAGTTATATGATATTGATCCATATTATGATAAGGTGTGTTTCTAGGTGTAGGATATGTCACGTGGCTAAAGGACATGCATAAAATATTGGACTATACACATCATTACCAGTTTTGAGAGGACCATGGACAGATTTGAGTATGGATTTTGTGTTGGGATTACTACACACATAGAGAGATAATGATTAAATTTTTGTTGTTGCAGATAGATTTTTTAAAATAGTTCATTTCATTGCATGTAAGAAAACCAATGATGCCACTAGAGTTACATAATCATTTTTTAGGGATATTGTGAGATTATATGGTGTTTTAAAAACTATTACTTCAAATAGGGACATAAAAAATTTAATTCATTTTTTGAGGACTTTGTGGAAGAAGATAGGTACTAATCTACAATTCAGTAGTGCATATCACCCACAAACAAATGGACAGATAGAAGTTGTGAATAGGAACTTGGGAAATTTGTTGAGATGCATAGTGGGAGAGAAGCCCAACTAATGGGACTTGGCTTTACCATAAGTTGAGTTTGCATATAACAGTATAGTTAATAGATCAACAAGAAAATCACCATTTCTAATTATTTATGGGAGAAATCCTATGGGTATTTTATATTTGGTACAATTACCAATTGTAGATCAAATTAGTGATGATGTAGAAGCATTTTCAAAGCATATGTAGCAGTTGAAAGGAGTAAGAAGAAAGTTGCAAGAAAGTAATGAGAAATATAAAGCATCATCAGAAGTCAGAAGAAGATCCAAGGTATTTGAAGGAGAGTTAGTAAAGGTTTACTTGAGGAAAGAAATATTTCCAAAAGGCACGTACAATAATTTGAAGTACAAGAAAATTGGTTCATGCAAAATTGTGAATAAAATCAATGACAATGCTTATGAGGTGAGTTTACCACATAATTTTGATATATCTCCATTATTTAATGTTTTAGATTTATATAAATTCCATTACAGAAGATGGTGAAGGTGATGAATATGAAAAAGTAAATTGGTAGCAACATGTTCCAAAGAAGAAGGAAAACATAGTGCAAGTTTTGGATATGAAAACAATGAGCACAAGGCAAGGGAATTATAACAGGTATTTGGTCTAGTGGGAAGGATTGCAGTAAAAAGACAACACTTGGATTATAGAATGGGAGATAAAGAAGATTGATAAATAAAAATGGTAGCAGTATAATCAGGGCAACTCGTAAGAGCTAAATTATTTTTAACCAGAGGAGAATGACACAAAAAAAATAGGCCAAACTTCTAGAGGACATAACTTTTGATCTGTATCTCTATTTGAGCTCTTCCATGTGCCAAAACAATTGTCTCAAAAATCTCATTACTGCCCTAAGATGCACTATCTACATAGAGGCATTTTTTAAAATTTTTTGAAGGCCAAATGAGACCATCTGGGAGTTCAAAATTATAGTTTAATGATTTTTTTGAGATTTTTTTATTTTTAGAAATTGCATATTTTTATGTCTGAATGTGAACTTTAGTTGAAATTCACCATATAAGCTAATTTTAGTGTTTAGAGTAATTCAGAATATTTTTACACACGCTTGCATGAGAAACTTACTAAAAATAACAACTGCTAAAAATAGAAGTTTTTCTTTAAATTTTAGTTTGTTTTTAATTTTGGCATGTCAACAATAATTCCAAGTTGAGGCTTATTTATGCATGGTTTGTAATTATTTCAATTCAATGAATACAAATCAATTCTGAGTCATTGTTTCAGATCTTGGCCTATTATAATTTTGGTATAGATAGTAATTTTGGTTCATTATCTACTTTACATTAGTGCTTCAAGTTCCCCCATGCTAGAATTGAGATTACCATTCATGTTGATTTATAGCCCTACTAATATTGCAAACACCTAGAAGCTAAATTTCACAATTATAACTATTGCCCTAGTTCTGAATTCGTAGTGAAGAAGAACAAATAAATAATTTCTCAACCACCCAAGTCTAATTATATCAACTTAAGTGACCATACTTCCACTTTAGCTGATCCATTCCCTACAACACTTTCACAATGGGTCATTATTAAAGATGCAGGCATTTCCATGTACCATTTGAAATATTCCTTTCACATTGCTAAGTTGCCTAAGTCTCTTAAGTCTTTCAACAAACCTAAACCTTCTCAAAGCCCTTACAAACCCAACATGATTTAGAAAAATAATAAAGACATGCAGAAACCACCAATGTTATTTATACTGACAACTTCACCAAATTAGGATCGAGAAGGTTTTATTGATGGAGATTGGTTATATTTTGATGGCCTTGCTAGTTATTTTCAAAATCTTAAGTACCCTATCCCTAATCAAATTATGGACAACTTGGATTATAAGGGTAAAGGCCTTGGGACACAATAGCAAGGAATTATGGAACCACTATCAGTTGGTAAGCCTAATATGAGTCAAGGTCTCAGATTTATACCACTTTGGGGTGACCTCATATATTTTGATAGTGATTAGTTTGAATCAATTAGTAACAAGACTCCTGACAGTGGTGTAGCATCCCATTATAGCATTTATGATGAGCTTACTAACACAGACCTATTTGACTTTAACTCTATTATGACTATCACATCCCATTGTCCCCTTTGCCTTTGCCATCCTGACTTCATTGATTGGGACCCTCAAATTCTTATTATACCCCTCGATGAATTTTACAACAAGGAATCTATTATCGAGTACATGGGCCTCAGAGATGGATTAACAATTGGTGATCACAAGCAAGGCTTTGACTTCTCTTTGGACTCTTTTGCCTGCTTTGGAGAGAAAGCAAAGTTTATTGGTCACACAAAAGATAAAACATCAATATCTTTAGGTGAAAATCTCTTTGAGGTTTTCATTGATCAAGGAAAAAGTAAAGAAAAGGACAAACCCTTGAGTGAAAACCTATTTTAGGTACTCTTGGATGGGGAAGTTTGCTCATCTCTAAAGGAAGCACAATGTCCACCAAGTCCTAGCTCTATAACCAGTGCTAATATCACATATGAACAACATAAAATATTTGAGCATCTTGATCTAGACTTTCTAGAGGCATTTTCCAGTTGGCCACTACCTGAACTAGTAGACTCAGATTCATCTCATTATCTAGAGCTTTGGGAGTAACAACTAGAAGTTGAAGCAGATGAAGAGGATCAAGATCAAACATTGCCCACTATTTTAGAGGATAGTTCTACAATACTCATGTAAAACACCACTTAAGTAAACTTGGTCACTTATAAAGATCCCAAAATTTTTTATCTTGGAACATCCCTCACCAATGAAGAGTGTAATTAAATTATCACCATTCTAAGGAATTTTATTGATATCTTTGATTGGGCTTATTTTGATATGCTAGGCTTGGAACTTGACTTGGTTGTGCATCACCTTATTGTACATCTAGATGCCATGGCAGTTAAACAAAAATTAAGAAAGATGCATCCATGCATCACACTTTTAGTAAAGGTAGAACTGGAGAAAATATTGGGAGCTGGCTTCATCAGACCACTAGACTATTCTGAATGGATATCAAATATAGTCCTATTAAGAAAAAAGCCATAGAGTATATTAATTTGTACTGATTTTAGAGATATCAATAAAGCGTGTCCCAAAGATGATTTTCCTCTACCCAAAATTGACATGATTATTAACTCTACTATTGGGTATGAGATGTTCTCTCATGGATGAATTCTCAGGATACAATCAGATCAAGATAGCTCAAGAGGACTAGCACAAAACTATGTTCACCACACCATGGGGAACATTTTATTACCAAGTCATGCCTTTTGAATTGAAAAATGCTGGTTCCACCTATTAGTGTGTTATGAATGTCATGTTAAATGACATGATGCACAATATTGTTGAGGACTATGTTAATGACATATTAGCAAAATCAAGAACATGTGTTGGGTATCTTAATGTTCTATGGAGAATCTTTGAGAGACTTTGAGAGTATAAGGTTCATTTGAATCCCAAGAAGTGTGTCTTTAGCATCACTTTGGAAAAATTTATAGGATTCATCATGTCACAAAGAAGGATTGAAGTGGGTCTTCCTAAGGTCAAGGCCATTATGGAAATGCCTCCTCCATCTAATATCAAATAGCTCCACAACCTGCAAGGAAATATTCAATCTATTTGTAGGTTCATTTCATAACTAGTAGATAAGTGTCATCCTTTCACACACCTTTTGAAAAAAGGGGTCACTTTTCAATGGGATGTTGAATATCAACTAGCATTTGCAAATCTCACAACATACTTGGCCAACTCGCCAGTTTTGAGACTGCCAACACCTAGATAACCACTAATTCTTTATATTTCAACCACAAAACATGCATTGGGGGCACTCTTAGCCCAACATGATGAAAAAAGAAAGAGACATGCAGTCTACTATTTGATCAGCACACTTATGGCATATGAACATAATTATATGCCTATGGAGAAGGCTTGTTTAGCAATGGCGTTCACCTCCCAAAAGTTGTGACACTATATGTTGAATAATAAAACTATTGTTATTGATAAAGTGGACCCTCTCAAATATTTACTATCTAAAACAACTCTTATAGGTTGTATGGCCAAATAGATCATGTTTTTGAGCCAATTTGATGTTGAGTACCATAACCAAAAGGCTATCAAGGGGCAGGTCATTATAGATCAGCTTGTAGAGGCTCCTATTGTAGATACTCAACCACTCACATTTGATTTTCCATATGATTCTATTATGATAATTGAAGAAGTGTTGCATGAAGATAAATAGTGGAAGTTGTACTTTAATGGCTCCTTTACATACCATGGATTTGGGGCCAACATTCTGTTAATTACATCACAAGGAGATCTAATACCCAAAGCTTTTCATATTAACTTTCATTATACCAATAATAAGGCTGAGTATGAATCCCTTATTACAAGACTTCATCTTGTAGTACGGTGGGTTATCCAATGGTTAATGGTTTATGGGGATTCTCAATTAATTATTAATCAGGCCACATATTAATATCAAACTCAGTATGATAAGTGTGTACCCTGCAACCATATTATGGATAATCTCAAGTCTTACTTCAATTACCTATAATTTTAACAAGTACCACAGGCCAATAATAGGTCAGTCGATGCAATAGAAACAATTAGGTTCATGATACAAATTGCCAATAGTGTTAAAGAATATTAGTTCCTCATTGAAAATCTTTGACAACCTTCTCATAAATTACTAGATTCAGAGAGGGTATGCATTGTTATTGGTCCCAATCCCCCATCCGAATTACCTTGATTTTAAGACATTTATAACTATTTCCATGACCAAGTCTTTCCTCTCGATCTTTCACATAATTTCCAAAAAATCTTCCTTCATCATATAGCCTATTATACCCTCCTTGGAAACATGTTTTATCGCAAGGGCTATAATGGTATACTTCTTCATTGTTTATCTTCAGGAGAATCCAAGTTAGCACTTATGGAGGTTCACGAAGGAATGTGTGGGGCCCACACCAACAATGTAGTCTTAGCCAAGAAACTCCTCAGAACAGGATAATATTGGCCCAAGATGGAAATAGATGCTTATAATCATGTCTAGAAGTTTGTTTCTTACCAATAGTATGGTAATTAATACACACACCTTCCTTGCCACTCTAGTCAATTACTACACCATGGTCGATCTCTACATGGGGCCTCAATCTTATTGGAAAATTAAATCAAACCTCTTCTAATGGCCATAAACACATTCTCACTACTACCAAGTATTTTACTAAGTGGATTGAGGCCATTCTTCTCACTTACATTACTAGGAAGTAGATTGCCAAGTTTATCCATTACCATATCATTCATTAATATGGTATCCCCACCCATATTATATCTAATAATGGTGGATCATTTGTAAATAGAGATGTTAAATCTCTTTGCACCATGTTCAAAATGAAACATAAGCGATCCACGTCATATAACCCACAAGGCAACAGTCAAGCTAAGGCATCGAACAAAACCATTATCGCATTCCTAAATAAGATTGTTAATAACACTAGCCATAATTGACACTTGTAAATTTATCCTGCCCTTTGGGCTTATTGCACTAGTCATTGAACCCCCACAGGAGTCACTCTATACTCCCTTGTTTATGGCATATAGGCTATTATCCCAGTTGAGATCAAGCTACCTTCACTAAGGGTATCCATGGATAATATTGAGGATGATGAAGATTATAGAGTTTTCAAGTTGCAAGAGCTCAAACTCCTTGATGGAAAGCATTTAGCTACCATGATCAACTTGAAATGATATCAGAACAGATTGTGTAGAAACTATAACAAGTGCATTATCCCTCGAGAGTTTGAAATTGGTGACTTGGTCTTGAATGAAAATAAAAAGAATACTAATGTTGAACACAATAAAAGGGTAAGTTTCAACCTTATTGGTTGGGTCTACATGTAGTCACAATAAATTATGGATTAGGGTCATATCGATTGGCTACTCCAAATGACAAAGAGCTCCTAGAACCCATTAATATTATACATCTCAAGCATTTATATGCTTGACAAACTTTTTGAACCATTGTCTATAAGAGCCTTTAGCGGAAACTTGTGCCTAAGTCATTTATTCCACCATTATATTTTATACCGTCCTATTCTAGACCATTTTTATAATGTGTCATTCTATTCTAGACCTTTGTTTTAACATGGACCATTCTACCTTAAACAATATTCTTTTACTACTTCTAGACAATTGTAACCCTGGACTGTTGTCACTTAGATCATTTACATTCCATTAAACTCATTTTACTTCCACTCTGGATTATTGTAACCTAGACAGTTATATCCCATAACCAATTATGATCTTGATTATGATTTTTAGGCATTTTGGACACACTCAATGCCTATTCTATAAAGCAGTTCAACCTAAAAAGTATTTTGTAGCTTCTTTTTATAGACAAGTGTATAAGGATATGTCAGCACATGATTTTTGCTTGCTAAATGGTTCTTTGGATTTATTCAACACTACATATTGTTCTATTATTATTTCATTGTTGTTTGGTAGGCATTGTTGCCTTGGCAAGATCACACGTATTGTTGTAACAAGTTTAATTGTTTACTGGCTTGTGGAGGTGCAACTCCTTAGATAAGTGGTTTTTTGTACCATTATTTATATTCATGATCCCCATTGTAGCTAGTTTATCTATTATTTGACCTCTTACCTATGGAAGTGCATCTCCTCAATTACTAGTTCCCTGTGCCTTTTGTTAATATTATATTTCTATTGCTTATCCTAAAACACAAAAACATTAAAATTTGATATGATAAAAGAATAAAAACACTACCTTGACCCTTTGTTTATTTTTATCCTAAACACTCTCATTGTTAAGCGAACAACTCGAACCACGCTCTCATCATTTGTGAGTTGTATCAATTAGTCTCTCATAATTCTAAATTGAGTTGAGACACTTAGAAAACCCCTAAACCTTTGAAAACATTCTTGAAAAACCCTAAAAAATATAAAATCATGAAAATGGGCTTAAGATTTCCACGAGAGATATAAAGTTGTCAAAGTTTTTAGGTGGGGATATTTTATTGTTCAATTTATTTTTATACCACTTGGGGGTATTTTTCCTCCAATTTCTAGGAGAACTACATGTTAGGGACCCCTTATCCAACGGAAGCACAATTGATTACTTTCTTATTAGCAATTAAACACGAAATTATACCAGAATGATTAAGTAACTAGAAACTTGAGACAGCAAAGAATTTGAGAGACAATAAACACTCTTGTATTAAATATTACTAGAAGAAAATACAATAAGGAAGATGCCACTTCTTCCTCCACCTCAAAGGCTTGCCACACCTCAAGACCTTCTTCCCTCTCTCTCTTGCTCAACCAAAACCAACTCTACAACCTAAGTTGCTATCCCTCCTTGAATGCTTCAGCTGATCTCCTTGACCTTACACCTATAGATCTCCTTGACCTTGCTTGCTTCAATGCTTTTACTTGCCTGCTTGATAATTACAATACATGCCTCATGGGTCTTTAAATAGAATCCCATGGTTACAAAAATAGAAATCTAACTACAATAATTAGACACGTAGCTGGTGACTATAATTAGTCCTTTAACATGCAAACACTCGCTTCACTTAACTGACTGTTCGTCAACAGCAGTTCTAGAACGCACAGGCGACTGACGCCGGTCCCTACTTGCCTGGTTCTGCCGATGTCGGCCGACTAGCTGTCGTCACCGGTTGCCTTCTGCACTGCATCTGACCGATGTCGGTCATGCTGCCGACGCCGGTGCTTCTGGTTCTTCAGCAACCTTCCTCATGTCTGCAACAGTTGAAGCTTTTAGCTCCACACCCTAACACTGCATTGGCTTGAGGTTCACACGACCTATATAGGCAATACTTGGATACATGGGGTATCTCGGGTTAGCTCAGCCACATTCACACCTTTTATTTTTAACTATTTATTTGCCTCAAGGATCTTGGGAACCCTAGCTATTTCATGAGTAACCACTTGTCATTTATTTTCCCCATCCTCCTTGGCCTTAAGCCCTATGCTCTCACCATTTTGTAAGTTTCTATTATGTGCATTGTGTATTTACCTTAGACACATTAATGCCCACTAGGCTTCACTTTACGCTCTCATCATTTTGTGAGTAACCTTTTCCCACATTCTCATTATTTTATGAGAGACTTGTGTGAATTGATTCATTTCAACGCAATCCATTATTGCACCCTTGGATTTTCTTACATTCTTGCTATTTTACAAATCTTTTCTCTTTCTCAAACTTAGATGCAGTAGGCCCTCAGAATTCCCAATTCAATTCCTTTGTGCCTACTCATCTACTAACTTTTGGTGTGGTTTTAAGCTAAAACCATACCCTCTTTTATTCAAGCACTTATCATTTTGTGAGCCCATTTCCTTATTCCTCTACAACACATTCATCAGCTTCCCTTCTCATCATTTTCTTCTATCCCATATCCTGAGATAACTACATTTGGCCCAAAAGTCATGTTGGATCTTGCATCCATAGAACTATGTAAGCAACGTCTACTTACCTAGTGCATCTAGAGTTAGCTCGGTTATGCCTTCCTTTTCTTCTATTCCCTCCCCCCCCTCCCCCCATTTTATTATGTTTTGTGTTGTTGTTTCCCTAACATCTAGTGAAAGCTTTGTGTTCTTTGTTCCTGTCTCATTGTACCAGTATCACTACTTCTTAGCTTAGTGGTCACCCTATCAAAAAGTATAATGTCTCTATTACACATACATGAACACTTTATTTTTTGTTTATTTGCACTATATTTATGATTAACCATTATTTGTGTGTGTTTATTTGATTTTTATTGTTGTTTTATTGTGCTTTGTTATCTTTTCATTATTTTTGTTGATGTTTTGTTGTCTGTTCGTTAGTTTATATTTGCATTGTGTTATGTATTTATTTTGTTTGTTGGTGTTTTATTGTGTTTTCATTGTTGTTTTATTAAGTTGTTATTTTATATATTACTATTTTGTTGTTCATTCATTTTTATTAGTATTTTGTTATTCATTCATTTTTATTAGTATTTTGTTATTTGTTCTAGATGTTTTGTTGTGCCTCTCTTTTAAACTTTTATTTTAATCTTTGTCTTATTTATTATATATATTTTATTATGCTTGCATACATCTCATAAACATTTTGAGTCTGGACTTAACTTGGGCTTGACTTGTTTACATTTATATTTAAATTGTGTTGTTATTTGTCTGTTCTTCAAGTACACATTCTTAAATATGCATGGATCTTGCTTATTCATATCTTGATTCTAGGTTGTTTGATAAGTTATTCTTGTTCTTGTTTTTATATATACATTATTGTTCCTACTTAAATCTTTATTTTTCATATCTCAATTTTAAGTTAGGTTACATTTTTGTATTATTATTTTTCTTTTTTTTTTTTTTTGTTTAAATGTAAATAGTTGTAACTTTGGTTCAGGTAATTTTTATCCTTATCTTTAGTTATAAATATTCACATTTGAACTGGTCAAAGTGCAAACAGGACTATAATGTTATCATAAGTTACTCATAATTATGATGCATAATTTCAAAATTGCTTTAGTAAACACCAAGTGCTCCAAATACAAAAGTCAATGTGGCACTGAAGATCATTTCTGGACACACCAGATATATCCTAGGCCAACTTTGGAAACAAACATGACTCTATGCAATATGTTTATCTCTTGACAAACACTGTGAGTCTAATTAACTATTTTTCTGATTAGTTTTGGACGTGCATATCCTAAATTATCCTCTAACATCTAGTCATACATGAAAAAAACCATAACAAATAAATCAACATTCATATGCTAAATAAGGATGTGCATCTCCTGAATCTAGCATATCCAAAACATATCATACTAAGAGTAACATAAATGTAAACATCATGTGATAATAAAATTATATTAAGAGTCCATGTATAAATAACAATAAGCCAAAAATGAATGTCATATATATCTCTCAAAATCATGTTTTATACATTGCGATAATATATATATACATCTCATAATATAAAAAAGGAGAGCTAAAAAAATCAACTCTAATCATGGTCATCCCTAGGGGGACTCTACTAGAAGCTTTAACCTAACCCTGACGTTGGCACTGTTGGTGGATGTGGTGGTTGAGGCCCCATAACAACTCATTGTGCTATTAGCTATGTTATTGACCACTATGACTCAGTTTCATGTCTGGACCTGGAGGTCTGACTAGTATGTTGTGATCTCGTATGCTCCCTATAAGAAGCCACTCTCCTCTTCACAGGAATTGCCACTTCATATGCCTGCCTCTTGTAGGCTCATCCTTGGCATATATGACATCATCATTCACATATAAGGCATCATCCTTGGTTGTAATCATGTTGTCCAAGGCTCTAGTTACTCCTAAAAATTTATCTATCCCAACTCAGTGAGCCTCATCTCGCTCCTCTATGAGCATCTCTATTTAGGAGGCCAATGTCTCCCTTTCTACCTGATCAAAATCCTTTTTGCCAACCACTGTCATTAGTTCTAAGTTTTGTGTGGCTAACTAGGCCTAAACCCCTACCAACTATACCACCTATCCTCTAAGACCAACAATCTCTACATATCTAGCTACAATAAGACCCTATAGCTTGGTGGTCTCCCCCTGAGCAATTGCCAACTATGCCTGCAACCCAACTACAATGATCTATAATCCAATAATCTTTGAGAGGCAGGTAGTAATCTCCCTCTAGATTTTATCTATCAAAGCCTAATCCTCTATGAACCTCCCTATATTGAATGGCCTTGCCCCTCCTGAACTTGTCCCTACACCTATGTCAGAGGGCCTTGCCTTTCTTGTACCTATCCTATGGCCCCCATCGCCACTCGGGGCATCCCTCATATCCACATCCTATGCACCTAGCTTGGCCATCTCTACATCATCTCTTGAACCCTATTATGCTTATGCCTGCACTACCTATAATGGTATAGCATATGGGATCATTGATTGTATATGCACCTAACCCTATCATTGTGTTAGGGCATGTCCCTTATCTCTCCTCATCTTGACGCACCTTTGATGAAGAACCGACTACTAGGATAATGGCATCATCAATCAAATAGGTCTCACCCCAATCCACTGTGTGGCATAAGCATCATAAACCTCTACATTTGTAACCCCTCTAATGTAATTTCATAATACATGGACCACCCTACCATAGTCAATAATCGCCCCAGTCTTGCGCACTAGTGGCCCCCACTTCCTAATCTCCCTAGTCACATGAGCAAAGTAGTGTAGACCCTCTAGCACATCATACTGCATGTCAAATTGTCACTGGACTCAATCTAGCATGTATCTCTCTACCATATAGTCATGGTGACTTGTGATGTAACATGGGGTGATCATATACTCAACCACAAATGAGTCCTCCACCCACAACCATTGTGTCCCTAAGTAGGGGTGTCAAATAAAGTCTCTATCCTCCATCTCATCTAGGGCTCATTGATAACAAGGCAAGTCCCCTAAGTATCCATACATACCTGGTCTTGTAAGGTACCATCCCGAAGCCAAGGGATCCTCTAGTCCCCTTTGGTATCTAGGCCCCACTGACCGTGCAATGGCTATGTACTCCCATACCGATACTTATAGCAATATGTTATGGCCTATGATGTGCCCTCCCTGATATGCTATTAAGTATAGATCCCTGTATAGTTGGGTTAGGATCAATGGTCCCCAAACAAACTATGTAAGATGATTAAAGATCTCGTGCATCACACTAATTAAACCAAATAGAAAGAATCATCTACTCTTGTTTGATAATAGAAGGCCCCTGATAGGAGCTATCAAAACTACCACCTTTAGGGGAACTATCCCCTATCCTACTCCATCCTCTGGGGGTCAAGCCAAATCTTTCAGTATGTCTACATTTATACAACCATCCACAATTTATAGGTCCACTACTCTGAGCAGGTCATCTAGCATAGCCCATCATCCATCAACATCCAAGTAATTATGGGTCCTTGCATTAGTATCCATAATATATAATGCACATCTTCCAATGTCATCATGGCCTCCCTAGTCAGTAGATGAAATGTAGAGGTCTCTGAGTGCCACCTCTCTGCAAGTGCTAATAAATAGGCTCTATCCATGTAAATATGGGCAATCATGCTAGGTGATATAAGTCTATTTCCACTATGATGCCCACAAGCTCCTCTATCATGAGCCCCTATCATCGTAAAATCAAAGAGCATCATTCTTGTGATGTGATGACTCTGACTTGCTTCTACAAATCAAACACAAGGCATTAGGTCAATTATCTTCCCTATCATTCACAAAATTCTTCTAATTATGAGGCCTAGACTAATCCTCTATGAGCCTCTCTCTCTTTCTCTCTCTTCTTCTAATTTGGGGCCTAGATTAACCTCCTATGGGCCCCATTATATCTTCTTCTAGCATTCTTGGCATTTTTTTGGCGATCCCACCATTTACTAGGTTGTTTCCACTACTTTGAAGAGTGATCCTATTAAAATCAACAAATTCACCATTTAGTAGGTCATTCCCTCCACATGATAGGGTAATCTTGATGTTCATTGTGAACTTGTCGTTTGATAGGATGATTTCTACTCAAAAATGTGACCTTGTCAATGTCTCAATGAGCTCACCATTTTGAACCATGATCCCGCCTAGAGATTAGTGAAATCTCTGATCTCGTGGTGAACCTACTATTTTTACAAGCGACTTACCATTTTCCAAATGGGAAAATTGTGAAAGATATATGAGTTTTTAAATTATCAATGCATTATTTTTTTTGTATTGTATATTTTACATACTTTTTATTGATGTGAAAAACAAAATAAATACTTAATATTTATTGCTAACTATTATTAATTATATATTATTTTGGAAATTATATGTATTTGTTTAAATTAAACTTATAGATGCCAACTCCAAAAAGGAAGCAAATATTATGCAAATATTATGTGAAGAATAGGAAAATATCAAAGAAAAGCAATATTGTCAATACCAACTCAAAAAAGATATTATTAATAAATACATAAGTGGGAAAAACATTATTCTAGTAGCAAGTTACATCTTCCTACCATAATCAAGCAATACTTTCTACAAATCAACATGAAAATATTCAATTATAATTAGCAATTGTTGAAGGGATTCTTGAAAACATTATATGTGATTCTTAAATGAATATCAAACCAATTCCTTTTCAACACACAAATGGAATTTTTGAAATTGTAGAAAAAAAATCTTAACTATATATTATTTCTCTTTTGACAATGTTGTAGGAATGTCATCTCAAATGTTACATAGAATATTGAAGGAAATGTCTACCAGTTCTCCATTGTCTATTGCTAAAATAAAGGTAAACAACTTGCTTATTCATATAGATATAAATCAAACTTTGTTTAGACACATAAAAAAATTTACTGTAGGGTAGATTAGTTATCATCTATTTGAACATGTTCTATATGCATGGAAATTATCCAGACATGAAAACTTAAATATCAAACAAATTATTCATTTGTTGTAGATGTTTTTTTAAATGAAATGGAAAATGGAACAATATGGATCCTAGAGAACAACATGAAGTTTTATAAGTGTTAACCTAGGTTGAGGAAATGTTTATAACATGGGTTAACCCAATTTTGCATGTACAACATGTTTGTGGAGGCGAATATAAATATAGCAGAAATATTATTAGTTTCCTTTTGGAAATCCATGTCATTTCAAAATTTATTCCACAAAAAATTGATCAATTGAATATAAGGCTTGTCAAAAGACAAGGTCCTTGAGGAAAAACATATGATTTTTATATTAGCAGATTATGTGTTCAAAAATCTTTTGAATAAAAAATAGTCCATGATCTATACTATAAGTTTCTGATATTGGCACATTGACATAACTAGAACCTATAAACATCTCATCCATGATTCCATATGTATGTATTAACATCCAATAATCCCAACAAATAAAAATAACTTTTGATGGATCAAAAACTACATTTTCTAAATATATAACACAACTGCCTTCCTCATTCATCCTTCTTCTCCCAAATATAGGAATAGAAAGAGAATAAATACAAATTTATATACAATCAACAAATCATGCAACACCATGTGCTATGTCATGGCCAACACTTGGCATGTCTCCTATAAATGAATACAATACATAAATTTTGTTGTTATGGCATTTCCTAATTTGTTCCCTGCATGTGAAGTTATATTCAGACTACCTTGCTTCAAATATATTTAGATGCATGAATATGCACTTCATTTGATGTCTTATCATGATAACATATTTGGTAGTCATCCAAGATTTAGGTATTTTCTACATAATTTGATGATGCAACATCGCACCAAGGAACAATTGCCTTTTTGTTAATAAAAATATCGAGGACAATTTACCAAATATTGTTGTGGATCTTTGAAAACAAATCCATAAAATGTTTGATGATAAAAATTTCAAAAACTTTATGTGCTTCACTTCCACTCTAAAGGAAATAATATCATATTGGATAAAAATTTGTGTTGAACTAACTGACATGATTGATCACTTAAGTTTTCCTACTCTATTTTTTCATGTTGAGTGTCGCTATCACAAAATGGCTTGATTTACATAATGTAATATTAGCATTCCAAACCCCTAAAAGATGCAAGCTAAGTTTATCATTGGATAATAAAAAATATTATCTCTAATCCACATCATACATCCCTTTATATGCATAATATATTTATTATATTTTGTAAGGAAGTATTCAAAAAACATTTATAACCATGCAATAAACTGCTCCATTTCACCATTCATTTTTCTAAAACAATTTCCTCTATTGAATCTCATATAAATAGATATTACTATCAGGTATGAATGGAAACAAAGAGTCTATACACATATTCATGGATTTCTTTGGCTAAAAAATGCACCCAATATCGATACATTTGATTGTGAAGATCAAATTGTAAAATTGTAAATCTAAATGCCTATTTGAAAAATATATATTGGCTTGGAATTCATGTGATAGCTTTCATAGAAACCTGAATGGTTGATTATCCTAATCTTGATGATCCATGTTTATTAAATACAACTAAGATACTTTCTATAAATCATTTTCTTGACTATGAAGAGATTTTAAATTGTGTTCAAAGGCATATTAAGAGCATGGAAGAAACATGCTTAAGAAAAAAAGGAATGACTCTTCCATGTTGGTACAAAGTGCCTTGGGAATTGCATCAAGAATATTCCATAGTCTTTGAAAATAATGGTGTCAAAAAATACATTCCTTCTCATAACAATGACAGATTGAATATTCACAATCCAACCATGTTTTCCATTTGGAGAGAAAATGATGATTCCCAGTCTATTCGTTCACTTGAAGCTATATCAAAATATATTGAAAAAGATGCTTTGAAAACAAATAACTGATCTGAAAGCTATCATTATATGCTAAAAAGAATTACAAAGAATGCAAACTCGCATGAACTATATTTGAATGACTTTAGGAAACTTTTAAATAATAGTATTATTGATCATGTTATCAGTGCACATGATGTTTTCCATCCTTCACAAAAAACTCCCACTTCTTTTTTTGTAGCCGATCATTTGGAAAGAAGACTATATAGTGCATCTTTCATAGTGCATTTGATTCACTTGTTGCTTTAGCCTTCATTGATACATACATGGATCAAACTCCTTCATTATAACTACTACCACTTATAAACGCAATAAGGAATTTTTCATATGACAAAAATTTCTATGTAGAAAAATAGAAAAAAGGGTGTTAGTGATTGTTCATGCCTTCCCCACGTTCTTTACAAGTCTTTCAAAAAATTATACTTCTTATGCATTATTCTATTGGAGTAAACTTAATTTATACAAATCTTTTAGGAAAATCATTACAGACATTATTGTTCTACTAAAAAAATAGTTGAAAACTTAGAAAGCATGAAAAATTCCTACCATCTATGGCATCATCACTGTAACACTTGTCAAAATGAATTGTTTCAATTGTTGAAGTTTTAGATGAAAAATGTCTTCACCACAATTTCTAATAACTTGATGAATTAAATCTAAAGATTTTAGAATAATTGTGTGCTTGTTTTTAACTCGACATTATAGATCACCAATCATGATATATTATTAGGACAAAGACTTATAGTGGAACAACAAACCCATGCTTCCTTAAAAAAGGGACAAATAACAAACACACAAAGTATTGAATGTGAGAATAAATATTAAAAAATCCAAAAATATGTGTCCACCTTCATTTTCAAACAACATGAGCCCATACCTCAAAGAGATATACAGTTCAAAACAAAATAAGTGTAAGCTAAAAATAATAACAAAAACTAACCCTAAAGACTCAAAGTTTATTAAAATTATGAGATACTTATTTTCAAAATTATGATTAAATTATAATTAATTAATTAATAAGTAATAAATTAATTAATAAAATTATAGAATGATAAAAAATTAATTAATAAAGTAGTTAATAAATTAAAAAATATTTAAAAAAATAAATCAATAAAAAATTATTTAAAATTGATTATTATTTTAATTAATGAAACTAATACATAATAAATTAATTTATAAATCAACAAATAAAAAAATTGAGATTTTAATTTAATAAACAAACTTTATAATAAAATATAATTTTTAATTATTATTATTGGGAAAGAATAAAGTACTAAATCACATTTAAAAGAACATTTTAAAATGATCGATCTTTCAAATAATTAACAATAGGTCTCCAAGCATGACCTATCCTTAAGCCCTTGCCTCTATTTAATTTATGGGAATGTTTAATAATTTTAATAGATTCCATTAATATTCATTTTTTAAAATGGTTTTCCACTATATTAATCTTGACTTTAATATAAATCACATGCTTAATATTACACGAGTGCTCTTGTTAACTAGAGCCAATTTCAAATTTCTTTACATATAATCATATTCTTAGTTCACCATTAGAAAGTTCAATCATTTAAAAATGTTCTTTAAATATGATTTAGTAGTTTATTCTCTCAGTAATAATAATTAAAAGTTATATTTTATTATAGAGTTTATTTTTTAATATTTTAATTAAACTAAAAGTTTATTGATTTAATTTATTGATTGTATAAATTTATTTATTTATTTCATTAATTTTTTTTTTACTACTTTTATTAATTAATTTATTTTATTAAGAAAATTTATCAATTTATTCATTAAAAAATATATTAATATATCATTTTATTAATTAAAATTTGTATTGATTTATTGCTTAATTTTATAATTATCAATTATAACTTATTTTTAATTTTAAATAAAATTACGTCATGATTTCAATCATGATTTTAATAAACTTGGATCCTTAGGGGTTAGTTTTTTTTTTTAGGTCATATTTATTTGGTTTCGAATTTCGTGTCATTTTAAGGTATGAACTCTCATTGTTTGAAAAGGGAGGTGGACACATATTTCTGGATTATCCAATGTCTACTCTCACATTTAATACTTCTTGTGACCATTATCTTTCCCCCTTTTTAAGGAAGCACATGTTTGTTGTTCCACCATAATTCTTTCTTCTAATGATGGATCACGTTTGGTTATCTAAAATATCGAGTCATAAACAAGCACACAATTATTCTAGAGGTTTTAGATTTAATTTTTATGGACCATGAAAGCATAAAATATCCAAATTTGATGAATGGCAAATTTTGTCATAGCTATAGCCCAACAATGATATTTAGCATAATGAACTTGATATGCTTGGTCATTATGACTTTAATATACATCATAAGTAGAATGATAACAACATTTCTTATTCCTTGCAATAAATAACCACTTCTTTTATGGAACTAAATTGAGTAACTTGCGAAATTTATGAATCCTATTCTGCTGGTCCATCCACTTGAAGTATGTTATTTATAGAATAACAAATTATTGTTGATATTATTATGTGCCACTACAATCAATGCAACACAATGCTTCCACTGAAAATGATAGTTTAGGGCACTACCAGTATAGGAAAATCATACATTATCAACAAAATAATAGTAGTATTGAATTCACATACAACTCACAATAATTTACTTTTTTTATTGCTCGCACAAACTAGGATTGCAGTATTTCATTTTAATGCTTCAATAATCCATTCGAGCCTTGTAGAACTATAAAAGAAATGAAGCTATTCAAAGGGAAAGCATTTACAATTTTAAAACAGACTTCGCAATATATTCAATACATTATGATCAATGAAATGAGATTTATAGGGACAAAGCTATTAACACATATTCATCAATATTTGTGAGAGGCCTTCCCACATCACAAAAATGAGCCATTTGGTGTAAAATTTATTATTATCATTGGTGATTTGGGTAAGCTCCCTCCAATACATGATATACCATTATATGTTGGAACATCATTTGTTTTGACCCTTTGGCAGATGTTCAATAAATATGTTATTACATTGTGTAAAAATTTTTGTCAAAAAGGTTTTGATCCAGGGCAGGCAACTTTCCAAAATCTATTGTTGAATATCCGAAATGTTGAACTAAAAGTTGAAGATTAGAAATTATTAGTATCGAACAAATATTTGCTTATCTTCTGAAGAAAAACTATCATTTCATTTATCAACTCACTTATATGCAAGAAATAGTTTGACTTCAACGCATAAAAAAGAAACATTGAAATTGTTAAATATGCTGATTGCATGGAACACCATGGAGCATGCCAAGAAAAGGAACTTTGGAGATTTTGATGATGACCAACGAGAGACTAAAATTCAAAGGTCAATAAATTATGCTTACAACAAATTTAGGGGTCGAATCTAGCTTAGTCAACGTTGTTCAAGTGGTGAAATTTATACTATACTTTAAAGAATTGACACCAAACACCCTAAATTGCTAATATTTGTGGTTGTACAAATGAAAAATATATAGGCTCAACATGAGATGTAAATAATCTTCAATATGTGTCATATTTCTCCTATAACTTAAAGCAACCTTAAATAACTTCTATTGAAAATGTCTTAGGCTCTGACAATATATAAGTCACAAGGACTAATATTGTAAAAGATAACAATTGATATTGGTACAACTGAATGTCAAGAGTATGATTCTTATAAAACTTTTATATTTCACCTCTTTAATCTTTGTGTACATCTATATTGTGAAAAGAGGGGTAAGAGTTGCATTCTTTGTCAGATTTATTTTATTCAAATAATCTTCATTTCTCTCGCTTTATTGACATTTACATTACATGTCCCTTGAATAATTACTAATAAATATAATATAATCATCTCAAATGGCAAATTAATACTTTATTATGTGTAAAGTACTTTTTAATACAATTAATTTTTTTAAAATAATTTCAACACATGTCTAAATAGATGCTAATTTAAAGAAAAATGTAGAACTTGCATAATAAAATGTAAAACTTACATAATAAATAACTCCCATACCCTTTAGAATGTGATGCATCGCTTTATGAACATGATTAATCATACGATGACAAACCCAATCGAGTTAAAAACGTTATTTCCCTTCACTCTTACTATACTTATCAGATGTGATAATGTCAATAGTCACAAACATCCATCAAACTTGTAGCATTATGAACAAATATTACGTATACTCCAAAATTTACAAAAATATATGATGGCCGAAATAATTTATACATAAAAATTCAAATAAACACGTGAAATATATTTTTCACATTCAAATAAACACGTGAAATATATTTTTCACAAAGAAGAACATACAAAATATTAGATGAACCCAACCCATGCTCTTTACGAGCAACAACTCTTTAATGGGGGTGTTTATCTATCTAGTAGATGTATGTAGAAGTGTCACTTCTATTAATATGTATGGAGTAGGAATTTTTGAGTTGTTAAATAGGATAGTGTGAGAATTTGACATTTATTTAATTGTTATAAAATAATATTGATCTTAAATTTTATATTTATTTGAATATGTTTAATTAAAAGTAAAAGTTTTAGGGTTTGTAAGATTTAGTTGTGTTTAGTGTTATTTAAGATTAAATTTCAAAAAGTATATTAGATTTGTTGTGGTTGTTGGAGATGGTTCGAATAATTGGAGTCATTGATGATGTTAGTGTTATTGGTTATAACATTTCGTTAGTGATGGTTGGTGATTTATAAGAGGGATATAGACCTCTTGTTCGTGTTTAGACTGGTTTGTAGTACCAATCAATACTACCCACTCCGGTTCATAGCTCTGGATTATGTAAAAACGTTTACTTATATAAAAAAAGGCCCTAAAATTTTGTGAAGACAAAAACTAAAACGAACCAAAACACCAAATGAAACAAAAATATAAAATGAGCAAAAATAGAGGAATAACATATCAAGGTTGTAGTTCATATGGGGAAAATGATGGTTACTTATATCCATCCACCACGGTACAAATCCATCTAGATCCCGGACATGAAAAATCAAGCAATTAAGGACATAATCATACTCTAGATAATTTTGATGGTGTGAATACTCCTTATTTGTAACTACTTAACCGAAAAAACTTACTAATTTAGATATATGCTTACTTAACATTGTAAATCTACTATATATTTATTTTTAAAATATAATAAAAATACCGATATTCTATATAATTTAATAATTTCATATAATACCTTCAAACACATTAAAAATAAAATAAAAAATCTTTATATTTTTATGCTAAAATAAAATTTTAAACTCTTTTTTCTCAAAGAGTAAGCTAAAATTATATATCTTCAAACAAGAACGAAATTTAAAAAATAATAAAATTAATAATCAATACAATATATATCAAATTTATAATAAACACCTTAAAATTAATTAATTTAAAATAGGTGAAATAAAATACTTAAAGTCACAAAGCTGGGAGTATGTTTCCATTATTATTTCAATCAAAAGGTATTGACCATTTCCATGATTGCTTTCACCAAAAACATTTGCCATGTATCCGTTATCATTTATAGAAAAAGACCAACCCTGTTCTACCACAAATTAAGAAAACAATATTTCTCAAAAATAGAACACAGGCACAAAATTGCTCACCTCCAGATGCTCGTGTATTCTTGCACGCAAACGAGATATGGAAAAATATAGGCGGGCCACAGATTGTTAGCCAAGCAAGCAAGGGAAAAACAAACCAAAACTTTTAAGAGGGGGAGGTCGCGGGATCGCATCACAGAGTCTCATGGCAGAGTCAAAAGTAAAAGAGATGGATGACATGTCTGTGAACTGGTCTGGACTGGACGCTCTTGTCATGGATTATGCCAAATCAGAGAGACTTCTTCTGCTATCGGACGATGAGCAAGCAGAAACTTCCTCCTCTTCCTCATCTTCTTGTTCACATACTACTACTTCTTCAAATACAACTTCTTCTACGCGCGAAATGATACAAGGCATAAGGAAATTGATAGAGGAGGGTTTTATTGATCGAGTCCTCACCATTCTTACTCACCAAGCTCCTTTCGTGCTCGAAGATCAGCACCTTCTCTTCCGTTTGCAGAAGCAGGCAATTTTCTACTCACAAAACCCTTTCTTTTTGCGTTGGTTTTTGTTTTTAATGCAATTCTAGGGATAATTTTAGTTGTAATGTTCTGTAATTGGAAAATTTTCTCCAATGTTCTCTAATTGGAAAATTTTCTCCACAATACGAGACTGAAGATTTGCCTCAATTTCTAATGTTTATTTTTGCAACAATTCTCGAAGTTTTTTATAAATTACATAAAATCTTAAGAAAAATAGGAAAATACTTTTTAAAATTATAATCAAACAAAATATTTAAAAGTCGACATTTTAAAGAATCGCCAGTAGTAATAAACTCTTAAAATGAGTGCTTCCTTAAGATATTCTCTAAAATTTCTATTGCAGAATTTGATCTGTTTAGTTTTTTTAATTCTGTAGAAATTCATTGAATTGCTGAGGAGTGGGGATGAAAATGCTCGAAATACAGCCATCTGCTGCTCTCGCACTGCACTCGGCCCTTGTGCTCTCAACGCTTATCCTGTAAGTCAAATAAATATTTAAATGAATATCTTTTATACATTTTGGATCAGGGATGCTGTCAAAGCCAGGGTTTCTGAGATCTATATAAATGTTTATAAATTACTGTACTTTTTATGTATACTTGAAATTGAGACTATATCAAACTGGCAAGGCATTCACTCCCTCAATTTGGAAAAGAACATGGAAGATAGAAATGGAATCATTTAATTCACCGCAAAGGGGCTTGGGACATAAATGAATATTTTTTTACACCTTTAGTATTGCAACATGGTTTCAAAACCAGGGTTTTGAGACATTTGAACGTTTAAATTACTGTACTTTAAGTATTCTTGAAATTGAGACCATATCGTGCTGGAAAAACATTCATTCTCAAACTGGAAAGGAACATCAGAGAGCAAAGTAGAAACTGCAGTTATTAAAATTAGTGTTAGTGATATTGTAATGGCTTATTAGCACAATCCAGTTTCATACATAAATGCCAAAAGGCAGGCATTTTATATCTTTGTAATTATGGTAAATGGTCCCATTAATTATTGGGGAGCATCCCTCCTCCCTACGATACAATAATTCTTTGCTGAAAAGCTAACTAACTTTTCACATCCCCTTCTGATTGCTGAATTACAGAAGCTCAAAATCTTCTCTGTTTTACACGTAGCCGCCTTAGCATGTTGGGCCTTGCCTGCTGGGTTTTGAACCAAGGTCATTGTGGCGATAAGTGTTCCACCTTATTGTTAGACCTCAACCCAACGGACAAAACGCATGCATTTTATATCAGTCAATTAACCAGAAAAACTTTTTTGTTGAATAGCGAGGATGCAATTTATGTTGCATCTGACAGGGGGTTGCTTTGCAATGCTCATGGAATCAAAGTAAGAGCTTATATCAGAATTTGTCTGGTCCGTGAATATTAACAATGGATTCGGTTACACTAAACTAACATTGACTAAAACCCTGTCCTTTTGGCCTATCCGTAAAGTATTCAGTTATTTTTTGCTAGTTCAAAGTGGTTTATTTATTTATACAGGATCTCTGTCCTAGAAGAAAAACTATAGCTTGTACATTTGATTGGCACGTCAGTGCTGAACCAAAAGCCCATGACAGATCCTACTCAGATGTAGCCCAAACTCCAAACTCTTTTATAATTTGGTGTGTGGGATATGATAAAAGCCTCCACAATAACAGGACACCTGCTACTATCTATAGACTGTAACTGAGAAGCAGCCAAAGCTGGACTTACTAAAAGTACCATCTTTCACCAAATTACTACTGATAACTAGGTTGACTGTACTCAAGAGTATAATATATAACCCAAGGTAAATTAATAACAACGGATTAATCTTCATGCTTCAAAACCAAACTGGAGGAAGCTCATTGATATGGATAAATCTTGTTATAGACTCTACCATGTGCTATAAAAATTAGAAAAAGGTGATTTAGATAAATCAGAATGCACTGTATAGAAATACTACCATATTGGCGGCGATGGCAGCGGCAGCTGCACATCCATTTCTCTTGTACCCACGAAGCAATGGACCCATGGCGGCAGATCATTCAACCTTAAGTGCACACCTGCAAACTACATGACCACATCAACCCATAACCCTGTCCACAAACAACACATGTAGATGAGCATGGCAGAAATACAGAACAGGGCGTAGATTACAGGCAAAATCTAATAAGTTGAAGTTGAGTTAATGACAGTAAAGAGCAATGACAAATTTTATCCATTTTTTCATTTATTTAAGGTGATTTGATTGGAGGATTAGTTTATCAAATTTGTAAGTCGAGTTGTGGTGAACATAATCGCGAATCTCAATAATCTTTAGCCTGCATCATAGAGCTTTGCCTAAGTTTGATTTCTTATAATTAGATGCGGCAAATGTTGCAACTTAGGCCCTGAGTATAGCTTGGATATCCTAGGCTTTGCCCGGTTACACTGATGAACTTGGAATGTACCCGAGCAGGATCTGGGATATTAGAAGAATCCGAGACGAACTGTGGGGTACTCGGACAAGTACCAGTTCCAGAATTGTATTGGAACAGGGGCTTCTGGAGCAGTATGATGCAATCATGGTTAAGGGGTCCAATGAAGGATGGCCTTAGACCATGCAGCCTAAGTATTCAAGGAAACAGTCAATGGATGCGTGAACAAATTTGTCTATGCACAACATGAAACAACAGTCTTTGGCTTTATTGAGGAAATCACAATTGCACACACATTACAATATTTCAGTTTGGTTACACTGTTACAGACCTTGCTACTTGCAGTATTGCAACAATCCCACAAGGGACATGTTACACCCTATTTCGCTACTTAGATTTATGGCTCACCGCAAATCTATGCTTGGACCAGACTTGGTTGGTTCCTTTGTGTGGCTATTCCCTGGTGGATCTTGCTAACTCTCATTCTTTGCAAACTTTGTTTCTATTCTCACCATCTGAAGCCTTCTCTTCCAAATTAGCCAACCTCCTGGGACAATGACACTCTATCCATATATAGGTGTGTAGGAAACTGTTACAGAAGTTGGAATGGTTCATCCTCCAACTGTCAGATAACTGTCATCTCCTTGTGACCCACCCTTCAACATTCATCAGTTACACTCCACAAGATGTCAGGGTTGTTAGCTCTTCATCTTGCATTGACACATGGCACTGAAGCATAACACGGATCTAATTAATGCTTGTCTTAATGATGAGTCCTTCTCAGAAATAATTTTCTTTCATTTTCCATCACATGCGATGCAAGATCAGGTATACATTCGCTGCACAAAAGCATCTTCATACAACTGGGCATGATTTGTCACACATTGTAGAAGTTCGCAGAAACATTGTGCATGATGGTCGCCGTACTGATCTCAGACATCACAACCTTTGCAAGTAGAATGAATCTTGTGCCTATGTAGAAAAGTCGACGTGCAAGGTGTGCACAAGACTTCTCCAACATAATGCTGCATGTGAATCTTCAAACTTGCAAGTCATCGTAGGCTTCGCAGAGGTTCGTAGAACAAGAAATGCTGCACAAGTCTTCCAGTCACATAGGACTTCACCTTTCACACATCTGCGCAAAAATTCACAACTCCTTTCGCAGTGATCTCCAAAACAAAGCTTGCGCAAAACATCACAAGCTGTGCAAAACATAAGCCTTTGCCCTTTGGACTTTTCAGGCGGCATACACCAATAATGGTTGCACAAAAGCAACTTTGCGTGCACACAAAGGGGTGTGCAAAACAACTCTTTTCACACTCAAAGGTTGCACAAAACAACTTTCCTGGTCTGTGTGTAATCAAAGGGCTGCGTAAACTTGCTTATTACTAACCTGATTATGTTTTTGAAAGATGCAAGATTGCTTGTGAACCTAGATGCTCTTGTATCATACAACTCGGTTAAGTGAAATGAAGCATGATCTCCTGCTGATGAACATTCCACGAGTTTCTCTAGAGATACTCCATGCTTAGCAACTTCTAATGTGCTCATCCAGGTTGCATCCTCTACTTCTTGGTCTAACCACTTCACCAAATATTCTTTATACTCCTTTCCTCATGTCTTCTTACTAACTCTATAATCAATCACCTTCTCAATCTCTTCTCTCGCCTTCTTAGGCATCAATTGTCACCAATCTTCTTTTCTAGGATCTATGCTTGCACTTTCATCACTGCATTGTCACTCATGGTACGAGTACAAATTTTCCACATTGAAGGCGGCATATCTATCCCATTAGGCAACTATATCTCGTGTACGTTGGGTGCAAACTACCTCAACACTCTACATGGTCCAATCTTTTTCCATTTCGACTTGTCATATGTTCCTTTTGGGAAACTTTCTTTCCCTAGGTGCGCTAAGACCATGTCACCCTTGAAACCCTTGTTCTCTCCTTTTCAAGTTTGCATGCTACTTGTATTATGCAATACTCCTCTCCAACTGCTTTTGCACTTGCTGATGTGTCTTGCATGTACTAAACAAAATCTTCTGCTTCAGCACTCTTCCCACTTCCACCTTTGATGTCATGCAATTCTAAGACACCTCTTGGACTACACCCATAAAAAATCCAAAATGGTGTCCTTCGAGTGCTTATCTTAACTGAATTGTTATATGCAAATTCAGCTTGCACCAAGACTGAGTCTTGCAATGCTGGCTTCTATCCAACCAAACATTGCAATGCGTTACTAAGACTCCTGTTGACTACCTTTGTATGACCATCCGTCTGAGGATGATATGTTAAATTGAACTGTAGCTTGGTATTCAGTGTCTTCCATAGTGTCCTCCGAAAATGCCCAACAATTTTTATATCCCTATCAGATACTATGCTTTGCGATAATTCATGCAACATGAAAAATTCCCTAAAAAACAAATTAGCTATGTGTGTAGCATCGTTAGTCTTTGTGAATGCAACAAAATGAGCTATTTTGGAGAATCTATCTTCGATCACAAATAGAATAATGGCCTTTTTGCATTCTAGGCAATCCTAAAACAATGTCCATGCTAACATGTTCCCATAGTCTCTCTAGAATAGATAGTGGTTGATACGAACCTGCATTTTGACTCCTTCCTTTTGCCAATTAGAAAATACTACATCCCCACACATACTTCCGCACGTCCATACCCATCTTAAGCCAAAATTTATCTTACTTAGCAGTGAAAATGTTTTGTCAATGCCAAAATGACTAGCTAGTCCTCCACTATGCATCTCCTTGATCAAATTACCGCGCATAGACCCTATGGGTATACACAATTTTTTTTTTTTTGAGCAACAATCCTTGTGGGAAATATTCTAACTATGGTGTTCTATCCTCACTTAATGATTCTGCCCATGCTTTCCACATGTCATTGAAACCCTCATCTTTTGTGTACAACGCCTTCATTGAATCAAATCCCATGACTTCTACTTGCATCCATTTCAACAAGAGACACTTTCTGCTTAGTGCATCTGCAACTATATTAGCTTTCCACTTCTATGTTTCAATGCCAATGAATAACTTTGCAGAAATTCAACCCACTTCATATATCTTTGGTTCAACTTACCTTGACCATCGATGAATTGCAGTGCTTGATGGTTTGTGTACAACACAAACTCCTTGGGCAACAAGTAATGCCTCCACTTCTTTAGAGCTTGCACTATGACATAGAAATCTTGATCATAAACTGAATATTTTCTCTATGTCATTTAGTTTCTCATTGACGTAAGCAATGGACTTACCTTCTTGACTCAACACAGTTCATATGGTTGCACACTAGCATCACAGTCAACTTGAAATACCTTGTTGAAATCAAGTAAAGCCAACATTGGCTATTCAATTACTCTCCTATTTAAACTCTGGAAGCTATACTCTTCTTTTGTTGTCCAGACAAATTCTTTTCTATCACCTCTCATTGCTTCGCATATCCCATTGAAGTTTCAAATGAACTTCCTATAGAAACTTTCCAATCCATGGATGGTGCGGGCTTAGAATGTACTTCTAGGTGATGGCCACTCAATGATAGCTCTCACCTTTTGGATCCATCTTCAATCCTCCTTGGGAAATCACAATTCCCAAGTACACTGACTCCTCCTTTGTTAAGTTGCATTTCCTCAAATTAACCAACAACTTCTCTTCTTGTAACCGTTGCAACACTTGTTTTAGGTATGTCAAGTTTTTTTCCTTTGTCCTTATGAAAATTAGAATGTTATTTAAATACACAATGACAAACTTACGAAGAAAAGGATTCAACACTTCATGTATACACCTATATTTTGTAGTTATTGATGATTTCTCTTACATGACTCTTCAGTGCATCGATCCCCTTGAGTGCACTTCCCAAGGAGTGCATCGGGAAAGGGGTGGGCCTGCTTGTCGTACTTTGTGAGAGATTCCTATATGATTGCTTGTTGTACTTGCTTATACTCATTATAATGTTATTTTATTAGTCTAGCCTCCTTCGATGCTCTTTCCCCTTCTTTCCGCCTCATCTGCTTAGTTTTGTGACTTTTCCCTACTAACTCGGCCATGCCGAGTTAGTTATGCAGTGTCCCTTGCATTTTCCTACTGTATCGGCCATGGTCAACACAATCTTATTCCTGCCTGTCGCCCATCCTGACTGTATTCAACCCACTGAGTTAGTTTTATGCCTTTTGTATTCTAGTGGCCGTGGCCAACACAACAATGTTTTTGGCCCATTTCGTTATATTGTATTTTGATCTAGGCCGAGTCCGTTCACATAATTGATGGGTGACTTTTAGGAGTTTGATCAATATATATAGAGGTTCCCAAATGACATTTTTATAGAAGTACAACACCATGTTGCTCTGCATGTGCACAAAAACCCTTCTTAGCAGAAGAAGATGAATTAGGGTATAAGAGCTTATACTTGTGGAGGTCTATGTTTGTACAAGGTCTTTGAAGGTCACAAGAAGAGAAGCTACCCAACAAGGTACACCTATTCTTTGGAGTCCCCAACTAATGATACTTAGGTCTTCTTCCTTACATCTTGATCTTCACCTACAACATCTCATAAATTGCCACTTGAGCCAAGTGAGAGATTGATTCGTTAACAATTCAACCCAAGACAAGTATCCCTATCCCTAAACTCTTTCTTTTACTTACTTTGGTAGATATATATGCATATGTTAGAGTAGTATGTTGTTGTCTTCAATGCTTAGATTAGCGTATGTTTGTTAGTGAATGTTGTCTTTTCATGCTGTAACAATCCTTAGTTTATATACCTATTGGTTACCACTTAATGACATTTCTATCTCTTTAGTTTACCCCTTTGACATCTTTGATCTAGGCGAGTTTTTACTTGTCAATTCCTTACGTAGACTCCTAATTTATATCCTCGATACCCCTTTTACAAATAGATCTTGCTTACAACCCTGCCCAACTTTGTTGTACAACATATTGTATGTATGTTGGATCTAGTATGGTCTTCTTCCTTTTTCTATATCAGAGGGTATTTATATCGTTGACCATATTCGCCATACATACATTCTGGTGAACCCAACGTGAATCTTACCCCACAGTTGTGTTGGGTCATTTTCACATTTTCTTTTTTTGGCTTCTTAGCTCTCCCAATTTTTCAAACATACCTTGTTTGCTAAATTTCTTTTCCTTTAGCATCCCTAAAGGCTATTGTTCCATTCCTACAATGGAATTCCTTGACAACATTGGCCAAAGTGAAGCCCAGTGAATCGAGACTTGGCTCTCCAAATTGAATTTGAGTCCATCTCTACAAGGAATCACCGACTCTTTTGCAGACTCAGACGAGTCCGTGGACGACCATACTTGCGAGTCTCATCCCTGGACACCTCGAGTCGGTTCTGTTTCTTTAACAATTTTTTAAAAATTGCGTCGTTTCTTTTATGATTTTTTAATAGTTTTTCTCCTAAATTCGCTATTTTTAATTATTTATAAAAATTTGCCGAGTTCGAGTCCAAGTCAAAAATAGGCTTGTCGAGTCCAAGTCTTGTTTCTATGGTGAAGCCAACCAATACTTTGGCGGTTTCCAAGAATTTAATACTCACAATCCTAATGCTATGTCCATAACTAACACTAGCAAGAATGATGAAAATCACTATGCATACCATTTTGTCATTTTTCAAGAAAATCCTATTAATGATTGCAAATGGCTCTGACCAAAAACAAGTGTATTAACCTGAACCCTAATGTTAACACACGATTTAGGGCCATAAAGCAACCCCATGAAGATTATGATTATGAGGGTGAAGCGGAAGACTATCACGAGTACCCTCATAAGATGAAAGTCTATCTTCAAGAACATCTAGAAAAATCCCTTGAAGAAATTCATGCCCTCATGATGGCTCATTTATTTGAAACCCCTTTTAAACATAGTTTTTCTATAAGACTTGGGGCAAGTCAATTCATAACCTCTTCCAATCCTCCTTCCACCCTGCCTAACTTAGCTTAATGTATGGCCGGTGCAACCGTTAGTCTCCTAGTTTCAACATCAACACTAATGGTAATCTTGCATCAGGCGCTACCTAGGGTTATCACTCTAGTCAACATGCGACTTGAGCATCTCAAACGAATCAAAATGCTCCTAACACTATTGAAGTGATGATGTAAGTTTTGAATCAAATGGCTCACATGCAATCAAATAGTTTCAACCAATTGATGCAAATGCAAAATCAACTCTTGCAAAAGAACAATAAACCTCAACAAATTTAGTTGGGAGTGCGAAATCATGCCCCCCTCTCGACCCTTTCTTAAGGATCGCCTTGGGAATCTTATCCCTCAACCTCCATTTTGCAATAAAGTCATCAAACATCTTCAAAACAAACCCTTGACACTTCATGTTACAACCGTAGATATTGATGGAATCACTCCCACCATCACATATGACGGATCTACCGATCTTGCTTAGCACCTTAAGGCCTTTCGAATTCTCTACAAGGAGTGGCTCAACACCTATGCAACAACCAAACTACTTGTCAAAATCCTCACAAGTGATGCTTTAGAATGGTACAATCAACTCAAGCCTAGCTCTATCATCGATTTAGAAGACTTCATGAACCATTGGTCAGAATTTTAATATCTTGACTTACTTAAAAATAACCTAGGTAACTTTGTCAATTACAAACAAGTCGATAATGAGCCAGCCTATGACTTCATTAAACATTGAAAATATCTAGCCAACAGTATTGAGCATAACATGTCTGAAGAAAACCTCGTCAGGGTTTTTACAACTGCCTTAGAATCAAGATTACAATACAAAGTTAGGTCCTTATTTCCTAAATCTTTAGAAAAAGCCTTCAATCAAGCTAAAAGACAGGACCGCCTCATAAGACAATTTTGAGGTGCCTTAACCCAAACAAAACATCCAAATGCTTATAAGACCTAATAAAAACAGGCATACTACTGATGATGGTATCAGTGACAATTATGTGATAGTTATGACTCTACGAGGACTATTCATGCAATCATACCAGGGGGTTCGCAAAATGTAGCTCTCTCCCAATCAATCACGGGAAGTCCTTTTCACCCTCCTCCTCCCAATAATCATAATGACAATATTACCCATCAACATCTTAACCTTGAAGAGCGTAGGAGAAGACTTCCTAGACCTCAACCTAAAGAATTTATTAAAGCCCTTGGGTATTCTACAAACAATCTTAAGACCACTTGTAACATGTGCGAAGGATATGACCGAAGAGAAATGTTACTGTATCAGCTATATAGAATGTGTTTTATCGCCTCAGTCTTATATTTGACTGTATCGACCAGTTTCTTTTGATCCTTAATTGAATCAGCCATTTAACTCATTTTGATACCTAACTGTATCGGCTAAATTATTGTTGTACTATATCGGCTAGTTTTTGATTTGTCACCTGCATAACTGTATTGGCTAGGCCAATACAATTCTCACGACAACAATCTATCTTTAGGACCCAAAAAATTTCACATGCTTTGACATGCAAAAACTCAATACCTACTCATTACCCCTCAAAATTTTTTGTTCAATTTGACACTTGTTGGGGCAAATCCATGTAGTTTTTTTAGATTTATCCTATCTACCTGTCCCAAATTAATTAAACAACCTACTTCAAACTTGGCGCTCTCCCATGCATCTTCTCGCCATCATCTCTCTCTTTGTTAGAAATGTTTGCCTAGAACTCTTGATATCTCAAAATAGCAAATGCTAAAATGAATTTCTTTTTAGCCTATTTATATCAAAAATTTCAAAATTCAAACCTTTCCAAATTTGTTGCTTAGATTCTGTGTTTTGGCCACGTTCATTTCTGTAGGTCCTTTTGACGAATAAAAGAGGTGCTAGTATCCTGGTGCTGCAAGTAATTTTGTGGCACTAACAAAATATTTTTGCAGAAATTCGAAATTTTCTCTTATTTTCAGGCCTGTCCGAGTAGTTTCAGCATAGCTTTTACACCTTACATCAATTTTTTATGTGACCGACTTGCCAAAGTCGTCTTAACAACACTTTGGCACTGTATATCATTCTTGCAGTTCAGCCAAGTAAGTGAAGGTACACATGTTTTATATATTGCTTTCATTTATCTCATTTATCAACATTTTACTACAACAATTGCTTTTATGTTGCAATGTTCTTTTCCAAAGCACCATCCCCGGATTTGAAGGAAAAGAGAAGCTTGGAGCTCTGCAATGGGGAGACAAAAAGTCATCCTCCATTGATGCTGTTTCAAGCTTTCTCTTGGTTGATTACGTTGGTTACCTTTGCTTTCTTTGTTTTCATGTTTCTCTCTCCTTAGTGCCCATGGTGGTCAAATTAAATTAGCCCATTTTCTCGCATGCTTTAATTTTGTTTATTGTTATTATGGGTATGTGTATGGTCTTTGCTTTTATTTTTGTTTTGTGTCTCTTGCTGTATTGTCCGTATCAACTCGTGCCTCCCCTGCTTGAATCCTCATCCTGTGGCCTTTGGAAAATTAGAAGGGGTATGTATTAATTGCAGTTTATGGAAACTATCGGAATTGATGGCCTCGAACGTGCGAAGAAGGGTGAAAATGGTGGCTTTAATGAGTCAGCTGGTTCTCTGGGGATTGATAAGGTGTGCAATCATAAGGATGGTTTGTCTTTCCCATCTCAGGTGGAAGAAGGAGCTTCTAGTACGTCAAAACAACTCTTTAGCGAGGTCCTGCGTCAGGAAGAAGTAGTGAAACACTCAGAAGGCGCAAATTTTTTTGCCAGTCGCGTGTGCGAAGGAGAGCATGGAGTGCAGGAGTGGGATGAAGCCCAAATTGGTAAGCGCCCTAGCCCTGATATGTCCCTGACTATTGTTCCGAACGCTTCCATGGAAAATGATCTTTAGCAGAAAGAAATCGGGTTAAAAAATGTTAGAATTTTTTTTGTTTGCTTAAACAAGAATTCTCTTCCCTTTAGGAACTTCGTTGATAACTGGCTCAACTGTGTTTGGGGTAAGAAGTTGGGTATGTACATTAGCTTTTGTTGAATGATACAGAAAGGGATTTTTATGATTTTGTTTAAAAACTCCAATATGCAGCGAAGGGCTATCAACAAACCCTTGTGGAACGTAGGATAGTCTATTTTTAAGGCAGCCCCTTGGAGCCCAGATATGGACTGCAATGACCTTATTTTTAAAATTGCACCCAAATGGGTGGACATTGAAAGCATTCCTATCCAACTATGAAACTTTCTGCCACAAGCTTTGAAGCCCCTTGGGGAAGTCCTAAGAACTGAGGATACTAGGAGGTCGCTAGCCCATATTAATGCAAGGGTTCTGATTTCCTTAGAACCCTTGGATTTTTTCTTAGAATCCCTTGATTTCAAAATTAAAGGAATTTCTCATACTTGTGCTGTCAGAGGGTTGGGTGGCTTGAATGCTTTTTTTTTGTAAAAAAGATGGGCACCTCAGGAAGAATTGCCCTATGTTGGTCAATAAGGAAGATCTTCACAACAAACAAAAAGGTCAAGATGCTCAGAGATTGTGTTGGATGATTTATAGGTCTTGGAGAACCCTATGTACAATAGTGAACTGCTGAAAGACAGTGCCCCCCTAAGGAGGCTTTGGGGTAAAATGATATAGAGGTTGCAAATGAGCTTGAAAAAGCTGAATTTCAATGTGCTCCTCAGTCGTCTAGCTCCCCACCACTATTTGTTGACATGATGAATTCTATACCTAATATGATTAATTGTCTGTCAGATGACTTGGATGATGCTTTTATTAAGCAGAGAACCCAATCTAACTCTCTCAGAGGAATATGTGGTTTTGTTAGCCGAGCCCCCTATTGGCTGTATTTCTAACCCTGGCAGTGTGCTCTCAGCCAATCTTGGTAAAATTGGAGGTGATTCCTCCGCCATGGCCATATCTTCAGAGAAAGGACCAGATAATCCCGGTTTTGAGATGGATATATCAGTGAGTGCACCCATGCCCCTCAAGGACCCAAATGTTGCTAAAAATTGGATGTCTAAAGGGGGTGGTAAAAGACTCAAAACAGATTCGGTGTCCACCTCGCTGGATCATTCTCTGGTTAAAGATAAGAGAAAATCTAAAGATACCCCCCTTGGTGGTCATGACCTTGCTTTTAAGAAGGCCAAGGAAAACAAAGTTCAGACTGTTTTAAAAGACCATACAATAGTGGTGGTAAGCCTCATGGTCATTCTAATTGACCCCCCATGCCCCCTTGATTTATGCAGATCGTAAGTTGGAATGTTAGGGCCCTGGAATCCCCTGATAGAAAACCCATTGTGAGATAGTTTAGGCACTCGAGAGACAAAATGGATTTTTTGTTTTCAAGAAGTTAAGGCTAAGGGCTCCCAGTTGTCCTTAGTCCTTAATTTCATTTGGCCTAATGCAACAATCACCAAAGAGGTAAAGGAGGGGCTTCTATCTTGGTTAACCCTAACCTGAATGATTGCATTATTGACCACTATATCACCCCCTGTAATAGAGCTGTTTGGATTCTGCTAGAGATCCAAAACCATTGTTTCGGTCTGTGTAATATATATGCTCCAAATGATTATAGAGAAAGGTCTAATCTATGGAATTGGCTTGCTACTAACTTGAAAAATGTCCCTTGGATCTTTGGAGGCGACTTTAACATGATGGAGGAAAAAGAAGATAAAATTGGAGGAGATCATCAGTGCTGGAAAGGTAATGAACTCTTTTTTTGGTATACATTTAAGAGAATGCACAAAATCCTTGATCCGCTTCAAAAAGGTAAAAATCAAAGTAAAGGAATCTGGTTTACCTGATGCAACAATCAGAGCAATAATAAAAGACAGTACTCCAAACTTGATAGGTTTTACTTGAACATGGATTCCTTTTTAGTGACCCCAAATAGGGATGGAAATGTGGTGAATGTTCTGCCTCATACAATTTCTGACCACCATCCCATAAAAGTGAATTTTTCTTTGAACTCTGAGGAAACAAAGCTGCCTCATCTTTCAAGGGACTTTATAAGTTCAATGTGTCTCATCTTTCTGATCAAGTATGTATTGATGGTCTTTGTTCTTCTTGGAATATTGGGAAGATCTCTTGCAACTCTAACTCTAGAATTGATCAGTGGAATTCTTGTATGGAAGTGTCAAAAAACTTTGCAAGAACGTATGGTCAGCTAAAGGTTAAAATGCGTAGGAAAACTGCCAGGGTCACCCAAGAAAAATTAATACAATCTAAAAGTTCTCTTCAACATGATCCGGCTAATGATAGACTATTGGATGAGCTTAACTCCCTGAAGCATCAAGTCAGGAAATCTCAGAAGCAAAATCAATGGCATTGAGGTTCAAGGTTAGGTTGTTCATGTTCCTTGAAGAATAAAAGAAGCGTTCTATGAATTCTATTCCAGCTTGTTTCTTTCTGATGGCTCCAATGATCTCACTGAACAAAATAGGGCGATCTATGATATTTGCATTTCAAAAATAGTGTCACGTTTGCAAGCAATTTTCCTTGATGAAGATATCACGTTGGATGAAATCAAAGTAACCATAGTCTTGCTCAAGAATGATAAAGCCCTTGGTATTGATGGTTTCCCTACTGAATTTTACAAAGCCAATAAGGACTGAAGTGCTAAAGATTGTCTGGAGGTCTTTAAAAAGCTATTGATGTTGGTTCCCTAGGCCCTGACATCAACATAAGCGTTATTAAATTCATCCCCAAGGAAGGTGACCTCTCTTCTATAAAAAACTGGAGGCCAATTACCCTCCTTAATGTATCCTACAAAATCTTGGCAAAAATTCTGGCAAAGAGGGTCTCTTGATTGCTACCCTATATTGTTTCTGAGACTCAAACTGGCTTTGTTGAAGGAAGATTCATTTTGAATAATTTGATTACGAGCTGGGCAGGGATGTATTGGGCCCGAGATTCTAATCAAGATGTTGACATGATTATGCTCAACTTTGAGAAAGCCTATGATAGAATTGAGTGGCCCTTCATTGAAAGAGTTCTTAGAGCCTTTGGTTTTTAGGATAAGTTTTGCAGAATGGTTAATGTTCTCTTCAAAGATGCCTCAGTTGTCGTCGAAGTGAACGGATAGTTGACTGACTCACTTGAGCTTCAACGCTCCATTACACAAAGATGTCCTCTTGCCCCTTCACTGTTTGTGTTGGCTGGTGGAGCCTTACACTATCTCCTTAGATTTTCTGATATTAGACCTCCTGCCAGAAGCATCTCTCTGCCCAACGAAGATGTCTTATTTGCTGATGACACTACTCTGTTTGTCAAACTGGAGCAAAGTAACTTGAATCAGGTTTCCGCAAGGTTGGATATATATTGCTCTGCTTTTGGTTCCAAGGTTGCTATGCATAAATCATGTATGCTGGGGTGGAAGGATTCCCCTCTTGATTGTCTTTCAAAGTTTGGATGGACATGGAAAGGGCCGGTTGAAATGGTTAGATATTTGGGTATTCCTTTTGCACTTACCCCTTCATTTAAGCTCATGTGGGAGTGGATTTTTGTCAAAATCAATAAGAAAATTGCCAAATGGCAGCGACACTTGCTTTCCTTACTTGGAAGGATTCAAGTTTGCCAAAAAGTTCTTTCCTCGTATAGTATATACTATGCCTCTTGTTGGCTCTTTAGTAAGACACAGATTAATATGTTACACAGAATGATAAGGGACTTCCTGTGGTCTGATGGCAAAGGAGGAAGGAGAAGAAATGTTGTCTCATGGCAATTTTGTTTGAAGCCAAAAAATATTGGGGTCTTGGCCTAAAGGATCTAAGGATCTAGGGTATAACCCTTGTTGTGAAATGGATAATCAGAGCATTCAAAGGGGATGAACCCTAGAAAATCTTGGTCAAAAATAATATCTTGAAGGGTTTTCCTGGAGGAAAATCACTTTGGAAAGGGCTGAATATAGTGGATCTCCTCATTGGTCCTTTTTCTGTTAAAGTTGTTGGCTCACCCATTTTTGCCTCCATTTGGTCAGCTTGGGACTTTGTTAAACCTTTTATCACTGCCAAACATATCTTTAGCTAGTTTAGGTCATGCCGTTAGGGTTATAGATCTATCTGGTGGAACCTTTGTGTCAACAAAAGGCCGCTTGCTCTCACCAGGGGCTATTCTGCCTTTGAATGGTTCATAAAAGGATTGAAGGTTTTCAAAGATCTTTTCGCACAGTCTGGATGGGCCTCCTGGTCAGAAATTAGAGTCAGATTTCAAATTCCTGCTACTCAGCGCAAAACTTTCACTCATCTACAAAAAGCACTGCAGGGGAATAATAATGTCACCTTCATGGATGAGGAGGGAGAGTTTTGGGATAGTGTTAAGTGGTTGAAGGGCCTGCCCCTGTTTGAGTTTTTTACTCAGATGCTATACAATAAGCTCTTTTTTTCCAAAGTCCCCTACCTAACTTTTAATCGTATTTGGTCTGTATGTGATCCTTTGCGTATTTGGTCCTTTAGATTTGATGTGATTTGGACTTCTTGTCTTGAACCTAAAAAGTCATGTTTTCGGTGGCTCTTGATTTATAACAAGCTTGTTGTCGGCTCTGTTTTGAGTAGAAGTGGATTTGGCCAACTTTTTTGTTCCTTTTGTAGCGATGTTGAAACTATTGAACATCTTTTTTTTTCATGCCCTTATGCTTCTAATCTTTGGAACTGTTGTCTTAAGTGTTAGAATATTGTTTTTGATTGTGACATTGGATGGCTAAACATTGCTTTTGGGTAAATTTGTCCTAAAGTCAAAGTCCACCCCTTTCATAAATTTTGGCTTATTTTTTCAACTGAGATCTTATGGTTTTTATGGAAGTAAAGAAACTTAGAGGTATTTCAATATAAGGCCAGGGTGCTTACAGACTTCTCTGTTGAAGTCATCCTTCGTCTTGTTTCCTTGCAGATCTTTCTTCAACTGAAGGTGCCTCAAGCACAATTGGAACAGTCTCCGAGATCTTGTATGCTCAAAATCACTTCAGATTACTTGATTCATTCAAGGGGATATTCTACGCTGAGTCTGAACCTAGATTGGGCAGTTTGTCATGAGTCGGTTGTAGAGGTTAAAATAACTAAGCATGAATGGGATTGCATAAAAGAGTCCTACTTTGATCAAGCAGATAATCCAGTGCAAGATTGGGTTAACTCCTCGGATTCAGACAAAAATGGTGTAAATAGTTGGCTTATGGCCCATGATGATATGGTCCGGGATGTACAGAATGATGGTCTTGACAGTTGTCTCATTAAGGACGCTGAGGATTTTGTGGTTCCTCTTGACTTGGATCTTAACCTGGTTTCCAATGTTAAAGAAGATCTGCAAACTTATTCCCCCTCGAATTTCACTCCCATGGTACAAAATGATGATGAGCAGAGGGTAGTTTGGAAATTGATTGAAGACAATGTTAATGTCTTCGCGAAGAAACTGGAGAAACTCATTGATAGGGGAGGGCCTGCTGAAGTGGATGAGGTCATTGAATATGTTAGATCTAATAATATGAAATTTCTGCTTAACAAAGTTGATAGATACACTCCACTGTCAAATGCGGGATTGAATCAGTTGAGACATGAGTTGAAAAAAAGCTCTGTGAGGGACCTGTTTGCCTAGGTTCGGATGAGGATAGTGAGATGGACTGCGCTGCTTCTTGGAGGGCGCCTAAAGACTAACCTATGTAGCTGATGATTGCTATGCCACCTTTTTCTTTGGGTGGCGGATGTGTGCTGGTTCCCTGTTGTTTTTTTTGTTTGCTGGGCTGCCTACTTGGGGCCATTTTTTATATTGTCTTATTGATTAGTATTTTCTGAATTGCTGGGGGAATGCCTCCATAACTAGTTGTTTTTGAGACTTTTATAACTGTTTTTGCATCTTTGATGCATATATTTTGTCATCGATATTTCAATATAAAAAAAAGCACCATCCTGTGTTACATTGTTATGACACTTGATGAGCTTTAGGTGGGGCATATGTATACACCTATATTTTTCAGTTACCGATGATTTTTCTTGTAGGAATCTTCGGCGCATCATTTCCTTGAGTGCATGTCCTAAGGAGTGCACTAGGAAATGGATGGGCTAGCTCGTGGTAATTTGTGAGAGATTCTTGTATGATCACCTGTTAATTTTGTTTATACTCATTATCATGTTGTTTGATCAGTCTAGCCTCTTTTGGTGCTGTTTCCCCGTTCTTCTGTCTCTCCTGCTCAATTTTGTGCCTTTTTCCCTACTAACTCGACCATGTTGAGTTAGTTCTATAGTGTCCCCTGTATTTTTCGACTGTATTTGCCATGGCCGACATAGTCTTATTCTTGCATGTTGCTTGTCCCGATTGTATCGACCTTGCTGAGTTAGTTTTATGCCTTTTGTATTGGATTGGCCTTCGCTGACACATTATTGTTTTTGACCCGTTCCTCGTCGCCATAATTGATAGGCGACTTTTAGGAGTTTGAATGGTATATATACGTTTCCCAAATGCTATTTTTATAGAAGTAAAACACTATTCTACTCTATTTATGCTTGAAAACCTACCTTTAGCAGAAGAAGAGGAATTAGGGTATAAGAGCTTATATTCGTGGAGGTTTGTGTTTGCACAGAGCTCTAAAGGTCATAAAAAGGGAAGTTGCCCAACAAGGTACACTAGTTTTTGGAGTCCCCAACTAAGGATACTTAGGTCTTCTTCCTTACATGTTGAACTTCACCTACAACATCTCTCATAAAGTGCCACTTGAGCCAGGGGAGATTGATGCGTTGACAAGTGAATTTAAGGTAAGCATCCCTATCCTCAATTGCTTTTATTTACTTTGGTAGATATATATGTATTTGCTAGAGTAGTATGTTGTTGTCTTCCATGCTTAGATTAGCTAATGCTTGTTAGTGTGTAATGAAATTACTTAGATCAAACAAATTCACAACAATGGATGTAATTATAGATATTTTGAACAAATCAACAACAATAGATTGCAATAATAAGAGCATAATAGATCAAAATCACACCAAATGTTGACGATAGAGCAAAATATAAGACTAAGCCACTTTGAGGGTGTAATATCCACAACCATGCAATAAGAACAAAATTTGTAATATGATCCTCAATTACTAAACATTACCTCCAATATATATCCTACCTAGGCTATGGATGCTCCATACACCAACACTACAAACAATATGAAAACACAAAGAATTGTGGTATGACAAGCTAAAAGGTTATGTTAGTCACAAGTCGGCCACACATAACCTTATACATGCTATAGGCTAAGGGCACAACATGTCCCCTTCAAAACAATGTTGTTGTCAATGTTGACTTACTTTGGGTGCTTATGCAAGAATGCTTCATCCTCCCATGTTGCATCTTCACTAGTTAGATTCTTCTACTTGATCAAATATTCCTTAATCTCTCTTGTTCCCAACCTCTTAATGCGTGTTTGAAGGATCTCTTCAGATTCCATAATGACTCTGCTCTCCTCATCTAGCTCTGGGAACTCAGTTTGGGGGGATTACTCTTTGTCCAATTACCTTCTTCAAATAGTGGACATGAAATACCAGATTTATGTGTGTAGACAGAGGTAACTCCATCTTGTATGTGACACTACTAATTTTCTGCGAGATTTGATGAGGGTTGTCATACTTAGGAGAAAGTTTGTTATCCTTTTTTTGTCGCTTCAAGGACATTTGCTTGTATGGTTGTAGGTGCACACATGCCCAATCACTCACTTTAAAATGCCTTTCGTTGCGGTGCTGATCTGCTTGCTGTTTCATTTGGTTTTGTGTCATTGCCAAGTTCTCTCTTGGACCAGCTAGCTTGAACCTTTGGATGTACCCTCAAGGATGAGGTGATGGGTGGGCACTAGTACCTATAAAGTGCAAAAAATGAAGACATTTTGGATGAGGTATTGAAGGAAGTTTTATACCACTATTCTACTCGTGGCAACCAATGAACCCATCTCACCTGTTTATCCGATGCAAAACAACAGAGATAACCTTTAGGCATATGTTGACCACCTTTGTTTGCCCATCAGATTGGGGATGATATGACAAGCTATGAGCCAACTACGTATCCAAACACGAGAATAAATCAAAACAAAAATAACCAACAAAGATAGAATCATGATCACTTACTATGATCTTGGGGTACCATGTAACTTTTGAATTGTATCCAAAAAAGCAGATGCTACTATTGACAATTCTTTCACAAGGCAGATTGTCTCTTGCCATTCGGCAAATTCACGTCTCTAGCCAAAGAAGAAATAATACATTGGGCAAAGGTAGACCCCAATTGAAATAACTCATTTGCAAAGGACTTGAGTCCGCGGGAAATTAGACAAAGATAAAGGACCAAGGAGGAGCCAGAAAATCAAAAGGGGAGGGTTAGAAATGGCACAAAGCAATGGAAATAACAAAAGGAGCCTAAAACAAAGGAAGTAATTCATTCGGACTTTTGTCCGAAGGAATACTTCGGAGAGTTTACAAAGGAAACACCCGCAGCATTGCAAAAGCCAGCCCAAAAGCAAAAAAGCCGAAAGAATAATTCCTTCGGACAGTCTGTGGAATTGCAAAAAGGGCTTTGGAAGGCAGAAGGGGACCCCTACAAAAAATCCGAAGGGCAGTTTACCCTTCGGAAAGATCGTTTTCAATATTCTCGAAGGGCACCTACCCTTCAAGAAGGCACAAGACCAAATTATGGACCTTTGCAAAAAGCCCGGGTGCCCTCCAATTTTTCCGAAGGGCACAAAAGGAGATCAACTAGCCCTTGCAGAGGGCACTTGGTTGGCGGCAGTACTGAAGCAGAATTCCCGAAGGGCACATTTCAAAGTTGAAACAGAGCAAGCAACAAAGAACAAAGAATTCCTTCGGACAAAAAAGTCCGAAGGAATTCCTTCGGACAAAAAGTCCGAAGAAATTCTAAGGAATGGCCGCGCAAAAGTCCAACACATAAACCCGAAGAGTATGTGCCCTCCGGAAAAGTCCATCACATAATCCCGAAGGGCAGGAAAGACCACGGTTAAAAAGCTGAGGGGCACATTTCGGAAAAAACAAGTGAAGCCAAGACACAAAGGAGACCTTCGGACTTTTTGTCTAAAGGAATTCAACTTCTGTGAATTCCTTCGGACAAAAAGTCCGAAGGAATTCGCAGAAGTTACAGGCCCGAAGAAAGTCCGGCGGCAAAATACAAAGGCAAAAAGCCCAAAGGAATTCGGGGAAGGTCCGCGGGAAAATGACGAGAAGAAAGTCCGAAGAAAGACAAGTAAAACGAAGGAGAAAAAGTAAAGGAAAGATATCCTTCGGACAAAAGTCCGAAGAAATTCGGCCACCAAAACAATAAAGGACCCGACTAAGACAAAAGCCAATGGAGAAAATATAAACCGGATATAATTAGACTAACACATCCGAATAATACAGAATCCCGCCATAAATAGACCAGAACAAACAAAATACATGCAAGCAAGGGCTATTTTCAAACTACTGTCAAAGCTTCAGTTGACTGGCTGCTGAAGTCCTGTTCGTCTTAAGTCAACTCATGCATCCGAAAGTCCAACTCAGTTTCAACCGGAGTTCCAAATTCGAACGACGAGTTGACTGTTCCAGATTTAGAGTTGATTAATTGTTAAACGCCGCATTCACTAGGAGCTTTCCATGCGAAGGAGAATGATCTCTTCGTCCAACTGAGCTTAAATAATGGTTAACTCAGCTTTCAAACGCCACAACTCGGCATCAAGCAGCTCACGTGGAGTTCTAAATTGAAATTTGCGTGGATTTCCATGCAAAAAGAGGTGGGTAGTTCATAACAAAGATAAGTTCGCTTCATCAAGCGAAGAAGCTTCATGCAAGGACAAAAGGGAAAATATATTTTATTGAAAGGCCAAGTAAAGCTTGGAGTTAACCAAAGTGAATCTTTCTCTTCAAGTTTCTACGCCAATCTTTGGCCTCTTGTAATTTTCTATATAATAGCTTTCAGCCTTGTTTAAAAAAAGAATCCAATCTCTCTTGGTTAGACCAGACTCTGCCATTGGTGAGTTGTGTAACCTCTTCGATCAATAAGAACTGTACTTTCAGATTTCAAGCGTTGGCATAGTCTATATTTCATTCAACAATTTGCATAAGTGGTAGATTTCTCTCTCTTCCCAAATTCTGTTTCATACCTAGTTGCTAGATTATCCTTGTGCAGGTCATGTTAAAGTGTTTATGTCCTTGCTGAATCTGTAAGTGGATGTTAGGTGGCTGCAAAGTGTCTTTTATCAGACCTCTCTCCATCGTTTTCCCTCAGGTTTTAGTTATTGGATCGAACCTCTTCATGAAATACTTATGCATAAGTGATTGATTGAAGTCTAAGGTCTTCCTTTTCCCTTGATTGTTCAGTGTTCAAAGTTCCAAGTTGAGTGGATCGAACTTATGGTGTATCACCATTTTTAGGTAGGATTTCCCCTTTAAGTTTCCTTCTCCCTTTTCCATGGTAGTCCGTAGCGTAGAGTAGGGATCCTCATCGATACATCATATAGGAACCAGCGTTCTCTGGAGGTTCTTCTCACCGTTGAGGCACCCACCCTCGTGAGAAGATCCCATTGTTTCAGCCGGATAGAGGACTGGCCGTTTCACGTGCATCTTCGAATCAGGGCGCAACTCCAGGTTGACAACAACTACTATGCTTGCTACAAATGGATGCGACAAGACAAAACAATGAGCATATTTTATGAGCCTGTCCACAGTTACCATGATGACATTTTCCTCTTCCAATCTAGGCAACCCCATTATGAAATCCATGGAAATCTCCTCGCACCTTTGGCTAGGAATCGATAAGTGTTGCAGAAGACTTGGGGTCTTAATTGTCTCATCCTTGTTTTGCTGACACACCAGACATTCAGATAGAGATTTATGGATATTCCCCTTGAGTCCTTCCCAAAATAAATCTTACTTGATTCTATAATAAGTTTTCAAGAATCTTTAATGGGCCTCTATTGGAGAAGCATGGAGCTCTGTCAGGACTTGTGCTTAAGGGCATAATTCTTGCACATGTACAACCTATCTTTCTATTAGACGACATTTCCTTTCCACACAAATTTGTTTGAGTCACTGAAATCTTGCTTGACCTTTTGAATTAGAACCTGTGTATTAGTGTCATTCCCCCATTTTGATCTTGCCTCATCTACCCAATTTGCCTACCATATGGACATTGCGCATAATAGTGCCTCTATGGACTTATCCCTCTTGGATAGTGCATCTGCCACTACATTATCCTTGCCTTTCTTATACATGATTTCAAATTCATACCCCAACATTTTGGTCACCCATTTTTGTTCTTAGGATAACAACCTCTTTTCAAGGAAGTATTTTAGGCTATCATGATCTATCTTCACCTTAAAGTGTCTACCCGTAAAAAATGGTCTCCATTGTTTGACTTCATGAAGATCTCCTTCTTGTAGACAGGCTTTAGCAAATTCTTACCTTTCAATTGATGACTCTCAAATGCAATGGGTTGTCCTTCCTGCATGAGTACCGCCCCCATTCCATACCTCAATGCATCACGTTCAACAATGAAAATTTTTGAAAAATTTGGAGTAGCCAAAACCGAAGTGGTGCACATGGCCTCCTTAAGCTTCTCAAATGCTTTGGTGGTTGCTTCGTTCTAGTGGAAGGAGTCCTTCTTCAACAAGGCTATGAGTGGTGTTGCTATGTTGTCGTAAATTTTCACAAAATGATGATAATAACCTGTTAGTGCTAAGAAACGCCGGAGTTTCTTGAGGGTTTTTGGAACTTGCTAGTTTATCATGGCCTTGATCTTCTGAGGGTCCACCTTGATGCCTTCATGCAAAACAATGTGATCCAAGTACTCCATCTCTCACTCCAAAAACACACTTAGACGGCTTTGGGTAAAGGTGATGTTGTTTCAAAGTTATCAATACTTGATTCACATACCGCAAGTGTGCTTCCCATGTCTTATTGTACATTAGGATGTCATAAAAAAAGACCATGACAAATTCCACAAAAAAGGCCAAAAGACGGTGTTCCTGAAACTAGATGGTGCATTTGTGAGACCAAAAGGCATTACCAAATACTTAGTGGCCCTCATGAGTTCAGAAAGTTGTCTTATGTGTATCTTCATCTTTGATCCGAATTTGATGGTAACCTAAACAAAGATTTAATTTCGTAAAGTAGACAACACCATGTAATTCATCTAGCAAACCATCAATTAACGGAATAGGAATCTTATTTTTGATGGTGTACTTGTTGAGTTCTTTGTAATCGGGGCACATTCTCTAGGTATCATCCTTCTTACCACCATTACTGGTGGAGATGAATATGCACTTTGGCTATGTCTAATAATACTAGCCTCCTACATCTATACCATCTTTTTAATCTCACTCTTCTAGACATATGGGTACCTGTAAGGTCTGATGTTTGGTGGTTGACTCCTTGGTAGCAGTTGAATGGCATGGCCATGATCCCTTTTTGGTGGTAGTCCTTTTGGCATTGCTACAAAAACAACTGAGTGGTTATCAACAGTTGCCTATAAATCTAGCTTTGTAGACATCTTTGTTGGTTGGACTTCTAGTGAAAACAATGGTGCTACAAATCCATCTGCTCCCTTATTGAGAGTCTTCTACATTTGATGAGAACTAACCAGCTATGGAGATTTTGCATGCAATCCATGTAGTTCAAATTCCTTGCCTTCAGAATGAAAACGCATGAACAACAACTGGAAATTCATCTCGATTGTTCTCAAGGTTGTGAGCCATTGGATTCCGAAAACGATGTTTGTCGCACTCATGGGAATAAAAAACACATGAGAGACTAGCCTGTAATCTCCCATGGTGATTTTGATACTATGGCATTTCCCTGAACAACTAACTATGCCCCCATCAACAATCATGCCCTGGAATTTTGGAGTTGGATAAACAAAGCAGTTCCAGTGTGTTGCCAACATATTGTTGTTGAAGTTGTGTGTACTGCTCGAGTAAATCAACAATGTCATCTTCTGTTTCTTTAGGAAACTCACTACCTTGAGGGTTTATGGAGTGCTAATGCCTGAAAGTATATGGCACGAGATGGTTGGGTAGCTCCTGATTCCTCCTCCGGCTCATCCTCAACCTCGCCTACTACTTCCTCATTTCTTCTTCTTCATTGGCACCTTTAATTTAGAATGATTTATTCTCAACACATTTGTCCTTTGCCGTATTTGTTGTCATAGTTGAAACATAACCCCTTTGCTCGTTTCTCATCAATTTGTTGAGTCGTCAATTTGGTAGGCTAAGAGAATGATTGTGTTGGAGGAATTCAATTTCTGCCAGTGGTGAATGCCCGTTGTTTGATCAGATCTCTTTCCTCTGCGTTGCATGCAAAGACTATGGACTTGGATACTGAACTCGGAGTAAACATGCAAACATCGAGTTGGATGCTCTCTTTGAGCCCACCCAAGAAGAAATCATACAAATTGTCCTCTTTCTTTGCATGTAAGGATAGGTTTTGGAATTGCTGAATGTCATCCTTGGCTGGCCCTATTTATTTCATTTTTGCTAATTTTTTGAAGTAGTTCTCTGTTACATTGTTGCGGTAGTACTTCTGCAGTTCATCAATAAACATTGACCAGGTAATAGTAAGGCCCTTATTTTTCTTTTAAGCGCATAACCATCTATACCAAATGAACTACTTCAGTTACAAATACAAAGATGCCATTTCTACTTCGGTAATAGTAAGGCCCTTTTGTGGACATGGGGTTTGATGTAAATCAGAGAATTTATTTATTTGATTGATCTAGGTGACTAGATCCTTACCATCAAACTTGCGCATGTCCACTTTAGGTAGCATGTTCTGCAAACTTGTATTTGAACTTGGATTCTTTTTGCAGGGAGAACCTGATTGACTTGTTAGAAAATTATTGGATGGTGGTGATCTTGGCATATTAGCCAAGGTTGTTGTGATAGTTGACAATGTCACATTGATGTTGCACAATTTTTTTGTCGAAATCACCTTTGATCACAACCAAATCTTTTTTTTTAAAGCTATGTTGTGCACTTCTACCTGCAGTTGGTTTAACCAAATCCGAATCCCCTATTTCAAAAGTTTTTGACTCCATTTCTTCCTTGCTAGGCATTTTTCCTGAAGTATTTGGCCCTTTTTCTGCGGCCTTTAGTTTGTGGACTGGCCATGCCAAACTCTGGGGTGTAGGGTTCCAAATTTATGGTTAGGGTTTAGGGGTAAAAAAAGTGGTTTGAAGCTTATACCGTTGCGATCGTCTCGCTGAGACGAATCTAATGATTTCTATTTTGGGCAAGGGTGCAATTTTTTCTAGATTCTTTATTTAAAAAAAACCCTCAAATAATACTTTGCTGACAGAAAAAATAAATTCCTTCAGATCACAAGTTATGTTTGTCGATCCTTCTTCCTTTTGAACAACCATTGCATTAGATTTGAAAAAGATATGCCTTAGAACCTTGCCCAAATCAAAGCTCTGATACCACTTGTAATGAAATTACTTAGATAGATCAAGCCAATTCACAACAATAGATGCAAATATAGATTTCATGAACAAATCAAAAACAATAGATCACAATAATGAGAGCATAATAGAATAGATCCATACCAAATGTTGACAACAGAGCATAATATATGACTAAGCCACTTCAAGGGGGCAACCTCCATGACTATGCAATAAGAGTAGTTCGTAATATGATCCTCAAGTTCTAACCACAACCTACTCTATATACCCTACTTAAGCCATGGTTACCCCATAGGCCGACCCTACTAACAATACGGAAATATAGAGAATTGTGATATGACAAGGTAACAGGTTATGTTACCCACAATTCGGCCACACATATCCCTTTACATGCTATAGGTTAAGGGCGTAGCATAATGTATGTTGTCTTTGCATGTTGTAACAATTCTTATTTTAGATACCTCTTGGTCACCACCTAATGACATTTCTATTTCTTTAGTTTACCCCTTCGACGTCTTGGGTCTAGGTGAGTCTTTGTTCATTAGTTCCTTGCATAGATTTTCTAATTATATCTTTGATACCTCTTTTACAATCAGCTCTTGCTTACAGCTCTGCCCCACTTTGTGGTGCGACATATTGTATGTGTGTTGGATATAATATGGTCTTCTCCTTTTTCCTATATTAGAGGATATTTATATTGTTGACCGTAATCTCCCTACATACACTTCATTCATGAGCCTCATGAATGTACTAGGTGCATTTGTTAGCCCAAATGGCATAACCAACAATTCATGCAACCCCTCGTGCATTTTGAATGCAGTCTTCCATTCTTCACCTTGATGCGGATTTGGTGATACCTTCTTTTCAAGTGAATCTTCACGAAGTGCTTCGCTCCACTCAAACAATTCATCAAGTCATCTATGTGCGGGAATATAAGTTTGTACTTGATGGTTATTTTATTGATGGCTCTAGAATCTGTGCACATTCACCGTTCTCCACATTTCTTTGGCGCCAACACTGCTGGTACTGCGCAAGGGGCTCAAACTTTATCTTATCAGCCCTTTATCTAACTCCTCCTTTTCTTGCCTTTGCAACTCCTCATTCTCCTTAGGCGTCAAACTATATGCCGCCTTGTTTGGTAAACTGGATTCTGGAATCGGATCCATATGATGACTTATACTTGCATGGGAGGTAAGCCATCCATTAGATCATTGGAGTTGATCTCCTCAAACTCACCCAACAACTCTTTCACTTCGCATGTAAGTGGATCCTCTTCTCTTGCCTTCCCATCTTGCGTGAGCTTGGGAATGAAAGCATAGCATGCCTTCTCCTTCACCTCTTTTAAGTTGCTTTCCTGAAACCAACAAGATCCTCGGACTGCTGTTCACATCTTCACACATCTTCACTTTTGTCCTTCAAGTGACTCAAGAGTATACTTCTTGCCATCCTTCACTAAAGTGTATGTGTTTGCTCGTCCATCATGCAAAGCTTTCCTATCAAACTGCCAAGGTCTTCCTAGTAACACATGGCATATGTCCATGGGCATTATGTCAATGGGCATTATGTCACTCATAACTTCATCCTTGTATGCACCAATCTGAAAACTTACGAGACATTTTTCATTCTCCAAAATTTGATATCCCTTCAACAGCCAAGACAACTTATAGGGATTTGGGTGTGCAATCCTCTTTAGAACAAGCTTTTCTACCATCTCATTAGAAATAGGATTATCAATGCTACCACTATCAACAATAACTTTGCAGCACTTACGTCACAATTTACAACTGGTCCTAAAATGTTTCGTTCTTTGCACTGGTGTATTCTTCTTTAGCTGGTTTCAAAGGTGCTCTCTTCATCATGAGAACTTCTCCGCATTTTGGCTCCCCGGCGTGATTGATAGATGCAATGCTCTCTTCATCTGCATGTGTGATATGATTGTTAGCCCCATTTTTTTTTCTGCCATCATTATGTGTTGTGGGAACTCAAATGCTCTATGCCTTGTTTCTCCACATTTGAAGCATGTACCCATGAATCCTCTACCTCTTCCTCATCCATAATATCCTCAGTCTCTGGTAGGATATCGTCTACCTCTTTGTGCAGTATTATCACTCTGAGAAGTACATGCTTCTCCTTCATGTGTATGCTTCCCTCTACCACTATTTGATTGGCCTCTTCCTCTTGTGAACTTTCCCCTTCCTTTGGCTGTATTTTGTTGCCCTCTAGATAACTTCTCCTCAGCCTTCAAAGCACATTTATACACTTCTTCTACAGAATGCAATTTCGATTATCATCATTCCAAATTCATCTTGTATGGAAATACGGATACCTTGAAATATTTGCTGCGTCATCTTCAACATGACCAACTTGAATGGTGAACTTGTAAAACTCCTCCGCGTAGTTCTTTACACGTCTCCTTTTGCCTCAAATTCTGCAATTTCTTGAACAAACCCATATGATAATCAGAAGGTAAAAACTTACATTTTAGTTTTGCAACCATCCTACCCCAGGTTTTGATTTATCTTTGCCTCTTCTTACTATTTCTGTTTGCATATGATCCTACCACAAGGATGCATGTCCCTTCAGCTTTGTACACACAAACTTCACTTTCTTGGGATCTTTCATTTGTTCATATTTAAAATATTTCTTCAACTCAATGATCCAGTCAATGAGTTCTTTTGGACATAAGCTATTAGCATAGCTAGGGGTGTCCAACTGCGGATTGCTACCCATGTTAGCAATGGCCCGCAAAAATGTATCTTTTAGATCATCTACCAGTTCTTCCACCTGAGCCTCAAGTGTTGCTTCTTCCTCTTCATCACTGCCACTGACCTCTTCATCAACTCTGTATTGCGCAATATCTGTAGCCTCTAACCAGGCTTGAATTCCTCTCATAATCTTGGCTCAATCTGAAACTCTTGGTCCCCTTCTTGCTCCACCGACAAGTGCTGCTCTATGTGACATTTCTTTTCCTCACAAACAACTCATAAGTTACAGCTCATAAGGTGCTCGAAATGTCGGAAATTGTTTCCCTTAACATGATGGATCCCAAAGCCAATAAATCTAACTTTTTTCATCATGAAAATTTACATATCTTAAAATAATTTCAGTTCTATGATCGTAGCATGCATTGCTACAAAAGCTCACAACTCAGTGTATTTGCTAAATACAGTAGAAATACACGCTGCAAATAAATGCCTTTTTATGGCTTTATATTTAGTTCACAAAACATAAGCCACTAAAGGCTGCCCGTATACTGAAGGATGCGATACATAAACTGCGAATATTCCACAAACTTGTCATTCAAATTTCAAAAGCAACTGTTAAATTGTATTTGCCAATGCTTTATCTGACGTGGAGTTTGTAGTTGTGACCAGGCTGTCATTACTGGTTTATGGGCTTCCCCAAAGTAGTAATCTCCTTCTGTCTCTCAGATTGGAAGGTGAGAAATTGCTCATAGAAATCAGGGGTGTGTTTGAGACCTGGACAGGGTGCCCAGTTCTCTGGAATAATTGAAATCAATAGTAAAAGATGAGAGTTTGAGATTTATGCTGGACGAGGTAGCATTGGAACCTTTGGTCAAGCACTTCTTGATTGACTTTAAGATAGCTGAGATTATTTTATTCAGAGATGTCCTATGAAAAAGATTCTATTATAATTTATCTTAATATTTTTACCCGTGGGAATCATCTCAGAAAATTCTTTACATTCTCAGAGGCTTATGCTAGACATAGTCTTTTCTCCCAGTCTTCTCTTGTCATTCCCTATCTCTACATCACTCCACATTTTCTCAGAACCTGTTTGCCATTTTCTGTTTTTTGCAAAGTAATATTTAGAAAAACTTATTTGTGAAAGTTTGCTGTTTGCTTTCTGAAACAAATTTTCACATCTGGGCTTTAAGTGCTCCACCTTTATATCTGTTGACAATTCTTCCATAGGGCAAATTGTCTTTTGCCATTCGGAAAGTTCATGTCTTTAGCCAAGGAAGAAAGACTACAAAGGAAATAATACATTGGGTTTGTATAGTCTAATTGTAAATATTCATTTGCAAAGACCTTGGCTACAACAGGATTTCCTTTAGACAATTTGTCCGAAGGAATGGGTTATCAAAGAAGGGGTTTTCACATAGCTTCGGGAGGTTGAAAGCAATAAGTCTATCAAAGAGAAGACAAAGACAAAAATCCCGCAGACCTTTTGTCCGGAGGAAATCTGAAAGAATGAACTATGCAATAAGTCCGAAGGAATTGCAAGGGCTAAGTCTATCAAAGAGAAGACAAAGACAAAAATCCTGCAGATCTTCTGTCCGCAGGAAATTCGAAAGAATGAACTATGCAATAAGTTCGAAGGAATTGCAAGGGCTAAGTCTTTCAAAGAGAAGACAAAGACAAAAATCCCGCAGACCTTTTGTCCGCAAGAAATCCGAAAGAATGAACTATGCAATAAGTCCAAAGGAATTGCAAGGGCTAAGTCTATCAAAGAGAGGACAAATTAAAAAAAACCGAAGGGCAAGGTACCCTTTGGAAGGGTAGTTGACAAAAAACCCGAAGGGTAGGTACCCTTCGAGAAGGTACACTTCAATTTCGAAAGGGTCGTTGACAAAAAACCTGAAGGGTAGGTACCCTTCGGAAAGGGACACTTCAATTTCAGAAAAGTTGTTTGCAAGAAACCCGAAGGGCATGTGCCCTTTGGGAAGGTCAATCTCATGATCCTTAAAAGCTTTTACAAAAACCGGAAGGGCATGTGCCCTTCGGGAATGACGTTTTCAAAATTTCCGAAGGGTACACTTCGGGAAGGTTACAGGTTGCTTTCGGAAAAGGAATGGTTCAAAAAGGTGGTGCCCGTGGAAGATATCCTTCGGAAGAATTGGCAAACATAAAATTCGAAAAACAAAAGTCTGCAGAATTGAAAAAGACTCGGACATTTTTTCCGAAAAACAAAAAATCTGCAAGAAAAGAGCCTCGGACATTTTTCTTTCCGAAAGGAGAAGCCAAAATCCCTGAAGGAAATTGGCCAAGGGAGATGACAACAAATCCGAAAGAAGGGAGATGACAAAAAATCCGAAAGAATAAAGACCAAGGGTAAAACAAAGAGCCGAAAGAAATTAGCCAAAGCAGAATATTCGAAAAAATCAGAGACCAAGGGACATTTTGTCCGCGGGAAGTTGAAAGCAAAAAGCCTAGACAAAACAAAGTCCGCAGGAAATAAAAAAGAATAAAGTCTGCAGAAAAATGCCGAAGAAAATAAGATGTCTGGAAAGACAAGCCAAGGCAAATAAAAATAGAAAAGACACAGGGAGACCAAAATAAGAGAAAATACATGCAAGTGACCAAAATTGACTGCCAAAAATAGATGCACTTTCAGACGATCAAGCCGGATCATGCAAAGTATCCGTCATTTCGTTCGTAGATTAGCAAAGTGAAGTCTCTAATTTTAGACATGGCTTAGCTGAACATAAACAAACAAAGTCAACCGTATGAATTCACCGTCTAATTCTAGTGCCAAGGAGCTTTCATGCAAAGAGGAAGAAGTCAAAATAGATGTTTTTTGGAAGGCTTAGTTATCTCCTTGAACCAAAAATAGACTCACGTAAAGTGATAGTTGATCTTCCTCTTCTAATTTCAGCGCCACCTCTTGTTTTGGCGTATTCTTTCTATAGTAATGGCTTTTTAGCGTTGTAAAAATCATCCCCTCTTTTGGTAAGACGATCTTCTGTCAAAGACTGAGTGTAACCTTTTTCAGATTAATAAGAAGAGGACTGTTTTCAAGTTTCAGCAAGCTGGTATAGTGTATTTTGTCATTGATTTGCACAAGTAATAGAGTTTTCTTCCTTGCCAAGTCTTGATCCTTACCTAGTTACTGGCTGGTTATGTTATGCAGGTCATGTTCTGTGTTTGAACGTCTTTTCGCTGAGTCTACAGTGGATGTTAGTGGCTGTTAGTGCCTTCAATCAGGGCTATTTTACTATTTCCCTCAAGCTTAGATCACAAGATAGAGCCTTTTTGTGAAATACTTATGCATGTTGATCAATTGGAGTTTAAAGTTTAGCTCTTCTTCTCTGTCTGGATTAGTGTTTTTAAAGAGCTCAAATTGAGTGGATCAATCTACATCCAGGGGTATCACCATCATTAAGTAGGATTTTCTTTCAAGTTTTCTTTCTCTCTTTTCCAAGCAGTTTGGAGCAGAGATTGTAATTAATACATCAAAGGGAGCTAGCCCTTACAATCTAGAGACTCAATTCACTGATTAGGTCACCCACAACCTAGAATTGTTTCCATGTTTCAGCAGACTGTGAAGGCCTGAAACTATCTTCACAGGGGTGCAAGTCTGATTGACAACAATATCTACACATACTTTTCTTTATTTATCTACTTTCTCTCTTTTTTTCCAATGTGCCCTATAGCTTTTACCTATGACTATCCTTGGCCTATATTATTTCCTTGAATTCTATGAATCTCTATGTCACTCCCATTTGCCATGCCTTTCATCACTATGTTATGTTCCTGACTCCAAATCTGCAATTATAACTGAAACAATCCACGATTGTAATCTGAAAATCTGTAGTCTGACTTTGAAATCTGAAAATTATTATTTTGGAAGGGATTTAGACTATTTGGTAAAAAAAGGCCGATACTAAAATACCCAGGAAAAATCTATAAAACAGTTTTTTTTGGGTTATTGAAATGACATTTCAGATGGTATGTAAGATGAAAAAATGAGCTTTCCTGACAAGGTTGGACGACAATTCTAAGAGAATACATAGTCGTTACCAGCACTGCAGTTGTCCTAAAGCTTAACCTTTCACAGAATACCTGCACAAACACCCAAAAATTTATGTCCTACTCTAATCACTTTACACAGTGGCCATAAACATTGTTAAGATCAGGCTATATATAGTCTGCTCTATTTTAAACAATTCTCAATTTAGCAACTCAAAATTTAGAAAAAAATCATACCTAACAAAAATGCCTAGCTAAGGCTTGGACTACTTATGTTAAGACTCTAAAACATCCTATATCTAAATAGCTGCTTCCAAAAATAAGTTCCCTAAATATTTCTTTCTCAGCAACTAAAATGCCTCTAAACATAAGCGAAACATGCCTGATTATGCTCTCTTAATGTCCAATTTTTTTTAAAAAATTGAAAACTAGCATAATCTTTATAAATCATAATAGTAAATCACAGTGTTATGCGGGGACATATCTCCTAGATTTTGGTGGCGTCTCAGACGTCCCAAAAGTTTCGGGGACTTGGGGATGGAGGGGATGTTCCCAATTGTTCTAAAAACATTTCTGATGCTTTTACTTTAAAATAGAACCCCTAACCCCAAAAAGAGTTGTTATTTTCACAAAAACAATGAATCCTAATCTTGAAAGTACTCTAAGTCCCCAATTTTTTTGAATTTTTTACTTTTTTCTAATGCTTTTATTATAAAACAAAACCCCCCACCCCCAAAAAAGTTTTAACTTTCACAAAAACAATGAACCGTAATCTTGAAAGTACCCTAAAGAAAATTAAATAAAGTTTAAACTAAATTTCATTGAATAAAGTTAAATCATTCAAATATTAATTTTTATATATTATTTTAATAGGCATCCCCCTGTCGTCCCCAAAATCTGGCATTTTTTTTGGTCTCCCGGAAACTCTGACCCAATGTCCCCTAGTCCCTGAGACAACTATGGTAAATCATAACAGCGCCCCTTGAATTTCTTTGCCCCAAAGCAATCAGAGTGTTGGATGTTGTAGCATTTCTAGGCCTTCCCCCACATCCTTTCAAGGGTGAATCCCTCCACTGAGTGAGATACTAACAATAGTTTGTTCCTCAATTTCTTCTTTCAAGTAGCCAAATTTGTTGTAGAATAATCAATCGGATTGTGTTTCATTGGTGAATTTACTTGGCTGTTATATAGCCCAAAAGGGTTCAATTCCAGTGGAAGGCTAGGCCTCAACGTTTGTAAAAGGGATGAGGTTGGATGTGAGTTCCATGTGGATTTTGGTGGAATAGTTACCTGTTAGAGCTTAAAATCCAAACCAAAAAGATGTATGGTGATTTGTGTAGCCGTTTAAGGGGATTGCTTTGATGAAAGCCTCCAAACAAAAGAAAGCATGTTTGAATTATTATAACACAACTCCATCATCTAGGGGCGACTAGAAATTTTGAAAATTTAATATTTTTTCTTACTTTTTTTTTCCAAACATATGATATGATTTATTAAATATTTTATGCTCCTGGGCAGTGGAAGAGTATGCAACCGGCTCTGCCCTGGCAAATATTTTATGATGCTTGTATTATCCAGGACAAAGTTTATCTACCTGTTCTTTTTTGAGATATTTTTACTTATAAAATTTTGATCTTGAGATTCGTTTTTGCCAAAAGCCCTTCAAATATGAGCACAAATAAGTGGTGCTCAAGGGAGGAGAGAACAGGCAGTTTTCATGCGAGACTTCTAGACTATTGATCACATTTTAACTTTTATGTCTATAATTAAGGAGACTTGTCATTGATCTTTTAAGGTCTTTGTTGATTTATAGGTTTTAGGTATTTCAGATTTGTCTATAACTTTTCTAGTGACACTTGGTTATGCAGAAGTTGTGTGCTATTGGTACTTCAGATTGTTTTCTTTCCTTCCATCATGAGGCTCTATGAGATGGTTGTTGGCCAATTCCGAACTCCTCATGGTCTCTTTGACTTTGTTAAGATCATTTCAAGTTGAATCATCTCTTTGACTTTGTTAAGATCATTATTCAAGTTGAATCAGTTATACATTCTCTTTCTGACACTTTGGTATTGACATAAATGAACTTGAATACGTTCTTTGGAAGCGTACTCATTTAAATGATGGTTTTACATTACATTCTGATCACTATATTGCTATTTATGGATGGTGTGATCCTCCTTGTTCACTCTCCTAACAGTATAAAGAGAGAACTTCATGCACTTGCCTGCTTTTGTAAGCTTTGCTCGTTCGAATTGGATCATGAAAATTATCACAATTCGGTTGATTGAATTGATTAGCTGTGCTTCATAGTTCATGAGACTAAATAAGAGCATAAGACATGCTTTTCACCTCATTAAGACAGAATTTGGCAAGACAGGGACACAGAGTTAGATGCAAGAACAGAGCAAAGGCAGAAAAATCAGAGGGTGTTTTGTACAATGATAAAATCTCCATTTACAACACGGTAGTGGTTATGCATGTGCTGCGGCAGTTTCATCCTGCTGCCATCTCAAACGGAAACGAAGAGTAACAGTGTCTCTTCAAATCCTTGGCATTTGGAATCCTCTACATGACTCAATGGATGACCCTTAGCTTAAATATACCCCCTAGGGATCATGTAAAGGCAGTGAAGGAGATTCAAGCATTGCCAAGAGTGATATAAGGGACTTCTTGAGGTTGAAGATGAATGCAACAGCTGAGAGCAGTGGTTGAGCATGTTGAAGTAAGTAATCAATCCACAAGGAGGCAAGATTGGAGAGCATTGTAGAGGTGCTGGAAAAAGATACAATGCACTTGAAGGCTCAAATTGAGCAATTGGCATGTAAACACTTGCAAGAAGATAGTGGAGATGAGGAAGCATAGCTTCACTCTTATGGAGTTTTCCCACATTGAGTTTCTTGAAGCCAATTCCTTGTGTCATCTCTCTTTCTATAGTTGTTTGGATTCATTTGCTTCTTACTTCCATTTCATGCGACTACTTTCAATAAGGAATCATAAGTTAAAGAATCAGCGTACTCTTTGTTGCACCATTGGTCTTGTAGAATAGAGAATGTACATGTTGGTATTAGCATAGAAAGGATGTGAAATCTTATATATAGGCAATGCAGGCATGCATGTGAGCATGTGCACAATTTCATTATGAATATATGATATAGATGGCAGCCATGGAGCTGTAGGAAGCAAATTTGCAGCCGTAGAATACTGTTTCAATAGCATAGAATTTGTGAACAACACATGAGAACAAGTAAATCCGTGTTGGTGAAATATCTATTCCGATTATGGATTAGATGGCATTCGAGCAGGTTATCCTTGTACCTTGTAATGGTTTGCTAACACATTTTCCAGATTTGTATGTGTTTGCTTCCGTATTTGATAATTGACAAGAAAGTCTAAGAATTTTTGGGTTGCATAGTCAAGCCATGGGAAAAGCTCTGAAGAGTGAAAATCTTTTGATAGTTTGAAGAAACAAACCAGCAAATTCAAATGGAGAGTAGAGAAATGAGAAATATGATGCAGCACTTGGAGATGGAGAATCAAGAGTTGAAAGTTAGATTGACAAGCCATGCTAACATCTCTCCTTTTTGAAGAATTGCATGTAAAAGAAGAGATGTTAGAAAAGATCCAAGAAGATGGTGAAGAAGTCAGAGGAGAGAAGGGTTAACCATGCAAAGGAGACCAACTTCTACCTTGAATGCACAAACCATGGCTGATGTATGCATAGTTAGCATTCCACCATGTAATTTTTTCTTTTAATCTCACATTGAATGAGTCATGTGGTAGTTTTGAGAAACATACTAAGGGAATTGGCATTGAGTTCTTATTCAAGATGGGTTATGATGGAAAAGGTCTTGGCAAAAATGGCCAAGAAATGAGAAATCCCATAGAGGCTGAGGAAAGGTCTCGATATACAGGTTTGGGATACTTTGGTGGCAAGCAAAAAATTGGAAATGCTCCAAAATAGCTGAACCTTGCAAAGACAAGGAGCCCATGCCAATATCTCCACAAAAACAACCGATGCAAAGCAATGAGATCATTCGTTTTGTGAATCTAATGAAGAATGGAAGTCTCTAGAGAATGGATAGGTTGCTAATGAAGAGGAGGGTAGCATTGCACCACCTCAAAGGCCATAGTAGAGTCTCCAAAGAAGGGACAACTCTATGAAGGAGGAGGTAGCACCTCACCAATCTATGACTACAAGAGTGAATGCAATGTGACTCAAAAAAGAGGATAGCCTTCCGATGGAGGAAAAGGCATCAAAGAAAACTGTAAAGAGTCTCCAAAGAGAGGAAAACAGCCCAAGGGAGAAGGTAGAGCACCACTACTCCAATTTGTGAAAGCATGCATAAGGGCATCCCAAGAAGGCATGCAAGAGAGAATTTTTTATTGTTTGTTTCAATTGTACAAAAAGGGGTTATACAGCACATGAATGCTGGTACATCTATCCATTTGCGGAATGAGTAACCATTATGTGATGTGTTGGAATAAGCAATTCATCAACAAGAATCCCAAGTACTTCAAAAAGGATGCAAGTTGTGGACATTGACATGCAAAATGTTGGAAACTTTGTCCTCAACTTCACCCAAAGAATTGCAAGGGGCAGTCCAAGAAGTAAGAGTCATTTACAATCACTAAGGAAGAAGTTGTTCAAACACCTACAAGCCAAGTAGTCATCACAAAGAAGCAAAGCTATCCAAGGAAGAATTCATCCCTGAGGAGCAGCCCATTGAGGAGTCCTCATGTCCATTGTAGGTAGGTAATGGTAAGAATTAATTCTTGGATTCATGGATAGAATATGTGCAAAGTTAAGATGTTGATTTGCATTCGTATGAGTAGCACCTAAGAAGTACCTCCAAAATTGTGTTGTGGTTCCATTTGTCGATCTAAGCAAGTAGGGAACTAACTTCACTTGTACAAGCAAGTAGAGGGGAACCTTCACTCATCAAGGTTGAGTATGGTGTAGCCATCGAGTCCACTTGAGAAGCACAAGTACGGATAACCAAAGGCATCAAGAGGTATCACTTCCAGCTATTTTCAGATTTTCATGTTGATACAGAAGTTCTGTATGTCCCTCACTTTGTGTAACATGCACATGAGAAAGCAAAATAGATTTAAAATGACATCATTGTTGTAGCATGTACATGGGCATCACAATGATTGTATAATGAATGCAACATGCCTATGTAGAATGATGGTTGTGGTATGCACATAAGGTTTAGTAGATCTGGCAAGGTTGTTGCATGCATTTTGAGGTGTTGTATACATATGAGATATGATTGCAGCAAGGCTTCCCAAACTGGTTTTTGTATGACAGCAGTTGTATTAAGCACGTTGAAGGGCATCCACAAGCATGATCATGAGTCAAAGAGCTTCTTCTACAGTGAATAGAAGTGACATGATAATTGGTCATTGATAGAAAGTTGAGAGGAGCACTCATGATGAGTAGCTCTCCACAAAGAAGACTGCTGATTTAATGGGTGTATAGTTTGGCACACTCATCACCTTCATTGAAGGCATTTTATTGCATGCACATTTACATTTGTTGTTAATGCAAAATATGAGTTGTAAGACCCAAGATAAAAGTAACTATGTAGAAGATGTTCTGATTTCAACCATTCACATAATCAAGATGTTTTGATCACTTCTTGTAAGCATGTGAACAACAAGGAGGATGATGTAGCAAACATCTCCATAGAGAGCATCACTCTAGCATACAAGTATGTGTGTTGCATCCCAAGGGCTAAGAGGATCAGCCAAGAAGATCAATAACAACCATGTGGGTTGAAGCCAAGGTACCCAAGAGTGCAAGAATAAGCAAAGAGAAATGACAAAGACACCCAAAGAGTGCGAGAGGGTCAGTTGGCAAACAAATGAAGGGGTCAATGAGACTCCAAAACAAATGGATTTTGCAAAGTTAAAGGTTGTAACAATTGACTCCAAGAGCTCAATCAAATTCACTTCATGAGAAGAGACGATGAAAAGATATCCCATTTGAGAAGGTAGAAGGTAAAACCTTATCTCTTCATTTATAGAGCTTTTGGGGACCAAAAGCCCCCTGATTGGGACGGTATATGTTAGGAATTAGTAGTTTTCACACGTATTTGAATAGGATTAAATATATTATCTAGGATAATATATTATGGAGTGAGAGAGTGAGTTGTTAGTGATGTTACAACAACTCACATATTTAGCCTTTGAGTGAGTTAGTTGTGAGAGATAATAGAGTGTTGTCTAACTAATCTCCTTATTTGTAGGAGATACAACACCTATATATATATGTATGGTTGCATATGATTTAAATAACTAAGTATTATTATTATAATGATCTTTGTGTTTGGCTTCTCTATTATTTAAATTTGGTACCAGAGCCATATACTTGTGTAAACTGTTTTATTGACTGCTAGGAGGCCATACCAATTCCTTGGTTGCCTCTGTGAATGGAAGACTTTGACAAATTCGGTCGATGATCACCCAACAGTTAGTTTTATCTTGGAGATTATATGTTGCTTCGTCTACACCAACGTTATCAACTATACGAAAAGCTACACGTAGAAATATATATGTATATATTTTATTTTTAGGAGATCAGAATAATAGCTTAACGCTATTTTGAATGGTCATAATAATCTGTACGATTACCAGTCCTACATTTGTTGGCATCTATTCCTTTCTATGTGCACTGTACAAATCTTTGATAATCTTTGTGCCCTGTTCATATATTGTATCTACAGTCTCACCATCGCCGGTTTGAACAACAATAAATAATTTAGCTGTGGAGAATAGTGGATAGTCTCCAATCTGCTTGACCAACGTATCAATCACCTATGCAGCGGTCAAAACATCCACTTGCCTGTGCTTCACCAGAGCGTGTCGACAACTTTGTGCATATTAGTCATGATTCAACAAAGTTAGTACTTTAGATTTGTTTCTTTTTGATTAGATTATCAAAGTATTTTGCCTTTTATTCTTTTTTATGTCCCTTAGGTATAGTTTTCATATTGTATTATTTAGGCATAAGAGTCTTTTTAAATATCAAATGTATGTAAGTTATTTGTGTCAATCTAGTCACAAATAGTTTCAAAAGTAATATTTAATTACTTTCTCAAGTCTTATGTATAATTTATGTGGGTCTACAATTTAGTTTATGAGTCTTGTCAATAGTCTGGTCATTTAAAATAGATTTAGGTTTTGTCTAAGAGTTTTCATGTCATATAGTGTCATTGTCAAAATTGTAAAAAAATAAAAAATAAAAAAAAAATTCCTTATGGATGCATTATCGGTAGAAATCGACATCCACAAACATTTGAGCTTCCAACTTCATTCGGCTAAGTAAGTGTATTTTGGAGGATGGAGGCAGTGGAGGAAGGAGGACTTTGGTGTCCTCTCGTTAGTCACAAGTGACGAGCCCGTGCTATGATGCCATGACATGATTTTTAGTAGTGTGTTTGCTTTCTGCTACAGTGTTTTTTTTTTCCAGTGTGTTACTGGTTTGTTGAATAAATGGAAATTTCACATTGTGGGGGGAATATAATACCAATATTCCATTTCCATTCATCACCAAATCAACTTAAGTCAAGGGTAACTTCCAATGGCAGTCTCCTATGTTGTTGTAGATCGAGTGGAAATGGTCAACAATAGTGGCTACAATTGAGAACAATTTGTTCTTATGTGATGTAATATGAGAAACTATTCTTGTGTGAGTTATTCCTATGTAATCCCCTAATGTAAAAATGTTGTAGAGAGAAAAAGCACTGGTGTAATGCAGTTCATGGATCTTGAAAAAGGTTAGTGGTAATCCAAAAAACCATATGAAGTGATTAGGTTGATGGGTCCCTATTCATGTCCAGGTTTGTGGTAAACTTGTGGAAAACCATGTAAGGTTGATGAGAGGTGCCTTTCATTTGGATCAAGATCATGAATCACAAGAATCAGGCATGCCATAGGAGTTGGGCATACTACAGTTGAAAGTGTGAAAGTCTTTTACCATGTTCACACTAAGGGGGTGAATATCAGGAATTAGTAGTGTTCACATGTATTTGAATAGGATTAAATATATTATCTAGGATAATATATTATGGAGTGAGAGAGTGAGTTGTTAGTGATGTTACAACAACTCACGTATTTAGGCTTTGTGTGAGTTAGTTGTGAGAGATAATAGAGTGTTGTCTAACTAATCTCCTTATTTGTAGGAGATACAACAGCTATATATATGTATGGATGCATATGATTATTGATTTAAATAACGAAGTATTATTATTATTGTGATCTCTGTGTTCGGCTTCTCTATTATTTACAGTATAATCTGAATTAGATCATGAGAAATATCTTGATTGAGTTGCTCAACTGTACTTCTTAGTTCATGCGACCAAAAAAGAGCTTAAGACATGCTTTTAACATTATTAAGACCATAGTTCAAAAACTTGGACTTGGCAGCCCAAAATTTTGACTTGGACTTGTGACTTGGCATTTTAAAATAATTATATAAATTTATAAAATAAACTTAAAATAACTTGTTAAATACTGCTAAAAAGCATTAAAAATGAATGTAGAAAATGTATAGGTATATCATCTATTAGTTTCAAATTAAAAAAGAGTACAATTCGTTGGCATTTGTTACATTCTAATGGTAAAAATTTAAAACCACTTTCTAAGTTTCTTAAGATTGATGTGTTTCTCTTTCTTTTCTAAATGAACAATAGTTTGGCTGTGAAAGGATATAGGAGAGAAAAAGAAGGCCAACAAAAAAGCAGGTGTAACTGCTGCGACTACATCAACAGGTTCTAATATAACTGGAAATGACATATTATCTTCAGAGGCTGCTGCAACCGCAGCATCAAGTTCTAATGTAACTGGAAATGACATAGCATCTTTGGAGACTCAAAATGATGCCTCACAAGGCCTCAAATCTTCTCCCATTGTTGAGGCAAAATAGTTGATATCTATGACTCAGAACTCCATTGCATCACAGCAAATTTTTCAGACATCCTTCAAATCCATAGCAAAGCAAAAAAATGAAAAAAAAAAAAAAATGAAAAAAAAATTACTTGCTCATGACTCCATGAGTTTTTTGAATGGGCCTGTGTGTAAGAACTCGCCATGCGAGTCACAAGCGAATTACTTGCCATGCATTGTAACTAGTGTATTTGGCAATTTTTTGAGGATTTTTTGCGAGTTTTGTAACTATGATTAAGACATAATTGGGCAAGGCAAAGATGGAAAGTCAGATGCAAGAACAAAGTAGAGACAGAAAAACCAGTTGATGAGTAACAACGTACTATGTTGTTACTGAAAAAAATCAGAGGTTTTGTTTAGTGACAAAATTGCTAGGTATAACAGGGTGGTGATTGTGCATTTTCACATGTTTCAAATAGAAAAGAAGAGCAACAGAAGAAGCTGGCGTCTCTTCAATTCCTTGGCGCTTGGAATCCTCTATATGACTCAATTGCTCATCCTTAGTATAAATATATCACTAGGGGTCATGTATAGGCATTGAAGGTGATTCAAGCATTGCCAAGAGTGATCTAAGAAAGTTATTGAGGTAGAAGATGAGTCTAACAGTTGAAAGCAGTGGAAGCATGTTGAAATAAGGAAGTAATTCACAAGAAGGCAAGTCGGGAAAGCATCGTAGAGGTGCTAGCAAAAACTACAATGCATTTGACTTTTCAAATTTGAGCAATTTTCTTGTAAACACTTGCAAGAAGATAGTGGAGACGAGGAAGCATAGTTTCACTCTTTTGGAGTTTTCTTACAAAGGTTTTCTCCAAGGTAATTCCTTGTGCCATCTTTCTTTCTATGAGTGTTTTGATTCATTTTATTTCTTACTTCCATTTTATGTAACTGCTTCACTAATTCAAGCACTAAGGAAGCATAAGAATGACATGTTCATCTGATTACAATCATAGGACTTGTTCATAATAGAAAATAAAAGTTGAATTCAATCTCACATAAGTTAAAGAATGGGCATACTCTTTGTTGCACTATTGGTCTTATGGAATAGAGGATTTTCATGTTGGTAGGAGCCTAGAAGGGGCACTAAGGAAGCATAAGAGTGACATGTTCAGCTGATTACATTCATAGGACTTGTTCATAATAGAAAATAAAATTTGAATTCAATCTCACATAAGTTAAAGAATGGTCATACTCTTTGTTGCACTATTGGTCTTATGGAATAGAGGATTCACATGTTGGTAGGAGCCTAGAAGGGGCATGAAATCAGATCTATAGGTGATGTAGGCATGTATGCAAGCATGTGCACAATTTCATAATGAATATATGATGTAGATGGCAACAATAGAGCTATAGGAAGCATCAATTTGAAGCCTTAGATTGTTGTTTCAATAGCATAGAACTATCAAAGGTTTGGGATCCAAATTTGGGATATGTTCACTGGGCGCGTATTGAAAGGGTTTAGACTATCATTCTTCAACATGATCCATTGCAACTGGATGGTTCCTCAGTGCATTGTCCAAGCTGAGTCTGCTGTCAAACCCCTTTGTCTTGAGAGCATCTTTAGGATTATTTTCTACATTCACAAACTCATATCTATAGGTGATTCATCCTTAAGTTGTTAGAGATACCCAAATTTAGCACTTTGTTTTTTAGAGAGGGTTGCCTTTTTGGATTCCACTAGGCATGGAAAATGTTGGTATTCCGAGACTAGTTAGTTTCTTTATTCTAATGATATATCTATCGATTGAATTCCTCCATTCAGACACAACCTGAAAACCCCTCCTCGCCTTCTTCCAAAATAGGTTATCAATAGAGCTATCAGAGAGGATATATATTAACAATAAATTCAGGTCACTTAGACCTCTCCCTGGTAGCTTCTCAGCCTCAATATGGCTTTCTATGATGAACATTTCTTAAAAATTGTGGTAGGCACCATCATTTGACTTGACTATCCAACATCCTTCATCATATGGCATGAGGATCCCTCCTAGCCAGTTGAGCATATGCTCATACCATTTACAAGTTTATTTAGACCACCATATTTGGTGTGGTGATAGGATTTGTCACCTTTAGTTTCTTTAGGAAGTGGAGAATGGGTAGCACTTTATTTTCAGGTGACATGTCTACTATGAGATTCGGGGTAGGGAGGGGATTGGTGTCTGCACAAAGACTTTGGAGGTTCCCCATCCACTTTCTTTTGCTACCTTGATCAGAGGTGCTTGGCCCTTTTTTTCCTTAGAGAGGTTGTCATTTTCAGGCACAAAGATTTTCAAGGGACCCCCAATGCTCCTAATATGATTATCTCCTTTCAGGCCATCTCAGACGTTGGAGGCTTTAAGGGCCTTTTGGATACTGCTGACTCACTTGGGGTCATATTCATGAGATAATGTTTGCCTTTGCATACTTCTACTAGGGAACCCCCTCTTACTGATTTTTGGTTTTGTACCTAACTTTTAGTCAAAGCTTTGCATGAGCATCCTTTATCTCAACAGGCAAACGAGGGTTGATGTAGATACATCTTGATTGAGTATGGAACTTAATGGTGGCTTTTTTCTGAATTGATCAGGATGGCATTTTTTTTTTGCAGTTTTTAATGAAAAACTCATTTGGTATTAGTTACAGCCCCAGAATTTTTAACTGCAATAAAAACCAGAGTTGTCATTGTTTACGACTTGTGTAATTCATCCTTGACTCAGTGCGAAAGGTCCTACATGTCTAAGAAATGTGCTAGCAGATATTTTCATTGTTTAGCTTGGTAAATGTAATGTAAGTTTTAGTAGGGTTATTTCTGAGATGTATGAAGAGGCAATGAGGCATACATTGGAGACAAGCTGCTAGAATTTCATAATGGTGATAGTAGTGCTGCATAATTCAATTCATAGGATGAAATATCCTTATCTTTTAATCTTTTGTTCTGTATTCTCACATTCATGTGCATGATTGCTCACTCAATATACCATAGAATGCTGCTCATCTCACGTACATCACTTTCTTAAATACCTGCATGCTATATTCAAAACTTATCTTGCTGTATTTATGATTGATGGTTTCCATTTGTTTGGTTATTTATTGCTTAATTTTAACTTGTGTAATTGTCTTTCTTTCTTTTGTAGGAGGCTTATGAGGAGTTCAAGCGCATATTGTTGGCATTTATATATGACAAAGATGACAAAACATCACCTGTGACAGAAGAGGTAATTATGCGTTGTTTTTTTGTGTGGTAATAACACCTTGTTTTATACAATTTATGGCCTGTCATTGGTTCTAGTTGGTAGGAAATCAAATTAATCCTAAGATTGGTCTTATTAGTCATTGCTATTGTGCTAGGACTTGTAATTTAAGAGGGCAAACAAAACTCAAGCTTTCAGTTGTGAAGTCTCAAATTTCTTATTTATATGTATAACTTCTAGCTTTTCGTTTGAGCCATTTTGAGTTATTAGTTGCAGCCCATTTATAGAATCATTCAAGTTTGGTGCTTGTGTTGCATTTTTGATACATTGAAACATGAAAGGGATTATGCAAATAGGCTTTGCTTGTAGTTTTTTGCTGTCAATCTCAATTAAGGTACCTTTTAATGAATTTGGGCAACTTATTGTCAAACATTAGTTCTGTCGCTAAGATAGAAATTTGTTTTGGGAATGTGCCAAGGTGCATTTAGATTTTGTTATCATCTATTTGGAACTTAGCAGTGTTTATTGCCTTTGAACATGACATTTTCATCCTTTAATAGACCTTCACCTCAGAAGAAGCCATTAGCTTTAGGTATGGTAAATTTGGAGATATCTGCCAAGTTATCTTGCATTTAGTGAAATTGGGCAGTTTCTTGTCAAACATTGTCTCTGTAGCTAAGATATAAAATTTTAATGGGAATGTGTCAAGGTGCCTTTAGAATTCCTAGCCCTCTGTTGTAAACTTAGCAGGCTTTGCCTTTGAAGTTGATGTTACCACCATGAATAGGCCTTCATCACAGAGAGAAGCTTATTGGGTTGGTGGAAGAGGATAAATCAGCTATAGGCTATCTTCCATCTTTAACTTGTGATTGCTTACATTGTAATTTTCTACTCTAAGGAGACTAATTAGCTTGCATTTATAGTATTTAACTGCAGCGAGCGCATTGTTCCATTCTTGACCCTGGTGGTTCATTTGGAAGCATGTACCAATTTGGTTGATATAGAATTAAGATTGCATTCATAGATTTATGAATTAATTGTGTATATGCTATTGGTTATTAGTAGGTTTAGTGCTGCTAGTATCTAGTACTAAGTGGCTATCTCATTTGTTAAGATGATAGCTTGAATATCATGTCTCCTTCAGGCAGATGACGGCAGCAGTTAGGATACATACTTGTGGCTGAATTATTTATCATCACTATTTATGTGTGTGCATAATTTATTTATCATCACTATGTTTATGTTTGTGTGTGTATATGCTATTGGTTATTAGTAGGTTTAGTGCTGGCTAGTAGCCACTGCATTCAGCGATTTTAATGTGAAAAATACAGAATTCGCCGAACAAGCAGGAGCCAAAAAAAATGATTAAATTCACGATTTAATTCGCCGCTGTATAATTTTTGCTCTGCTATTTGTTGTTTGAAGCTGTATCAAGTTGAGGAAGCTGTGTCAGGTCGAAGGAAGCTATGTCAGGTTGAAGGAAGTTGTGTTATGTCAAAGGAAACTGTGTCTGCTAAACTTGTCGGTGATATATATGCTGTCCAAGAAAGTGCCCTTGTACGCTGGTTACACTTGCTGCCCGAATTGGTGCCCATCAGTAAATTTTCTGGCGTCATCTGTGTTAAATTCTCGTTTTAACTTGTTCGATAATGCGGGTGTGCCTCATTATTATATGGCATTAATATTTTGATATTTATTAAGATATTCCCGGTATACATTCAATAAATAAAAGATATTAATATCAGTATAATATATTTATAAATCATAAATTATAAAATATTAATAAATTATAAGTTTTAAAATATTAATATAAGTATAAATTATAAGTTTATATATATATGTATATATGTATGTATATATATATATATATATATATATATAATAGTTTTAAATATATTATAAATATAGTTTTTGAATATAATGTTTTAATTAATAGATTTAAAATATATTAGATATATATTCCTTTTAGTCGAATCTAATCACAAATTTTATAGCTGATTTTTTGAGCAACGATTTTCTTACGACTTGTATCCTCCATGAATTTGAATGTGGTGACTTAGGTAGCTAGTAGTAAGTGGCTATCTCGTTTATTAAGATGATAGCTTGAATATCACGTTTCTTTCAGGAACAGATGGCAGGGGTTAGGATACATACTTGTGGCTGAATTATTTATTGTCACTATGTTTATGCGTATGCATGTTAAGGCCTCATAAACTCACAGTAGAAATTCCTAGGACATTGTAGTGCACTTGTTGGTATGGCAAGGACAATGGAGCGGACTGTTGTATTGGGATACAACATTTGCCATAGCAACTTGAGTGGGTGCCCATATGTATATCATTGTGTATGCCTTGATGAGCATGTAATTAACATTATTAGCAGCATGTTATGACAATGAACATACCGTCGAGATTAGGAAGAGCAGTTGTTGCTCTAACAACCTTATTGATGATTTTTGAGGCACCGAAGAAAATCTTGTGGCTAGTTTGGTGACTGGATTGAGTCATATGTGAGAGAACATCAATTTATTGCTATCAGAGTAACATCACTTATTGAAAATAGTTGACTTGACTCACCAGTTTGTCTTAACTGGGAAAAAGTTGGGTCAAATGCACCAGGCCCAGTGAAAACTTGCTACTCAACAATTTGCAAAGATTTGCAAGTATTAGCAAGACAACAGTGACTTAGCCAAGTTCTGTGAATCAGCTTTCTGCTGTTGTTTACTAACTGTCTCTTACACCATCTCAAAATTTCAAAGATATTACCATGTTTTTTCCAAGTAAAATGAGTTGGCCCTTACACTTCTGCTTGTTAAGCGGTCGCCAAGTTTATGTGTTGTCGCTTTGGGTAAATGAATCATGGTCTATGACTGGTTTTGACCATTAGAAGGGGTCTCTGTGTGAGTTTTAGCTGCCACAAATCATGTCCCTAAATAAAGGTTTATTTTCACAGGAAATACTGATTCTGGTATATTTCATATCCTTAGTGCTCAAATCGGATATTATCTACACATACCCTATGAGTCTCCCTGTTTCTGGTTTGAAAAGTCAGCCTTTAACAATCCACATAAAAAACTTTGTATTTTAAAAACAATCTAGAATTTTTTGCCAGGTTGACTAGTACGAATTCAGTATTATTTTCTATCCACTAGTTTTTTTTCAGCGATGATATAGATATTGTCCAAAATGTCAAAGATAAAATTTGGTAACTGTTGTCAACCTGGAGCTGCGCCCTGATTCGAAGACGTGCATGAAACGGCCAGTCCTCTATCCGACTGAAACAATGGGATCTTTTCACGAGGGTGGGTGCCTCAACGGTGAGAAGAACCTCCAGAGAAGGCTGGTTCCTGTATGATGTATCAATGAAGATCCCTACTCTACGCTGCGGACTACCATGGAAAAGGGAGAAATAAACTTAAAGGGGAAATCCTACCTAAAAATGGTGATACACCAGAGGTTTGATCCACTCAACTTGGAACCTTGAACACTGACTGAACAAGGGAAAATGAAGACCTATGATTTCAATCAATCACTTATGCATAAGTATTTCATGAAGAGGTTTGATCCAATAACTAAAACCTGAGGGAAAACGATGGAGAGAGGTCTGATACAAGACACTTTGCAGCCACCTAACATCCACTTACAACTTCAGCAAAAGACAATAAAGAACACTTCAACATGACCTGCACAAGGATAATCTAGCAACTAGGTATGAACCAGAATTTGGGAAGGGAGAGAAATCTACCACTTATGCAAATTGCTAAATGAAATATACACTATGCCAACGTTTGAAATTTGGAAGTACAGTCCTTCTATTGATTGAAGAGGTTACACAACTCACCAATGGCAGAGTCTGGTCTAACCAAGAGAGATTGGATTTTTTTAAATCAAGGCTGAGAGCCATTATATAGAAAATTACAAGAGGCCAAAGATTGGCATTGAAAATTTGAAGAGAAGGATTCACTTTGGGTTAACTCCAGGCTTTACTTGGCCTTTCAATAAAATATATTTTCTTTTTTGTCCTTGCATGAAGTTTCTTCGTTTGATGAAGCGAACTTATCTTTGTTATGAATCGCCCACCTCTCTTTGCATGGAAATCCACGCAAATGTCAATTTTAGAACTTCTTCGTGAGCTGCTTGATGCCGAGTTGTAGCATTTGAAAGCTGAGTTGGACGAAGAGATCAGCTGAGTTGACTGTTTGGTAGCTGAGTTGGTCGAAGAGATCATTCTCCTTCACATGGAAAGCTTCTAGTCAATTCTAAATCTGGAACAGTCAACTTGTCGTTCGAATTTGGAACTCCTGTTGAAGCTGAGTTAGACCTTCGGATGCATGAGCTGACTAGAGACGAACATGATTTTAATAATCAGTCAATTGAAGTTTTGACCGATGTTCGAAAATAGCTCCTGCTTGCATGTATTCTGTCCTATTCTGGTCTGCTGTTTGTGTCTATTTCTAGCGGGATTCTATATTCGGATGTATTTGTCTATATTTTTACCCGTTTGGCCTTTTCTTTCGGAATTCTGGCTTTCCCCTGTTCCAACGGTTACTTCCCGCGGTCAAAATTTGACGGCTTGCGGGACGTCACCGGAAGCTTTATTCCTTTAGAACCTCTTCTCCGTTTATCTTCGGACTTTTGTCTCGCCTCTTTCCCATGGACAAAATGTCCGCAAGAATTACCTCGGTCTCTGGTCTTCGGAATTCCTACTTAGGGTTTTTTCCTCGGGTTTATTTTCTCGGGTTTATCTTCTCGGTCCTTTCCCCGAATTTCTTCAGACTTTTGTCCGAAGGAAGTCATTCCCTGCCTTTTCCCTTTGTTTCGCAACTTTTTCGAATTTCTTTGGACTTTGTCATCGGCTCTTTTGTCTTTTCGACTTTTTCGAATTTCTTCGGACTTTTTGTCCGAAGGAATTCCTTCAGACAAAAGTTCGAAGGTTTTTTTTTTCGTCGGCTTTTGCTCTCTCGGCCTCTTTTTTGTCTTTGCTTGGCCTTCGAAATGTGTCCTTGTGTCTTCCGAATTCCTTCGGACAAAAAGTTCGAAGGATTTCTTCCCTTGTCTCTTTCACCGAATGTGCCCTTCGGCCTTTGAAAAGTGCCCTTCGGGAAATTTGCCATGGTCCCTTCCGCCGACCAAGTGCCCTCCGCAAGGGCATTTAACTCTCCCTTTGTGCCCTTCGGAAAAATTGTAGGGCACCCGGGCATTTTGCTAAGATTCTGAATTTGGTCCTGTGCCTTCTTGAAGGGTAGGTGCCCTTCGGGAATATTGGAAACGATCCTTCCGAAGGGTAAACTGCCCTTCAGATTTTTGCAGGGGTCTCCTACCTTCCAAAGCCCTTTTTGCACTTCCACAGACTGTCCGAAGGAATTATGCTTTCGGCTTTTTTGCTTTTGGGCTGAATTTTGCAAGGCTGCAGGTGTTCCCTCCGTAAACTCTCCGAAGTATTCCTTCGGATAAAAGTCCGAAGGAATTACTTCCTTTGTTTTGGGCTCTTTCCTTTGTTATTTCCATTGCTTTGTGCCATTTCTAACCCTGCCCTTTTGATTTTCTGGCTCCTCTGTCCTTTATCCTTGTCTAATTTCCCGCGGACTCAAGTCCTTTGCAAATGAGTTATTTCAATTGGTCTACCTCTTGCCCAATGTATTATTTCTTCTTTGGCTAGAGACGTGAATTTTCCGAATGGCAAGAGACAATCTGCCCTGTGGAAGAATTGTCAACAGTAACCAGGATATAGAGACATGATTATGGCTGACAACCCATTATTGACATGTGTATTGGGATGTTCCTAGTCGCAGTGCATTGAATTACCTCTAGCCGCAACCTCTTTCTTGGCTAAGATGCTATTAGCCTATTGGTATATGTTAGATGCATTAGATGTCCTTCCGTATTGTCATCAATGGATGTATAAGCAGAGACTGCTTTTTTTATTTACCTGAAATTCTAGTTACAACACGAAAATCTAAGCTGCTTGAAACATAGCAAAAACCAACAAAGCAAAAACCAACAAAGCATATTATCCTACAAGCAGTGCAGGTGTACAAATTAGTTCAAACGTCATTCTTCTGTTTGATTCTTAGCTCACTTTTTGTTGACACATATTTTATTGTCCATAGTTTCCATTGTAGACCATTGTACTTATTAAAAGCATTGTTTCGTAGCCGACCTTGATATTATTATCTTGTTGTCTTTAGTTAGTGTCTTTATGACTCTAGTTATGTTTGGTTGTAGATTGTTGTGCTTTAATTGACATCCGTTGAGTATTTGTCATGTAAATAGAATGATACATGTCAGGTTGAGGGCACTATGGGACAAGGCATCCCTGTACCGAACAATTGTACTGTGCACTACCTTATGCAATAAAGTAGTTATTCTCTCATGTTATTCTATGTAATGCTGTGTTATGTATTCATAATAATGCCATTAATATTCCTTTGCTAGTGTAGCTTCTAGAGCAAACATTTCTGGCGCTGTTGCCTTCGCAAAGTTGGGTAGGATTGAAAGTTGGTTGAGAGTAACCATTGAGGACGAGGCAATAAATTATTTTATAAGATCTTTATGCCAAACATAGCTGTGAAGGACAACAACAAAAGATTTCACAATGGTATGAAGAGAGGTTTTGTCAAGGAGGAGAGAAACCTAAAGACCGATGTTATATATGAGAAATAATTACAATAGTTATGCGGGGATGCATCCCCCTTGTCTTGCAGCCGTCTGAGACATCTTGGGGATGGCGGTATGGTGGGGAATGCCCTCCAAAAGTCCCCAAATTTTGAAAAAAGGGGGATGTCCCTTGCCTTTTTAGGGGGCGCTTTGGGGACTTCCAAATGTCCCCTAACTTTTTTCAATTTTTTTCATTTTTTTAAAAATCCTATAATTTTTTAAATGTAGCTGTATTTTAAATATTTAAATATTAGTACAAACATCTTAAAATATTTATTTAAAAAATTTCTTACCCAACCGATTAAAGACTCCATTACTTTATCCACTAATTTCCCGTTAATTGGTGACATATGGTCTCAATCTAGCTGCACCACTACATCGGGCTTGAAAAAATCTTTTTTGGGACAAAAAGAACAAGCTCCAAACTCCCCCGTATGACCAAGATATCATGATTTTTCCATCACGTTCTCCAAGCAAGAAGAAAAACTCCCATATGATGGTCAAATAGAGGTGAAATTTAAGATATACAATTTTTATTGACATCTCAACTTTGTATGTTATTGTTGATGTAGCTCTTATCATTTACGATTTCAGATTAATGATTAATCATAACGGTTTTATTTAGTACTTTATTCATATTGTTTATTTTTATATTTGTTATTTGAATTTCAGCTTATTTTAGTTGTTTCAAGTTATTTCTTTGGTTTATTTGTATATTTTTAATATTTATATATTTTTTTAATAGCTGCCCCCTTGTCATCACTGAAATTTGGATTTTTTTGCTATACCAAAAACCCCAAGCCACCATCCCAGTGTTGGATAACCATGATAATTAATGCCATTTGCCTTGAATAAAGGTGTATATGTAATGTCCTCTTTTCTAAAAAATAAAATAACATTATTATTAAAATAAAAAGTATTTTTAAGTACTATAAATAAAAGTAACAATATGCTTTAGTTGCCAAAAGTGAATATGTCGGCAACTCTTTCCTATTTTTGACTTAAGAAGGGGACTTTTAAAGGTCACGGGCAAGATTAGCCCTTAAGTGAATTTATAAGGAAGTTGTTTTTTGATTATTTGAATTTTCTCTCCAAGTGGGATGAAGTCCTTTGGGGAAAGGATATAACAGGGAAAGAGGAGTTTCTTTTGGAGACTCATGTTATGTTTATGAAATGAAATCACAAGTTAAGCACGATTTGTTTGAATTCATCCATTGAAGACGGAAACCTTCAAGGGAAGGCTGAAGTAAGAACAAAAACCCTCACCTATCAGCTGGGCAGCCTTAAATCAGAGGTTGTACCGGGCATCATTGGATATTTTGAATTGTGTAAACACCAATTTTGGTTTCAGCGCAGCAGAAGGAGCTTCAAAGAGTGTGGCGAGCAGGTTTGTGTTAAGCACAAGCTTATACTGAGGGGGGGGGTGAATCAGTATAAGATATTTTTTTTGCTTTCGACTATTAATCTTAAATCCAAAACCTCAAATTACTCCGCAATTAATATATTCAAAGCAATCAAAGAATACAATGCAAAACCACACAATGCAAATAGACACAAATTTGCGTGGAAACCCTTTCGGGAGAAAACCATGGAGAAATTTTCTTAATATAATTTTCAAATATTCGTAGGCACCAACCTACAGGAGACACCAATCCCCAATTACAATTTGCAGGCACCAACCCATAGGAGCACCAACCCTTTCCACCAAGCACCAACTCAGCTTTAATTCGTGAGCACTAACTCATAGGAGCACCAACCCCTTCCACCAAGCACCAACTCAGCTTTAATTCGTGAGCACTAACTCACAGAGGCACCAACCTCTTACAAAATTCTTCTTACCATTGTAGATCTGTTGTTAACTCAATGAATGATGGAACCCTTTTTTTCTCTCTTTCTTCTCTCAATGATTTTTAATGCATTTTCGGCTCTTCTTCCGCACTTCTCTTAGACTTGAATGATATAAAATATATTACAAGTGCTTGTTCATCTTATTATTTTTTTCATCCACTCATCTATCCTTTTATAGCCTTTGCTACCTTTTCGCAAGAGGGGCGTCCATTCCAAGAGACACCTCTTCACCAAAAGATGTGACCGTTGACATTTCTGTCGACAATTCCGTTAATATTTCCGTTCACTTCCGGCAACAATTCCGTTCACTTCCAGCAACACTTCTGTTCACTTTCGACAACAATTCCGTTCACTTCCGAACACTTACATTTACTTCCGTCAACAATTCCGTTTGACATTTTCATTCATATCCGTTACAATTCCTTTGACATTAATGACAATTATTCCAACAATCTCCCCCTTTGTCATTGATGGCAACCTTCCAAAAAGATCTTTTTTGCAACTCCCCATCTTCTTTTCTGCAACTCCCCCTTACTGTAACTCCCCGTATTTCCATTCTCCCCCTTTGACATCAGTGGCAAAGGGTCATTCAAGTAGCTGAAAAAAAAAGTTTAGCTCCCCCTTAACCAATGCTTCTCTTGATTTTTAATGAGTAGAAACAAAGGATATTACTCCCAACTTTTGTCTTAGGTACTCAAATGTTTTCTTTGGAAGTGGCTTAGTGAAGATATATGCCATCTGTTCGGATGTGGAAACATATTCCAATTTTACTTGTTGTTCTGCCACCTGTTCTCTCAAGAAATGATACTGTATAGGGATATGCTTAGTTCTGGAATGCATAACTGGATTCTTCGAAATACTTACCGCACTAGTATTATCGCAGAATATGGAGATTGGATGATCATACTCGACTTTGATATCTTTCAAGGTTTGTTTCATCCATAGAACTTGTGTACAACATAGCACTGCTGCTATGTACTCTGCTTCTGTTGTGGATAGAGATACATAATTCTGCTTCGTACTCAACCATGATACTAGACTATCTCCAAGAAAGAATGCTCCTCCACTTGTACTTTTTCTATCATCTACACAACCTGTCCAATCTGAATCCGTGTACGCTACCAATGTGAAGTCTTTACCTCTTGGGTACCACAACCCATAATCCAAGGTTCTCTTTCAATATCTGAATATACGTTTCACGGCTTGCACATGTGTTTCTTTTGGAGCTGCTTGAAATCCTGCAACCATACCTACTGCTTGCATGATATTTGGCCTAGATGCCGTCACATATAGTAAACTCCCAATCATTGATCTATAAAGAGTTTGATCAGTATTCGGAGATTCATCATCTTTGCTCAACTTCGTACTTGTAGCCATAGGTGTGCTAACAGGGGTACACTCCTCCATATGGAATTTCTTCAACATCTCCTTCACATATTTGCTTTGGGATATGAATATTCCTTTGTTGGATTGAGAGATTTGTAAATCAAGGAAAAATGACAACTCACCTAACATGGACATCTCAAATTCCTTTTGCATATCTTCGACAAATCTCTTAGACATTTCCTCATTGTCTCCTCCAAAGATTATATCATCTACATACATCACAACAATTAACTGGTGATCTCCTTCAGTTTTGATGTAAAAATTACTATCAACATATCCTCTCTTGAATCCTTGGTTTTGTAGGTATTTATCAAGCCTAGCATACCATACTCTAGGAACTTGTTTCAATCCATACAAAGCCTTCTTCAACTTACACACAATCCTTATTTTTTGATAAGAGGAATCCTTCTGGTTGTTCTATGTAAACTTCCTCTTGTAGATTGCCATTTAGAAATGCTGATTTAACATCCATTTGATAAACTTTGAAATTTTTGAATACTGGAAATGCAAGAAATATTCGAATTGCTTCTAATCTAGCAATAGGAGCAAAAGTCTTTTCAAAATCTAAACCTTCTACTTGAGCATACCCTTTACATACCAACCTTGCTTTGTTTCGAGTGACTTGGCCATTTTTATTCAATTTGTTTTGAAAAACCCACTTAGTGCCAATCACATTCTGATCCATTGGCCTGGGCACAAGTTCTCAAGTCTCATTCTTTTCAATTTGATCTAACTCTTCTTCCATTGTTTTTACCCAATGTTTATTATGACTAGCTTCAGAAAAATTCTTAGGCTCTACCTTGGATAACAAAGAGAAATTTACATGCTCAGGTATACTTACAATTCTTCTTCTGGTTTGCACCCCAGCATCAATGTTGCCAATGATCTGACTTTCAGCATGATTCTTCTGAACAAAGCGAGATGGTGCTTTGGTGCCCTGCCTTTCAGATTCACTCAATTTTTCTACATTTTCTTCCTCTCCTTCTACAAGATTGGGTATTTCGAGAGGCTCTTTTGCCTTTTGATTCATGATTTCATCTATTCTAACACTAGCACTTTTTATGATAGTTTGTAGCCTTTTGTTATAACATCTATAGGCTTTGCTTTTGATGGAGTAGCCAAGAAAAATTCTTTCATCAGCTCTTGAGTCAAATTTGCCCAAGTTTTCTTCATTCTCGTTGATAAAACATTTACTTCCAAACATTTTGAAATGTTTGACCGAAGCTGGTCTTCCTTTCCACAATTCGTAAGGAGTTTTGTCATTATTAACTCTGATTTGCCCTCTATTCAAGAAATATATGTTGTATTAACTGCTTCTCTCTAGAATCTATCTGATAGCTTAGATTTATTCAACATAGTTCTAGCCATCTCTTGAACGGTTCGATTTTTCCATTCCACCACTCCATTTTGTTGTGGAGTCCTTGCAGCTGAGTATTGTCTCTTAATTCCATGATCTTTGCAAAACTCAATGAATTCATTTGAAATAAACTCACCTCCTCGATCTGACCTTAGGCATTTTATTTTCAACTCTTTTTCATTTTCTACTAATGCCTTGAAAGCTTTAAACTTTTCAAATGCTTCTGATTTTTCTTTTAAAAAGGCTACCCACATCATTCTAGTATAATCATCAATGAACAACATAAAGTAGCTCTCACCTTGCATGCTTTCAGTTCTGGTAGGACCACAAAGATCCGTATGAATTAGCTCTAGTGGTTTGGTGGTCGAATATTCATTTGTTCTGAACCTTGCTCTGGTTTGCTTCCCGTGTTGGCATTGTTTGCATAGAGTGCTTGAAGGTTTTGTTATCTTGGGCATATCTCACACAGCGTGTTTGTTGCTGATTTTCACAAGTTTATCAAAATTTATGTGCCCTAACCTTCTATGCCATAGCGAACTCTCTTCAACTTGACTCAGACAACATTTCTCTCCTCTCATTTCTCCAAGCATGTATAGGTTGTTTGTGGTTCTATGAGCATCTGCAACTAATTCTCCTGTATCTGCCTTCCTTATTTCACATCCTTCAGCTTAAAACTTAAGTGTGTGTCCTTGATCACACATTTGGCTTACACTCGAGAAATTATGTTTTAATCCTTCAACATATAAAACATTCTCCGTTTTTGTTTTACCATTATCAAGACTCAGCGTACCTTTTTCGGCGATTTTTGTTGTAGCATTATCACCAAATTTCACCGTACCTTCATTCACTTTCTTCAATGAGATAAACTTGCTTTTATCTCCGGTCATGTCTTGAACATCTGCTGTCAATGTACCACTGCTGCCCTTCATCTCGTGCATGAAATGCCGTTTGAACAAGCATGGATTTTTCTTTATCTTGTTTAGCTTCCTCTGACTTCTTTTTCCAGATCTCCGTAGGTTCTTTTTTCTTTTCCTTTATATTTGAAGATTTTTTTCTTTGATCCTATTTGGCGAATTTAAACCCACTTCCACAAAAACGTGCTGTGTCCATAATTGTTGCAATTATAGCAGATAATAGCATCCTCATTATAGTATGATAGGGGAGCAAATGAATTATAGTTTCTATCAAAGGCTTTATGAACGCCTTTGCTTGCATTCCTTGCTTCATTATCTCTTGCTCTCTTTTTCTAGTCTACCTTCTTATGACCGAAGTGATTACAATAAAAGCAATAACCATGAAAGGAACTTCCAAACATGGTCACATTCGTCTAGCTGGGAACATATGGTCTCTTGACGGTGTTTTCTTCTTTCCCCTTTTTATGCACAACACTTGTCTTTATGGTGTTTTCTTCCTTCCTGCTTTCATTCTTTGTAGGTTCCTTGAGAATTTCTGCATAGCTTTTGGTCTTATTAGTACGTTCTTGTTCATCTCCATAGCCAAGACCTGACTTATTGAAAAATGATCTATGATGGTCTAGGATCTCATCTAAAACCTCGGTGCTCTTTTCAAATTTTAGATTATTTGTATTTGCTCCCTCTAAGTCCTTTTTCAAAGCAACGATCTCAGTCTCACGCTTCTTATATTCTTCTTCTTTCATTTGTAGCTGAATTATCAAATCTTCTTCAACTTGTTTAACCTTTTCAATTTGATTTTTCAGATCAACGATTACCTTGTTTGATTCCTCAAGGACTTGTGATGTCTTCGCTTTGAAGTCTCGATTCTCTTCTTCATATTTTCGGAGCTGTAACTTTAGTTTTTGATTCTTCTTCTTAAATGCTTTCATTTCTTCCAACGCACAAATAAGTTCTTCTTCAAGGTTCACTTCACCTTATTCTTTCATGTCTTCGTCTTCTTCCAAAATATCTTTGTTGGTGGTGGCATTTTCTTCTGTAGCCATGAACATAATCTTTTCATTATCACTCTCAACATCACTTTCTTTGTTTTCTTCGGATGAGTTGCTATACCTCTTGGAGTATATAGGCTTTTCTTTTTTTTCTCAAATCTTTGCTTGTCTTTGCTCGTCTTGAATCCTCTTTTGTGCTTTGGTTTGTTTCCCTCATCATCGCTATTTCCTTTATTTGGACATTTGGCTGCAAAATGACCAATTTTGCCACAATTAAAGTATTTAAATGGTAACTTTTCTTTATATTTGCCCAATCCTTCCTTTAGCTTCTGAATGAATAGAGCTTCATTTTCATCTTCTTCACTACTTGAATTTTCACTTGATTCTGGTTCTTTGATCTTCTCTTTCTTCGAGACCTTGAATGATGCTTCCTTCTTCGACTGTCTCTCAGATTCGGTTCTCATTTCGTATGCCATAAGAATTCCATGGAGCTCGTCCATTTTCATCGTGTCTAAATCCTTCATTTCTTCAATGGCGGAGACCTTCGCATCAAATCTCAATGGTAGGGATCTCAGGACTTTCTGAACGATCACAGATTCTTCAATTTTCTCTTCGAGTCCTCGAATGACATTAACAATCTCATCGACACGAAGAAGATACCCAACAATGTTTTCATCATTCTTCATTTTTAAACTTTCAAACTGCCTCCGGTGGGTTTGGAGTTTTGCTTTTCTCACCTTACTATCAGCTTCATAAATAGTGTTGAGTTTATCCCAAATCTATTTTGCAAATTCACAATGCATAACCTTAACAAACTCATTTTCTGAAAGCCCGCATAAGATTGCATTCATAGCTTTCGCATTGTTCTCACTGGCCTTTTTTTGGTGGTATCCGTTGGTGCAATTTGTGGCGTTGTGTATCCTATTACCACTACTTGCCAAATATCGAAACCTAGGGCCATCAAGTAAGTCTTCATCCTTATGCTCCAAAATGCGTAATTCGTTCCATTGAACAAAGGAGCCTTGTTAGTGGAGAAACCATCTAGCACTTGAGATCCTGCCATATGTGCTTTCCAAGATCTACCTTCTAGCAGTTGTCTAACATCGAAGGAACCGACTCTGATACCAATTGTTAAGCACAAGCTTATACTGAGAGGGGGGGTGAATTAGTATAAGATATTTTTTTTGCTTTTGACTATTAATCTTAAATCCAAAACCTCAAATTACTCCGCAATTAATATATTCAAAACAATTAAAGAATACAATGCAAAACCACAAAATGCAAATAGACATAGATTTGCGTGGAAACCCTTTCGGGAGAAAACCATGGAGAAATTCTCTTAATATAATTTTCAAATATTCGTAGGCACCAACCTACAGGAGACACCAATCCCCAATTACAATTTGTGGGCACCAACCCACAGGAGCACCAACCCCTTCCACCAAGCACCAACTCAACGTTAATTCATGAGCACTAACTCACAGGAGCACCAACGCCTTACAAAATTCTTCTTGCCACTGTAGATCTGTTGTTAACTCAACGAATGATGGAACCCTTCTTTTCTCTCTTTCTTCTCTCAATGATTTTTAATGCATTTTCGGCTCTTCTCCCGCATTTCTCTTAGACTTGAATGATATAAAATATATTTCAAGTTCTTGTTCATCTTTTTTTTTTTTTTTTTTTTAATCCACTCATCTATCATTTTATAGCCTTTGCTACCTTTTCCCAAGATGGGTGTCCATTCCAAGAGACACCTCTTCGCCAAAAGATGTGACCGTTGACATTTCCGTCGACAATTCCGTTCACTTCTAGCAACAATTCCGTTCACTTCCGGCAATAATGCCGTTCACTTCCGAACACTTCCATTTACTTCCGGCAATAATTCCGTTTGACATTTCCATTCATATCCGTTACAATTCCTTTGACATCAATGACAATTATTCCAACAGTTTGGAGGGTTGGCGAGTTAGTTAAGGAGCCCTACAAGAGCAGTGACCTACCTAGAGTGGGTAGCGAGCCTCTTTGGATGTCAACAAACCCCCTCTTGGGATTGGATGTGGCACTTCCAAGGTTGATTTCAAGCCTAATTGTTGTTTGAAGGCAACCAAGCATTTTTTGTATTTTTTATCATATATGCCCAGCCATATAATTGGGCCAAAAAACATATTGAATGGATAATGATTAGCTGTAATATTTTCTAATTTTGGTAATTATTTGAAGAATTATATATGTTTTTGTGCCCTAAATTGGCACTTTCAGAATTCTGCAATTTTCATTTGCTTCGGGTTCCAAAAAAAATTCAAAAATTTGTATTTATTGTTAGGGTTTGTTGGGAAACTCCTTTGGTTCTAATTTTGCCCTAAAGGAGACATTGCAATGGTATCAGAGCCAAATTCTTAGCTAGCTGTGAGGGTTTGAGTTAGTTACATGCCAAACGATGATAGGGAAGTGAGGTACTACAAAAGGGAAATTGGGAACAGCCAATGCATAGTAACATGGATGACCCGGATAGGGTTAGTTTTGAAAGCTTCACCCAAAGTTAAGAGTGGTTGATAGAAATCATGGCTGAATTCATCCAAACCATGAAGGATATGAATGGACTGAAGCCACACAATGGCGAAGGCAACACTTCAAGTACATACAACCACCCTCCCCCTCCACCTATGGTGATAGTTGGATCTACACAAAGGCCTAATCAGCCGAACTTCTTTCGGATGGAAGAAGTCATTCCAGAAAGGGAGGAACAACCTTCTATATAGAATGATGTGGCTGCAAACTATGAAGAATATGACTTTTTCATTGGCAATCAAAGAAGAAATGAGCCTTGTAGATTTCGTGGCATTGAAGAAAGGCAAGTATGGTTCTAGGGCTGGTCATAAACCAAGGAACAACCCAAGAGATCTTCAACATGCCTTGAGAAAGGAAGAGGAAAATAATTTCCAAATTGTAAGAAGGGAGAATGAAGAAAAATCTAAGCTGCAAGTAATTTTGAAGGAAAATGAGGGGAAGTCAAACACTCATTAAAATTCCAAGGAGGAAATCAAGGAGCAAGAGAATTCAAATCTGAAAGAAGTTAGTGAGCAGCCCATAAAAGAATCCACCATTCAAGTGAAAAGTGGAGAACCTTCAGTAGAAACATGTATGGCTCTTGATAAATACAAGGATGGTTGTGCCAAGGTAAGTCCCTCAAAAGCTCCTACTTCTAAATCTGAAAAAATAAGTAAACAATTGGATTCCAGCCCAAGATATGAAAAGAAAGGTCATATTTCAAGTTTGTTGTTTTATATTGGGCCATTTCAGATTTATTGTTATCATGGTAAGCAATTGGATTATCTTCATAGCAAGGATTTATTGTATCACTAGCATACTATGTCCTTACAATATTTTGATCATCACGAGAATCATTCTAACAACAAGGATAAGATGAAGGGTACCAAATGGAAAGAGAGTCTTTTCCAAGAAACTCCTATCCATCTTCCGAGCATTCCAAAGATTGCACCATTGCCAAATGAGATGGATTTTCAGGACAACCAAAGGTATGAAAATGTTATGGATTTGTTGCTTCCTACTATGTCTTTTTAGATGTGTTGTCATCATGGACAACATATTGAAAAGAATGATCATATGTCAAGCTTGATGCTTCATAGTATATCAAGGGAAATTGTGGTTATCATGGACAACATAGTGAAAATGATGATAGAGTGAAGAACACTTTGAGTGGCAAAGGGCACATAGATCCTTTCATACAAGTTCCAAATTGCTTGTACATAAAAGTTTGGGTTCCGGGTGATACTTTGGAAATGCAAGAAAGGTAAGGTCTTTGAGGAGTTCAATGTTACTATTGTTAATGAATTTTTTATCTCTTGCATTTGGCTTGAAACGAAGTTTATGAGATACCTTCAGTTGGTTGATATTGCTGAAGCATTTTTAGTCACTATATGGTTGATTTCAGCCCCTATATCACTGCCATTTCTGATTTTTTTGAAAAAATTAAAATATGACAGCTGCTATCCTATTCCTTTTGCTGCTATGTGCAACAAAACTGGCCCCTTAACAATTTTTATGACAGTCACGAGTATTTTCAGTCACAAGGTGGAAGGATGTTCCGCCCACTGTCGATGAGGGATTGTTTGCAGCTGTTATGGAAGAGTTTCTAGCCACCACAATGCTGATTATGAGTGAGAAAATGCAATGGTACAGCTACAGTCATGTGTGGGACAGCAAGAATGGACCTTTGGAAGTCCGTCACACGAATGAAAACTATGAAGAATATGCAAAGCATAGGAGGAGAGTTGAACAACATGCCTACAAGGCATGGTGAAGCGGTTGAAGGAGTGGTGTGGAGAGCTCTTCATTTCATTGACATGTTTGTTCTGTGTGCAAGTTTAGGAACAACCCATATGAATGTTGATAAAGAAACTCTTATGAGTCAAAGAGTGCATAGTTTGCATATGTCCAAGGAAAGTACAATGATCATGACATGTGACAAGCAAGAGTGGGGCAATTGAGTTTGTTTTCAGCCCACAGTAACAATATGGAACCCATTGAAGTTCAAGGCTATGTTCATGAAGCTAGTGTTTGAGGTTGCAAGTTCCCAAGATTGAAGTGGGATCCAGGTATTTCAGAGATAATAAAAAATGAGCTTGCATTTGCTTGAGGGCAAGCAAATTTGGGAAGGGCAGACTGTAATGTCTCATTTAAAAAAAAATAAAAAGTATTTTTAAATACTTTAAATAAAATTAATAATATGCCTTAGTTGCTAAAAGTGAATATGTCGGAAACTCCTTCCTATTTTTGACTTAAGAAGGGGACTTTTAACTATCATGGGCAAGATTAGCCCTTGAGTGAATTTATAAGGAAGTTGTTTTTTTGATTATTTTAATTTTCCCTTCAAGTGGAACGCACCCTTTTGGGGAAACAATATAAAAGGGAAAGAGGAGTTTCTTTTGGAGACTCATGTTATATTTATAAAATGAAATCACAAGTTGAGCATGATTTGTTTGACTTCATCCATTGAAGATGGAAACCTTCAAGGGAAGGCTGAAGTAAGGACGAAAGCCCTTACCTATCAGTTGGGTAGCCTTATATCAGAGGTTGTATTAGGCATCATTGGTCATTTTCAAGTGTGTAAACACCAAATTTGGTTTCAGCGCAGCAGAAGGAGCTTCAAAGAGTGTGGCGAGCAGGTTTGGAGGGTTGGTGAGTTGGTTCAGGAGCCCTAGAAGGGGTAGCGAACTACCTGAGGTGGACAGCGAGCCTCTTTGGAGGGCAACGAACCCCCTCTTGGTGTTGGATGTGGCACTTCCAAGGTTGATTTCAAGCCTAATTGCTGTTTGAACTTTGAAGGCAACCAAGCATTTTTCATATTTTTTATCATATTTGTTCAGCCATATAATTGGGCCAAAAAACAGATTTGAATGGATAATGATTGGCTGTAATATTTCTTAATTTTGGTAATTATTTCAAGAATTAAATATTGTTTTCATGCCCTAAATTGGCACTTTCAGAATTCTGCAATTTTCATGTGCTTAGAGTTTGAAAAGAATTTCAAAAATTTGTATGTATCGTTAGGGTTTGTTGGGAAACCCTTTTGGTTCTAATTTTGCCCTAAAGGGGACATTACAATATAAGAAGACAACACGCTTAGAGAGTGTACTAAGAAATTAGATGATCTACTCGATTGGTGGAATAGAAAGAAAGAAGACAGGTTGCGAGAGGCAACCATTTCTAAAAATCCATCAAGAGAAGTACAAAGCAAAAGTGGAAGCCAAAGCAAAAACCACGGCCAAAGCATAAGTAGAAGTCAGAGCCAAAGCCGAAGCATAAGTAGAAGCAGAACCAAAACCAAGAAAGGGTTCAACCTGAAAAGGAGTATCCTATGCCACTCACAACTAAGGATTGGGTAGAGATTGCAAGATAACTGCTCCTTCTAGAGAAATTCAATGCAAACCTTGCCAACCGAATACGATTGGTAAGTACTGCAGAAGAGTCCATGTTTTCTTGTAAGGATTTGACAGGGCCCCCTCCTTGTGAGAAAAGTCTTTATTTCGAGATGGAGTTTAATAATGATTTCTTATTGGAAGAAGAAAGAGTTGCATATGAGACAAATATCTGTGAAATTGAAGATCAACTAATTGATGACACATCCAAAAACACCAAGGTAGCCCGAACAACAAGTTGGAGTAAACAACATGAGGGAACTTGACGTTGAGCAAAACAGTGGATCATTGCTGAAGGAAGGGTCGATTATAGTGACATGTCTGAAAGTGTTGACAGAGTATAGGAATGTTCGACATGGACCGTCTTGAGAGGAAGATCATATTTGAAGAGCTACATCAGAAGCACCCAATGCCCACAATACCCAACCAAGTCCATCTCTAGAAAACTACAATCTGTTGAAGTTTATTGGTGACGGATCTAAAGATCTAGTGCAAACGAATGTCAACATGATTGACATAGTCAAGGACGAAGAGGTAATGGCAATCAAGAGAGCACAAGCGAAGAAAGCAATCAACACCAACCCAAGAATGGAGAAAGAAAGACTTGCCGAGGCCATGGTTGAAGAATGGTGACCGTCACATGAGCACACAAGTACAATGACCAAAAGACTCAAGTCAGACAAAGCAATTGCAAGGCAAGTCTTGCAGACCACTGTACCAGTAAAGGTAGTTGATTTAGTACAAAGCACTCCTAAACTCAAGATTTCATAACCACTATTGCACAGTACATTGGCCCTGGCATGGAGCATTCAACGACACACCTAGTGTCAGACAATGGGGAGAACAAGAAGTGGAAGATTGAACTCATAGTTGAGCCCCCATTGACAGGTGATTAAATGATCGACCCCATTTTCTTGGTAATGAGTCTACCGTGACGATCAATAGTAGTGCATATGGAAATTCTTGGGAGAAACCTGATGAGCACCATTGTGGATGGTGGTTTAGGGGTGAATATTCTTCTAGAGGGTACTTGGAAAATTTTCAAGAAGCTAACTAGTTGGCCTCCAACATTCCAATTGGCATAAAGGTATTGTGTGTATTGATGGGACAAAAGGTATTTATTGGAACCCAACCTTTTTTGTTGAATTTTGTAGTTATCTCATTATGGAAGAAGGCCAATGATGCATTGTTGGGTCGAGGCTAGTTGATAGCAGCGAAATCCAATCACAATTGGAAGAAATTTCTACTCTCCATTGAAAATAAAGGCTGAAAATGTATACAGACTTGAAGAATCAGGGAGTGAGGAACCGACCTCATCTGACTTGTCAGACTTGGACTCGCAAGAAGAGTGCTTGGAAGATTGAAACTGAGGTATTATGGAGTCAAACAATAAAGGGATCTTGGAATTACAGTTGTGCTTTGAAGATGAGACGAACTCCCTGAACGATCTGTTCCATTGTTAGATGGTAGACTATGAGGTGTTCCATCCAAATCGCACTAGCATTGAAATTATGGAGATTAAAGGAGGCTCGAAAAGGCATGACCAAAAGCAGAAGTCGGCGATAGCAAATCCTAAACTGTCAACGTCACTTTTTGCTTACACACTTGTGTTCACATAATAAGTTAGGGATGCAAAGTTTGATAAGTTGGTCCGCTAGTTTGAAAGTGTAGCTGACATGAAATTCATAGAGCTGCCTACAATGAGCATGAATGCAAGGTCTAAGGATAAAATTATAATAGAAGTTGAAGTACGATCTCATGAAGCATATACTAGTTTTGATGTATGGTTGGATACAAATATGAGCGCTCTAGATTAACGTGTGTTGACACATCAGGGGGTTGAGGTTATGTTGAGGTAGAGGAATTATTGTGTTAATCAATGTTTGCGGTGTATGAGATGGAGATAGCACATGGATGATAAGTATTTAAGGTAACAAAAATTTCAAGTTTGGGAAACTTATATCAAAACATAATAGTTGATGTGAAATTAAACCTATAAAATTTAAAATAATGTGGTTTGGACCATTTTAAATACAAGAAATTCTAGAGAATGGGGTGATCAGGCTCGAGACCTTGGATGGGACAACAGTTAAAGATACAGTGAACGGTCCTCAATTGAACTTATATTGGCTAAGGACGAGAAGTTTCAATATGGTTGATGTTGAGCCTTTAGGTACAAATGGAAAAGTAATTGAATTATCTAACAACAAAGTTCTTTAGTTGTTGGGACCCATCGACCAAAAAGATCAAGGTTCATCTAGTATTAGTGAAGTGCCCCCTATGGAAAAATTAAAACATAATGAAGGGGATATTTATAAAGGCAAAGTGGAGTTGGGTTTTGCTTAGTGCATCCAAGACCTTCTACCATCAGGTGTCCAAGATCTGTTGTTTGCCTAGCTTGAAGCAGTACCATACGCTTCTCATGACTAGCACACTACACCATACTTTGTATCCACCCATTGTACGCCCCCTACGATGTTAAATTGCACACCTTTCGTGCACTTCCTTCAGTTGTCAAACATTCCCTTCTTTGACAGGCCATATTGTTCTTCTGTCTCTGCTGCATATACCTTGTTGTGCAACCCATCAATGTGTACGCTGTAGACTGTACAGCCTCCCTAAGTGTTTGCAGCCGTATGACCTTTCTTCACTATTAGCATACAGTTTATCCTCTGTTGCACCATACACCCATGTTGTTGCTTTATATGCCCACTTTGATAGATGATACACTCATTCTGAATTGTGTGCCCCTGGATATGCACCGCAGGACTTTCTAAATTCATTTGCAGTGCCATATGTGCTTTAGTGTTGTACAACTGCTACAGTGTTTTGCCACAATATCATACTTGCTACAATGTCGTACATGCTACAATGTTTTTCTAAAGTATGGTATGTGCTACAATGTTTTGCTACAGTGTTGTACGTCTACTATAGTGATTGTATGGTCAGTAGAGTATGCACTGTCAGCTACATTAAATGTACAGAACGCTAGAGTGACTGCTACAGTGATCGCATGGAATGTTACAGTGACTGATACAGTGAATATACGAACAGCTAGAATGACTGATACAGTGATTTCTTAATTTATAAATTTCAACATCCTTAAAAAAAAGCCACAAGTTGTTTTTGGCAAGGGTATCTGGAAGTTTGAGGAGCGGAAGCCTCTATAGCAGCAGCAACACCTTCAGGAATATCTTGTCTTCCCCCTTTCTTCTCTTCTTCTTGATTTTGTATGGGTGTTGTCAGAAGGGACTCCGACTTAGTTCAAAGGGCAGATAAATGTAGACCATTGTACTTATTAAAAGCATTGTTTTGTAGCAGTCCCTGTTATTATTATCTTGTCAGCTTTAGGAAGTGTTTTAATGACTCTTTAGTTATGTTTGGTTGTAGACGGTTGCACTTTAACTGACAACTGTTGAGTCTTTTGTCATGTAAATAGAGTGATACATTTTGGGTTAAGGTCACTGTGTGACAGGTCCTCCCTGTACAGAGCAATTGTACTGTGCCCTACCTTATGCAATATTTTTTTTATTCTCGCATGTTCTTCTATGATATTCATAATTATGCACTTGATATTCCTTTGGTAGTGTAACTTCTAGAGCAAACATCCTTTAGACCTTCAAAATCAACAATACAGTGCAGTGCAGAACTTAGCAAGTTAAATTCCATCAATTGTTTTCCTTAGTAATCTATGTGTTTTACTTGATGCATATTGTCATATCAATTTTGATACGTGAAACTATTTCCCAATGGCAATGCTTCAGTTTTCTTCTTCATAGTTGTTTTTTTCATTCTACCAGAAGTTAGAACATAATTTGTTAAAGTAATAGGTTAATGTTTTCCTCTAGTTTCGTGGGTTTCTTCCGTTCTATACCATAATAAGATGCATATGTGGGTTTTTTGTGGAAACATGTGGTGGGGCAAACTCTTGTTTGAATGCTATACTCTCATCCTTATCCTGATTTCTAAAATTAATTCTGACAATGATAGAATTTCCTTGTCATTTTTTCTGATATTTTTATTAGTGGTCTGAAAAAAGGAGATTTGAGCTAGCAGCTTTGATGACATCAACATTGAAAGCACGCTTACGGGCGTATGATCCATGCTTTTCCCAGACTCTGAAATATCTGCTAAGGTCCGTATTAGCTTTGCTTTGAGCTTGCTTTGTTTTTTTAGTATAAATCATAGTAATGAAGAAAAGTACTATAGATACAGAATAAAAAATGCATATATTGCTTCTTAACAAATTGGTCTTAGAAGATTCATCTGCATGCACCTGTTTTAAATGATTATTATATAAAATTTATTGATTGATATCCACATGCACAATCAATTGCAGTGTACATAATGGATATTGCTACCGCCAAGGTTTTACATCCTCAATTTCTCATGTTAGCAATAAATTGCTTTTAGAAGAACGAGATCCTCCTGCAACACTACGAGAATCTTTATATGAAGCTCCTCAATTCAATGAGGTGTCTGGGTTGTAATTCCTTTTTGCATTTCGATGATTATCGTATTTTAGTTTCTGGATTTTGTTTTCTAGGGATGCCTCAATGAGTCTAAAAGTGACTTTGACCAGGTTGACGTGCAAGCCCTTGCACATGCAGTGGAGCTTCCAAGACAGGGTGCAATTGACAGCTTGAGATACACAGATGGCGAATTATTTGCAGCCTTTCAGGTGCTTTTGAAAAATTTATGCTTACCATAGCTTTTTAGGACTCTGAATTGTTATAGTTTTTATGACTTTTAATTTATATTACAAGTTATCATGGATGTCTTTTGATTCATAGTATAATTGTTCGTGTGTATTTTGTTGCAATAGATATTCAAGGGGGATATTGAAAATATACACGGGAATAACATTTTTCACACTTATTGCTTATTGCCCCTTATTGCAGTAATTCTTTTTATTTATTTCCCATTATCTTAATGTGTTGCAGATTCCATTCTGAATATTTAAGGAGTGGAGGAGTCAACAATGTTAATAGAAGTAATGGTGTTTGCAGATTATGGTAGTTCTTACTATTTGCTAAAATGATGAAGATCTCAAAGGAGTAACACTAACAGAAAAACTCTTGATAATTTAGTAATTAAACATAACAAATATAGAGAACCCCCAAGTAATAAGGAAAGTGGAAAAAAGGTTGCAGCAGGAGTTTAGTCTCCCTCGTCAATTATGCCATTGTGCACAAGGTATTAAATAAATACAAAGTGTCATAGTGATGCAACTAAAGAGAACCGACCGGGAATGACCCACAAAAATAATGCTTTAATTGATGTGTTCTTTTAATACAGGTTTTGGTACATACCCCTAATCAAAATACACCATAATTATGATGTCAAATCAAATGTTGGGCGGGACGGGGGCCGAGGGCAGGGGCAGCCCTAAATGCAGGTTTCTGTTCTCCACAATCGTCTGCCATCTTCCACAACTACTTTGTAGGCTCTAGGTGACTTACAGCTTTCCAAGTCAAGTGTTGATCTTCCACTTCCACAACTACCTTGCAAATATAGAATATCTTGCAAGTTTTTAACCCTCTATGTGGGTAGTTTGACGTGCAAAATCTTAACAAAACCTGAAATCCTTATATTTTTCTTAAAAAATAATATCATTTACGGCTAGAGGAACTCCAAAAAATAATATTATTTTCCTGTTTTGAAGGTTCAATCGCCATAAAGATATTATAAAATATAATACACACCTTATTCCTTGTAAAAGGAGCTTTTAAAATTGATGAGAAAGGAAAGAATACAAGCTTCGATCTTTCTCTTATATGTTCAACTTTCATTGCCTCAAATCCCGGGGAAGAGTTTCAACTATTGCCACGATGTCACCTCATTTTGGTGTCAAGGTTAATGAGGGTGGGTCTTTGTCAAAACACCTGCTTTGGATGAAAGATCTCTGAGCTATCAGCCATCAAAAAAAGGTGGATGATGATGATATGGTGGCCCATGTTCTGAATAGTTTGACATCCGCCCATGAATGTTTCATGGAGGCTCTATGCTTGATGGCAGAAAGTCAAACCCTGATGTTTGATCAGGTTAGTTCTTATTTGTTGCTAAAAGAATGCAAAAAGACAAACTCATTGAGTCTAGTTCTGGACAAATAGAAAGTGCACTTGCTGCTCAGTCAAAGGGAAAGTGGAAAATGAATCCCAAAGGATCTACATCCAAAAATAAGGTGAAGTGTTATTACTGTCATAAGATTGGGCATGCCATGAAGAATTTCCAGAAGCAACAATATGATCTTTCATATAACAAAAAGTCGAAGGGGCAAGCAAATGTTGCATCAATTGAAGTTGAACGAGAGTCTGAAGAAGAATATGCTCTCATGGCATCATGCTCAAATGGAAGTACTACTAGTTGTTGGTTCTTTGATTTCGATGCATCTAGACATTTCACGTGTCGCAAAGATTGGTATGTTAACTTTAATGCAAAAACAAATTTTTTTAATTGAGTTTCATTAGGTGATGGAAGATCACATGCTATGGAAGGGATATGAGATATACGCATTGTTTTGAATAATGCTGCAAAATTCTTAGTAAAAAATGTTAGGTATGCCCCTTACATGAATAAAAATCTCCTATCTATTAGTCAGCTAACTAAAAATCCTAATATTTTAGTGAATTTCTTAGGGAAGAAATGTACTGTGTTTGATGTAAAACTTGATAGAATAGTAGCTCTAGGAATTGGGAAAAATGGTCTGTATTGGCTTGTTGATCCTACTGTAGTCAACTTACATGCATTAGCTGTAGAGGATAATACCAACATTGTGTGGCATGAGAGATTTGAACATCTCATCCTTTAGTGCTTAGCCAAACTCATAAGAACAAATATGGTTCTTGGTTTGCCTACTATCCAAGAAAAACAAGATATATGTGCAGGTTGTTTGGTTGGCAAGCAAAAGCAGAAACCATTTCCCACTGAAGGTGCTTGGCGTGCAAAAGGGCTCTCTTGTTCATGTAAATCTTTGCAAGCCATCTTGGAAATCATCTACAATCATCGAAGCGAGGTATTTTTTGTTATTGGTGGATGGCCAATCCAAAAAGATGTGGGTCTACTTCTTGAAAAAGAAGTTTGAGTGTTTTGCTCCATTTGTGAAGTTCAAAGCATTGGTGGAAACACAAACAAGCCGACGGATCAAGACTCCAAGATCCAACAATGGACGTGAATTATTTTCCAAGCAGTTCTAGAACTACCACAACAAGAAAGGAATTCATTTGATAATTGACAGCTCTGTACACTCCACAAAAGAATGGGGTGGTTGAGATGCGTAGTTGCACTATCATGGAGATGGCTTGGTCCATTATGCATGGTAGGGGTGTGTCGTACAGATGCTGGGGAGAATCAGTGAACACGACAATACATATCTTGAATAGGAGTCCTTGCGAGATTTGCAGGGTGTCACCTAAGGAAACATGGCTTGGAATCAAGTTCTAGAGGTTACACATTTTTCGTGCTTTTGGTTATGCTGCATATACTTTGGTTCTTGATAGAAAAAGGAGTAAATTAGATTCCAAGAGTGCTAGATATTTTTTTGTGGGTTATAGTGACCAATCTAAGGCCTATAGACTTCTTAATATTTCCACTAACAAGATAATTGTTAGTCAAAATGTTGATTTGAAGGAGACAAAATCCTTCTTTGTTTGTAATCAACAAGTATTGTCTTAGGTACCTGAATCTGGTGTTGTCATTCCTTGGAAAAATGAGGAATAGAGATCATTTAGTACTCCGTCAAAAAAGTCCAATGTAGAAACCCATGGTTGATGTTTCCATTACTCCACCAATATATCAATGACGCCAACTTGCGTTGGTTAACACTTAGGTCGATATTCAACCAATACAGGATTCTTCAGTACATTGGAGGCCTAAGTGGTTTTACTCCACTCTACAAGGTGTGCGAGAGGATGAAATGCCTCAATCAAATGTATGGCCTCGGAGGATAGGCATGAAAGTTGTGGATTCAATTGAGGAACATGTTCATTTCACTCTTATTGCTGATCTTTTCACGATATCTGAACCACCGAGGCATTTTGAAGCGAAAGGCAAACCTAAATGGGAGTCTGCTATGCAATCAGAATATGATGCCTTGATGAAAAACAATACCTGGAAATTGGTGGAGTTACCTCTAGGTAAACAACCCATTGGCTGAAAATAGGTGTACAAAGTAAAGTGCAAAGCTGATGGTACTTTGGATAAGTACATGGTCCGTCTTTTTGCAAAAGGTTTTTCGCAATAGGGGGGAATATACTAGGAGAATTTTGCTTCCACTTCGAAGGTAGTCACATTTTGGTTGTTTCTCTTCATAGCAGCTTAGTTTGGACGGAAAGTATTTCAGATGGATGTCAAAAGTGCTTTCCCAAATGGAGATTTGGATGAGGTCTAAATGGTGCAGCCCAAAGGTTTTCAGGTCCCTGGTAGGGATCGTCTAGTTTCAAGATTGATTAAGTCTCTATACAGGCTTAAGCAGGCTCCATGAGCCTGGTATATCAAAATTGATCGGCATCTATAAGATTTTAGATTCAGTAGGAGTCTTTCTAATGCAAATCTTTATGTCAAAAGCAATGGTGTTGACATCATGATACTCTTTGTCTATGTTAACGATCTGGTCATCACATGTAGTGGGGCCAGTGCAATTCAATGAGTAAAATCAGATTTGTGTGCTGGTTTTGACACAACTGATCTAGGCTTCCTACGCTATTGCTTAGGTGTAGAATTCTAGCAACATGACCATCACATTTTCATAGCTCAATTCAAGTTGCTGCAAATATTTTGAAGAAATTTGAAATGACATATTGTAATCTTGCTTCTACACCTATGGAGGTTGGGCTGAAGTTGTCAGCGTTTAATGATTCATCACCGGTCAATGAATAACTCTACAGACAGTTGGTGGGCAAATTGATATATCTTACATCCACATGACTGCATCTATGTTTTGCAGTTAGCTTTCTTTCTCGGTTTTTGTCTCAACCGAATCTCATGCATTGGACAACAAAACGTGTTTTGAAATATGTCAAAGGAACTATTGACTTTGGCATCCTGTATCAGAGGACATGATATTTCAGATTGACAGGTTATACAGACTTTGATTGAGGAGGATCAATGGATATACTCTGAGGTCTACCAATGGGTATATCTTTTCCTTTGGTTTATGAGTTGTTTCATGGCAAAACAAGCTTCAACATACTGTAGCTATAGCTTCCACTTAAGCTGAATACAAGGCAGCAGTCAATGCCAGTTGTGAAGTAGTGTGGCTACGTTGGATTTTGATTGATTTTTAACTTTCTCAACTTACACCTACTCCACTTTTTTGTGACAATCAAGGTGTATTGAAGTTGGTGAAGAATCCGGTATTTCATGCATGCACCAAACATATTGAGATCCATCATCATTGCATTTGACAATTGGTTGATTCTAGTGATATTTCTCTTCACTTCTGTGCTTCTATAGAGCATCTTGCAGATCTAATGACTAAACCTCTTGGTCATATTTTGTTTATTAAATTTTGGGAAAAACTTGGTGTTGTTTCTGGTTTGGTCGTTAAGAGGGGGTATTAAATATAATATAAGTTAGTACATTAACTAATCTTTAGTTGTGAACTACCCCAACTATATGAACTGTATGTAACAACATTTTGCTCAACAAAATAATGATGCACACACACTTCAATGTGTGCCTTCCAGATTAATTTCGTGACTCAGCCCTATCTGTGTCATCACTAGTCTGAGGTATAACCAATAGACTCTATCTTATGCTTTGATAAATCGATATTTACAATGAAAGCCTGATTCCGCTTGATTTTGATAATTTGTTGGTATGGAGGGCCTCATGGGCCAAACCAATAGCATCATGGATCAATCTACCACTAATGAATCTGAATTTCTGCTTGGATATATAATTTTCCAAGATAGGCTTTAATCTACAAGCAATGGTTTTAAATATGATTTTTTAAACAACATTGGATAAAGAAACTGGTCTGTAGTGCTCAAAGGATGTGGGGTTAGATTTTTTGCCATGATGACAGTAAAAGTAGAGTTTAAAGCATCGAAAAATCTTACCCCTTGTTTTAGATTCCTCCATCGCCGATAGAAGATACTCTTGAAGGGTATCTATGAATCCTTTAAAGAATTGAATCGTCCATCCATTTGGGCCTGGTGCTTTATCAGCCTGGAAAATGCACCACTCTCTCCAATTCTTTGATTGTTACAGGTCTGCAGAGTTTTTCATTTTGTTCATCTATGACCAACCTCTTGAAAAAGAGACCATAGTGAGCACATCTCTGATATTTTCTCTTTGAGGTTTCCTGTAGGTTTTAGAATCCAATTCTGTGGCAGCCCTTGCAATATCCTCATTTGATGAACATTCAGTGCCTCTTCCATAAAAATCCCTCCAAATAGTGTTTTGGGTTTTCCTTACTTGCCTATAAAAGAAGGTTGTGTTATTATCTCCTGCTGCCAACCGTATGGTCCTACATTTCATTCTCTATTTATGCTCCTCCCAAGCAAGAAGTCTGGCATGTTCCTTTTCAAGTGACTGCAGATCCTTTCTGATAACCTCCCTTAAACTTTCCGACATGTCTCCTGAAGGGTATGTAATCTCTGTTCTAAATCAAGCAAATCTACTTGTAAATTCCTGAAATTTTTATATGCCCAATCCCTAGTAATTCAATAAGCTCTCTTGAAATTTATCCGTAGCTGGTATCAGAAAATCAAGATCAATATTTCCCCAATTGTTCTTAACCAACTCAGTGAAGATATAGTCGTTGAGCAAGACTAGGATTGAATTTCCAAGGAGATGGAAGCTTGTATCCCAAAATCTATCATAATTGGAAGATGATCTGATTCTAAACTAGTTTCCACCCAAGAGTGATGCCTTTCAAAAGTTATGATCAGATCTTCTTTCACCAGAAATTTGTCGAAATGCTTGTCAGTAGCTCTTTACCCACTTCTTTTGTTGAACCAAGTTGGCATTGGTACCAAAGGTTGTTTTTCATATAATTGATTGACTTCAAAAGCATTTTTGAAAAAATCCACGAGAACATCAGGTCTTGCTTAACAGCCCCATACCTCTGAATCTTGAGTAATCAAATTTAGGTCTACTCCCATGTTCAGAAAAGGGTTGTCCAAAACACCTGATTGACTTAAATTCTGCCAGAATAGTTTCCCTCCCAATATATGGGCCACGAACATTTAGAAAATCAATGGTAGAATTTTTCTCCTTGGATCTTAAATAGATAATATAGCAGAATGCATTGGGTTGATGGAAATGATTTCAAAAGCCTCTTTCAATCCTATCAGCAAACCCTCAGACTCACCCAATGCATGAGTAGCCCTGAACTCCTATCCTGGACACAACTTTCGTATAATTTTACAAGCTTTTTCCGCATCCATCATAGTTTCTTACAAGAAAAGAATATCAGGTTTCGATATTACCATATTCCTTTTCAGAGATCGTTGTCTTGAGGACAATACCATACCTTTAGCATTAATGGACATGATCTTCATTTTTTGGGTTTCATTGAGGCTTTCCCCATTCCAAGGGCATGGTTATTTTTTTGCCTGCTACTACTCCATCTGCTCGATCTTTGGCTTTCAATATATAAGCATTCCTTCCCATCTGTGGTTTGGTGTTTTTTGCTGAATGATTAAGTTCCAGTCCTCCCTTGATGGTATCCACTGAAACCTGGTCCATGAGTTTAGAATTGGAGCGAGTTCTCCTGCTGGACTCATCCAAACTGCTTTAGGACACTTGCTAATAGTGGGTGTGGACAGAAAATTTGTTCGATAAATCCCGACAGTGAATGCCTGAGCAATATCCAGTTCCATTTTATCATGACCCTCTAGGGGTTGATCTTGCTCCTTAGAAACCCCTTCGGACTCGCCTTGTTTCTAGCAAGCCTCTACTATCGCCTCATTTTTGTTAGGATGATTTTTGACAGAGTCTAAGGTCGGATGAATGTCTTCTCCTTTTCCTTTTCCATCATTACATGCCTGTTTTACCAGTTGCTGAGTCAATGAATCTTGCTGATTTTGCACCCTAATCTCTGCCTGATGAGAGCAGTCATAAGTTGAAACCTCAAAATGACCAATTTTCCCTACCTCTTGAGCTGAAATTTTCCTTAATTTGGCCACTTGCGCTTTCTGAGAAACATAAATGTGAGGAGATCTCTGACAGTGATTTTTCTCTTGTAGAGGCTTACTTCCAGATTTGTTCTTTTCAGTTCTCCCTAAGGTGCCCCCCTCTAAATGATCTACACCACGTGGCCCAGGATGGTGGCATGGAGGACAGCCCTATAACTTAGCTGGTAAATCATGGGGTTATAGAACATGCAATGGAAAACTTAACAACAGTTAACCAAAACAAACTTAAACATGGAATACTTCCAGTACAATGCAACTTCTATTCAATGAGAAAGATAAGGGTACTGTACAAAGATGTACAATGTTTAGCAAGTCCGAGATTGAAGATTCTCGTGATTAGAGAGGAGTAAACACTTTCTAACTGATTTGCCTAGACTGCCATGAAAATATAGATGACCATTCGATGCTAGATACCCAAGGCATGATAACATTTGTGTGTTGATCTCCTTAGGGTCGAATGGCTAAATATGGCATTACAAGAATGCAAAAACAAATATATGGTTATGAAATGGTTCATCTTTTGTAACGATTAAATATTTGCTTTCTTGCAGGCATAATGGTTGGTGGTTTGTTTCCTTAGTGTGCAGTAAGCTGATAGGTGCTCTGACATGATGCGAGCTTTGGAAGTGCCACTTGGCATGTTGTGAAGTAGCAGGAAGTTTCCACATGGCCGTTGAGTTTTGAAGGTTCTGGGCAGCGTTTAAAATCTGCACAGTATGCTACTTAACATTTTGAGAGCAATTGTTTGCCTCTACTAGTAGTGTCCAAGAACACTTGATGGTTATTTTTCAAATTGTGAAGTCTTCATTAGGTTGGCTTAGACCCGTTTCATGGGTAGGCCATAGCAGGAAATATCAGAGACTCGTCTATAAATACAAGTCAATTCTAAGGTTATATCCATCTTGACAAGTCCGAACAAACTGAAAAAATCATTTAGCACTCTCTTGAGACATTATCACAAAGGCATACATATTTGAATATCCCTCAAAAGAACACTCCTATTGCCAAGTTTGAATACACACGCAATCAAAAGTTGCATGGTGCCAAATGTTGAAAACCAAACATTGCATTGCATTCTAGAATGATCACGATGGTGCACACACACACCTAAGTGGGAGAACTATGTGCGGTTTGAGATCTCTTTGGAGTATTTGAACATAGGCAATGCTCACTCACTTAGTGGGGTGTGGTTGTGGTTGTCCAACCCAACATACTAACCCCTTTTTAAGGGTCATCTTGTGGTGGAAAGTGAGATTAGACCGAAGGCAAGTGCACACATAGGAAGCATCTATAGATACAAGTGCAGCAGTTTGAGGCATCATAGACCTACACAATAAATAAGGACATTGCCGGCAAAGCTTGGATAGTACTGGTCGTTGTTGGGGTCTCAGTTTCATTGGCAACATCCACGTAGGGTTTGAGCTCATGTTTCTTCATCTGAGTGGTTATGAAGCAAACATAACATTTTCAAAAAAAGTGATTGACGCAATGAGAAACAAAATATAGGAATAAGCTAAGTTCCTCTCTTCCATAGTGCTTTGTCAATTATAAATAATCTAAGTGCAATATCCATCTACCCTTTTATATTCATATTTGTATGATTATTTCCCTATTTTACATACTACGAATATTTCCAGTTTTACACTATTTTAGGACACATTAATTCAAAATAATAAAACACATCCATCAAAGCACAATGCTAAGGGGGATTTTGTTAGATGTTGATGTGTGGTTGATGTTTTGTGGAGTGTTTCCATGAATGCCCTCGCCCTTGCCATACACCACACATTTTGCTTGCTTGCTTACTCCCAGCGTAATGGAAAGAGGATGTTGTAGGTGCCTCAACCTTGTTCAAACCCTTTGCATGCCTCTGCCACAGGCGCTTTTATCTTCTACAATCACCATGCAAATAAGGTGAAAAACCATGTATGTATGCATTCATGCATGCATGCATGTCAACAACAAAGACTTTTAAGTTTTAACGTCCTTTAGACCAAATTGGATTGTAGGAATTAGCAAAATTTAGACAAATTGATTTGATGCTAGCCTTGATGCTCAAGTTATTCTTCATGTTCTCCAAGTTGATGCCAACATTTTCTATCTCCTTATTCTTTGACTCTTCCAATCTTCATAAGTGCCTGAAATGAAGTGCACTGGATAAGTAGAAAATCATCTATTACATACATACATATATGTATACATATACATACATATATGTATATATATGTATGTTTACATATATACATATGTGTGTGTGTGTGTGTATACATACATATATATATGGATACATATATACATACATACATACATACATACATACATATGTGTACACACACACACACACACACAATGCTACAAGAAACACAGAAATGTGACTGCAACGGAAACGTGATGAGAAACGAGATAAAAAAATGTTGTGGATGAGAAATGGTTCTGTACACATGTATACATTTTACATTATGTTTTCCTAAATCTAACCATATTTTAATTTGGAATATTTAAATTTAAATTTTTTAGTTTTTTTATTGTTAATATTTTAATTTTAATATTTTTTTTAAAACATTAAACCATAAAAAACAAATAATAATAATCATAATAAATCCCAAAAAGGCCCTATATGCTTTATCATTATTTTTTAGCATTAATTTAAATCAATTTACTGAAACCCTCCAATTGACATTTTGGCCACATTGAAATGAGCAGCAATAACAATTATATTGCGAAGTGTTCCCAGATAAATTATGGTCAACAAAATACAGGTCTTACGATTTTGATCAAGCCCCCATATTTTCTACCAAATTCCGAAAGCTCAACACATAAAATTCTGAAAATTGCACAACCTGAGCCTCCACAGGGTGCTGTGCAATGTAGAGATGAGTTAAGAGGAAGGAGAATAATGCGGCCCTCACTGACGAGATCCTGAGAGAAGAAGATGAAGTATCTGAAACTGGCAGCAGTCCCCGAAATGCATTATCAGTAATAAACCCCCCAAAAAGGGCTCCGAAACCCAGTTTCTGTAGCGTGCGCATTTTGGGTCGTTAAAATGTGCAACGGCAGTTAGCCGTCATGTTTCTTGCCACAGGGTATATATAGACAAATTGATTTGGCTCTAGCCTTGATGCACGAGTCATTCTTCGTGTTGTCCAAGTTGATGCCAACCTTTTCTGTCTCCTTATTCTTTGACTCTTTGAACCGTCATAAGTGCCTGATATGAAGTACTCTGATTCATATATATATATATATATATATATATATATATATATATATATTAAGGGTGCAAAATGCTGCACCAATTCAGCCCCAACTTACAAAATGTCAGTCTAACTACACTAAGATTTCCTATGGTATGCACTCCACATGTTGGTCATTAAATAGCGAACACTGGAAATAAACTTTATGTGATAATCCACAACAGCCCTTCACTTAACAATGAAGCAATTCATTGTATTTTCTAGACAAATCAAACAATTTCAAGAAGGGAGTCAGAAGGACAAGTTGAGACGCAAAAAATGACATCATTATAATCATCATTGGTGGCATCACCTAACACCAGTCATTAATTATAACCTCATAAATACATATGCTTTCACAATATTTGATTATAATGACATCAACAGGTCAAAGATAACCAAATTTGTTTAAGTTGCCTGGCCTACCTGCTTAACTTTTCCACTTTCTAATTAATTTAGGGGTGACTTTCCCGACTAGCATGATATCATTATGTTTTAATTGCAATTAATGACAATTTATAGGTCAAATGGATGACCCATTTGATTATCAAGCAGCTATTTGGAAAATCCGAAGTCCCCAATGCAGCTTTTAGGCAGAAGTGGTAGGAAAGACTTTTGACTTTTTCAGTGGCATTGACCAATTCTGGCACACCGTTGACTTCTGCAGTAGTGCCAATTTTCTAGGAGTCTATCATGAATTTTTTATTTTGATTGCATTGACCAAGTGAAAGGACAGATCTGCTGTATTTTGACTTTTGCAGACATTTTACCAGATTTTTGCAGTGTTGACCTGCTGTATCAGCATTGACGTCCTGCGGCAGTGAGACGGATTCAGAATTCAGCTTTCACCGAGGTATTTTGATTGATTGGTTGACTATTTTGAAGATACGAAGATCCTATTGAACTTTGATCGAATCATTTATTTTATTGTGATATTGCTGAATTTTATACTTGCAGGGTTGAGTTTGACTCTAAAATTTATTGCCAAGTATCATGAGCCAATCAAGTCCCTGTTTGGGTGGTTAATGACGTTCATGTTCAATGGATGACTTGTGAGCTAAGTCCTTTTTTGGCTGGTTGATGATGTTCACAATTAGATGATGGCTTATGAGCCAACCAAGTTGATGTTTTGGTGTTTGATGATGCTCACATTCAATGGATGTCTCACGTGCCAATCAAGTCCCTACTTTGGTGGTTGATGACACTTACTCATAGTGGATGACATATGAGCCAACCAAGTCCCTTGATGATTTAAATGAATGGCTAAAGAGCCAATCAAGTCTGTGTTTGGGTGGTTTATGGTTCTTAGTGGATGACTTATGAGCCAACCAAGTCACTTGATGATCTCAATGAATGGCTAACGAGCCAATCAAGTCTGTGTTTGGGTGGTTTATGGTTCTTAGAGGATGACTTACGAGACAGCCAAGTCCCTGTTAGGGTGGTTGATGAGTCTCACATTGAGCGGATTGATATATATGGCTACCAAGTCTCAATTAGGGTGGCTAAAGAGGTAACCATCATGTAAGGGGTGATATCTAAAGTAAATTGGCTGAGGGAAATGATGTATGGTACGTTATTAAGCTATTTGAATCATTTTTCAATACTATCTTGTAATGGATGGGTAGTGGAACTGGAAACAAGGTTGGAGTCCCAAATTAGTGATTCCTCATGGCAATGAACCTCTAGGGATGCCAGTTGGCAGGATATGGCTTGGTGATGGTCTTCATGAATGCCAAACCAATTTTGTGTTGGTTACTGACTTGTGTGAGATGTGTATGCATGTGTTTTATATAATATTGTATTTTCATTGGTGTGTGCAGATACTGATGGGATGGTTTGTAACACATTAACCCTAACATACCCCCTTAATATTTATTTGGGTAGGGGTACGATCAATACCTGAAGATATATCATAAAGAAAGAGAACAAGGAAGAAAAAAGAAGAAGAAGAAATATATAGAAAAGAAAAGAGTGGGACTTGGCATGACATATCATAAAGAAAGAGAACAAAGAAGAAAAAAAAGAAAGATATAGAAAAGAAAAGAGAAGGACTTGGCATAATATGTAACATCTCTCTTCTTGGCAACTTCTTCTCTGATATAGAGAACCTCTCAATCATCATGATCTGAAGCAGGATGCTGAATTTCACGAAGAGCAGTCTCAGAAGAAATAGAAGCTTGAATCACCTGAAGGCTGAAACACATGAGCATCAAGCAAGTGAAATGAGCAGTGCTATCCTCTCAAGCTGTAAACTTAGCCCTATCAAATAAAGGAACCTCAATTTCTTGGAGTCCTATCAAGAACAAGTAACATCTGAAACAATATCAAGTGCAGGAGCGATCATCTGTGCCATCTAAATTGTTGTTTTATAGCAATTTTTCAACAAATATCTGAAGAATGATCTTGCTGATGCAAATACATGCAAGCCTCTCTAAAGCAAATGAGCAGTGTTATACTCCCAAGCTTTAAACGTAGCCCTATCAAATAAAGGAACCTCAATGTCTGGAGTACCATCAATAATGAGTAACATCTGAAACAATATCAGGTGCAGGAGTGATCATCTATGTCATCTAAATTGTTGTTTCATAGCAAATTACCAACAAACATCTGAAGAATGATTTTGCTGATGGCAATGCATGCCTCTCTAAATCAACACAACCCAGGTCGTTCTTCTTGCCTCAATAAGAACATCCGAATCTGTACCAACTTGTATCTGAATTATGATTCCCAGGAACTATTGTATAACGAGTGCAAGAATGTAGAAACCAACAATCATCTGTAAGGTGATTAATTCTGTCACGATAGAAGACCTCTGGGGGAAAATTCCTGCAAATTGGCAATCTCTTGTACAAGTTTAGCATTCAAGTTCTTCAATGATTCATTGTCATCAATTTGAAGTCTGATCATCATGCTACTAAAGGCATGCATCATCTTAGCCGGTCTATTCTCAAATGAAACATCATAACTGACATCATCATAAGCATTGTCAATGTGAGGTGCATGAACATGGAAGAACTAACATTCACATCCTTTGAAGTGAGAGTATAATAAGCATGAGATATCTGATTAGGATAATGAAGAACATCTGGTCCAACACCTGAATACCCAATTGTTTTACACCATAGAGCTAATTTATTCTCCCAACTAGTAGCAGAATTATTAATAATGTTCTGTTTAGCAAAAATGTCTTCAACATTATCAGAAATTTGACAATAACTTGCATCCCAACCAGTGTCAATAGAAAAAGTAGGGTGGGAGAAGAGGATGGAGTAGAAGATGGAAACTTAAAAGAAGCTCAGCCTTCATCAAATTTGACATCTCCGGCAATGCCAACCTACTTAGTCTGAAGATGTCTGACCTGTGGGCCTGGGCATGTTTGTTGTAGGCAACAAACAGGCAATTGAATTTTTTTCTTCTAAAGTGTCTTCCTCTTATCATTTGAAATATGAACATTGCTAATACAACCAGAAATCCTGAAATGCTTGAATTCACATCAGGTTTTACATCCCTAGTGAGATGGAATGTATCACCTAGAATACAGATGGCATGTATATCACCATTATTTAGAGTTACATGAGAAACAACTGATATGGGTGAACATGGGATTTTCCTTTCATAAAACTCCTTACAGATGGGATTAATGCCCACCAAAAGGCAAGAATCATCACAGAAAATCTTTAAGTGCCATGATAATGTATAATGTTTAATCAAGAGTTTTATTTTTTGAAAAACTCAACACCTCTCACCCACCAGCTACTCGCTCATGCCTTTCCCACCCCAGAGGACTACTGCAGATACCGAAAACAGCAAATATGAACCCAAAACCTTCAAGGGCCGATCGGATTTAGGTCCAATCCTTCTTGAGGAGGCCACAGCCTCCTCCCAGAGCTCTCCCTTTCTCAATCCAAATCTTGATTTCATACCTACTGTCTCCAGACTCCAATGAGTCAAACCAGGTCTGCAATGAGGAACTAACGCAATTCATTCATCAACACAATAAAAAACCTCGGAAGACAAAAAAGGATGGGTGGGTTTCAATCAAGGGACATCAAAAGCTTTCATTCAGCTTGAAACATACACTCCCATGGTGGAAATTGAATTTGCTTATGGGCTATGTACGTGGAGCAACAACAGAAAGGGAAGGGATGATATAGATGAAAAGGTGGACAGAATCTTGATCTTGGATCAAAGGATTACTGCAAATAGATGGGTCAGAGTGAGAATCAGTGAAACTAATCTCCGATCATTGGCCTATTTCCCTTGCCATTACCACTAAGTCCACTAAACAACAAAAGCCACAATTTAGGTTTGAAAGAATGTGGCATTCTCATCCTGGCTTCAGACAAAATAGAACAGTGGTGGCAGGAAGCAGGATCCATTGAAGGATATGAAATGTTCAAGTTAATGGGAAAGCCCAAACACTGCAAATAAAAATTGATGGCAAATAAAAATTGATGGGCTGGAACAAGAATGAGTTTGGAAATATTTTTACCCAGTCTGCCTCTACCATGGCACAACTAGCCAGTATTCAGAAGCAAATAAGGGAGAATGACATCTCAAAAGCCATGGCAGATCAGGAACAAACCCTCATACAGAGCCTTTCCATTATACAAAAAAATAGAGGAACAATATTGGTGATAAAGGTCACGACATCAGTGGGTGAAACAATGGAACTCAAATACCAAGTACTTAAAAAAATCAGTTTTGAATATGCAGCATATCAACTCAGTACAGCAAATAAAAACAGTGGATGGTACATGCATCCACACCACAGTTAATATAATCAAATATGCTACTGATTTCTTCCAAAATGTAGTAATGGAGAACAAGGGCTTAGAGGGAGTTGATCAAGAAGGTTCCCAAATTAATTGAGGATGAGAACAATAACAACATAATGAGGTCTGTCACAACTATCTAGTGTTCAGAAGCAAATTAGGGTGAAGGAATTCTCACAAGACATGGCAGAACAGGAACGATCCTTCATACAGAGCCTTATGATTATACCAAAAAAAGAGGGGCAATATTGGCTACAAAGGTGTAATGTCCCCTTTTTGGCTTGTTCTCGGTTTTGGTAGATTAACCTATTATTTGACCCTCGTAGGCTAGTGTGGTGGATTAGAGGGTGCAGTTTGGGCATTATGGAGCTCTTCAGCGGGTAGTTGTAAGTGTTTATCTCCCTAGATACTTCATTTGTTTTGAGGCATTGATATTCAGGGGTTTCTAGTTCCGTTTGAGCGACTTACTATTTATAGTAAGTCAGTGGATGTTAGAGAGTGAACCTTACCATTTTTAGTAAGGCAGTTGGATGCACAGTGGATACAATGGTTAACTCCCAGGTTCAAACGGAATTGAGAAATAATGATTATTTGTGGAGTTATGTTATTTTAATTTTTAATAAAGTGATTACTTTATTAATAATTATTTATAAAGTGCAATTATAAAGTTATATTATAACTTTATGTCCAATGGGGCTATGACCCTCAAAAAGGTCACTTAAAGTACATTAAATATTATTATTATTTGAGCGCCCATTTATCAAAGCATTTATTAAGTTATAAAGTGCACATTTAATATTATTTTAAATGATTAAAAGAGGCTTCTAGAGGATCGACCTCCTCTTGGAGAAATTATAAAAGGGATCAACTAAAGCTATTATGGAGGCATTCAGGATTTTGATATTTGGTTTTGGAGAGTTTTGTTGTGGAGAAGAAGAAACCTAGGGTTTCAGCGTTTTCTTCCATTATCAGCTTTAGAGAGCATAGCTACTTCGAATTTTGTGCTCTCTGAGGTTGTGAAATAACAGGTGAAGATTGCCTCATGGATTGGCTTCATTCAGGAGTCAATATTGAGCTTCATTGGAGGATTCCATCAAAGGAATATACAAGGGGTTTTAAAACTATCATTGGAGAATATCAAATTGAGGAAATTATTGATCTTTTTGTGGGCATTGAAGCAAGGATTTGCAGTCATATGTAGCAGCGATTTGGGCAAGATAAATATATAAAAAAATCGTGGTATGTTAGAAGGGTTTGGAGCTGATAAAAGATACCTCGATTTGCAATGAAGAATTCAAGGAAAAATCATGGGAAATCAGATTGAAGAAAAGCAGCAATGGAGTGAAATCGTGGCACCTTGAAGGCACATGTGTGGGGCATACCATCAAACAGTCCGATCAGTTAGCTGCCAACTATGAACAGGTTCCTCATTTGCATCATTTAGTTGATTACCTTGCATTGTATTAGTTGCTGCCATAAGGTAGCTGTAGTTGCATATTTGGAAAGGATATTGTAATAGCATTCATTCATGCTTGATGTAAGCCAAGAGTCTTGGTAATTGCATTTAGTTTGTATCAACAGATTACAATCAGTCTATTCAATCAATAAAGGAGGAATAAGGTTACATTGTAAGTGTTTGTCAAATTGTCAATTGCTGTAGCTATACATCTTAGTTCATAAGTTCGCATAACAAGTGTTTGAGAAAATGTCATATGTAGTAGATGAAGATTTCAGTCATTAATATGCATGCCAAATGTTTGTAGTAATGTCTCTTTTGCAGTAGGTGCATATTCAATGTCATTTCAGTCATTTAGTTGCATTAAAAAGTCATAAATCCGTAGTGGTATTGCATATTCATCTTATATCAGTCATTTGCATATCTTAGTTCAAGTTCTATGAATGCATATGCTCTCTAACAACATCAAAACCACCAAAGAGATTACAAGAAGTTCAGATCGTGTGCAAAGTGTTTGACAATATTCCTTGGAGTTCAAATCAACAAAATAAGGTCATATTATCCAAGGAATATTACAGTGGTATCAGAGCGGTTTCCTGCCATCCTGTTGGGGTTTGAATTAAATATTCAAAGAGCTAACATTGCATCATTTGGGTGACCAACACTCATAAGTTACAGTTATGGGTTACTACAGTATTGTAGGGAAGTCCAGGGATGAGATTGAACAAGATGCCATCAAGACGAGGGAAAGTTATGAACGGGAAGCTCCTCAACTCTTTGAGGACTATCAGAGTATGCCAGTTGATTCTAAAGCACAATACTCTCCATAATTTTCTGAACTTTGTTGTCATCTTGAGGCCTGAAAAGATTGGGCTGGTAAAGTATATTAGGAGAGTGTATAAGGAGAAAATTTCATCTAAAGGGAAAAAATTCAGTCATGGGCACAATGCGAGCAGGTATGGTAGAACTACTAAATTAGATTATGAAGGTGGTTCTACAACTAAACTCAATGGTCAGGTTACAGGGACTCCCATAATGAGTAAGAATGAAATGAGGAGGCAAGGTATATGCTTCACTTGCAAAGGTTATTGGGGGCCTAACCACCAATGCACGGATAACGAGGTAAGGGAGACTTATACACGTGCTGATTTACATTCCAGACATGGGACAAAAATTATGGCACATAATACTCTTAGTTTTCCTTTGAAGACACCTCTTGAACCAACACTTGGCAATGGACAGCTAGCAGAGGATGAAGTTTTGGATGAGCTCCTTGAGGACACTACAAATAAAAGTGATGTAGCTCCCGATTTTCTGTTTAATCACAGCAGTCATAATGTTGAGCTTACTCATGAGATAGCAACTATTCCTCTTGAAGATGGTGGATGTGTGGAGTTCCCTAACATTGACACTCTAGATTTGGGTGTTAAAAATGAATTATGTAATGAGGATACAAGCCACAACAAGTCTGATTTTGCAAATCAGACCTTGGAAAATGAATCAGAAGATTCACTTAGTGGCGATGAGTCCCAGGATCGTTCTTCAGACGGACATGTAGTTACTATGGAAGGAGTGTGCAAAGATATTGTCAAATCAGCAACTTCTATTATGTCATTGGAGCGATCCCGTGTGGTACATAACAACATTACCTTCGTTGAGGAAGTGGGTAGAGCTGATGGCTCACATGATGGTGGGAGTTTGCATTCTGTCTCTCTCAGTATAGAGAAGGGCGCAAGGAGAGAGAAGGAGGTTGTTCAGGAGTTCGATTCAATCCATTGTTCCAAGGGTTGGGAGATGGATGATTCAGATCAGCATGGAGTGGTTGTGCAGTTTGTGAATAATCCATTATTTGAGTATGATGTTGGATTGGGTTATGATAATCCACTCTTCGAGTTAGATGCTGATCTTCCTCCTGACACTAGTACAGTTTTGGGCGATGATCGCAGTGTTTGGGATCCGTCTAGTGCATTAGGATTCGAGGCAGGGCTCACTAAGGAGTTTTACAATGTGTGCACGGTGAGGAGTGCCTACAATTTTGTTTTTGATTCACCTGTACACGATTTGTATTCGATGCACAACTCTTGTGCGCATGGGATAGATAGCTTGTATGATGATTCTCGTTGTGCAATCGAGGGAAACAAATCATTTATGTGCTCAGAGTTACCATCTTCAGAGGATGAGACTAGAGGCTGCAAGTACTTGACTCAATGGTTTGCAGGGGATTACTTGTTGGATCAGAGGTTGGATTACCATCATGCTGGTGTGTACCTGACAGAGTTTGCCACTTCTGGGTTTCAATGGGAGACAGGGCTTCCTGGAGGTTGTTGTGGCAGTGGTATGATGACTTGGTTAGTTAGCACATACATGGGAGTTTGGCAGAGGATAGAGAGATGTGTTGCAAAGATTTTCATATATTCTTATCTCTTCATGATGGATGGATGTGAGGTTTGTTTGTATTGGGATCCGGGCGGTGATAGGGTTGGCATTGTAGTTTGGATGGGTTGCTTCACCATTTTTAGCATGGCGAAGTTGAGATCAGATTTGCACAGAGGAAGTTAGAGGATATTAGACATGGCAGACTTTCATTATGGATTTGGGATCTAGGAAAATTTTGTTGGACACTCTTTAGTGTGCGGAGGGATCCTTTAGGTGCATCAGGGTTCCAGTCAGGTTTTACTGGGGAGTATTGCAGTGTGTACATGATGTGGACTGCTTGCAGTTTCACTTTTGATACTCATGTACATGAATTGTTCCAAATGCACAGTTCTGATGTGCATGTGTTGGACAGTTAGTATGACATCTCACCTTGCGCAGTTATGGGAAGCAAACTTTGTCAGCATTTTGAGTTGCTTCCTCTTGAGGTTTACACTCCTACGACACCTGATTTTGAGTTTGACATGGGTCATCATGTTTCGTTAGTTGTTCAGTTGTTGGTGTACAGGGGTTGGTTGATGATATGAGGGGCATTACACAACACTTCCCTTGGGATCCAGGTGGAAAGGTGTTCTCTTGCAGTTGGGATTGCTTGGGGACAAGCAATTTCAAGAAGGGCGGATTGTAATATCCCCTTTTTGGCTTGTTTTTGGTTTTGGTAGATTAGCCTATTATTTGACCCTTGTAGGCTAGTGTGGTGGATTAGAGCATCCAGTTTGGGCGTTATGGAGCTCTTCAGGTGGTAGTTGTAAGTGCTTATCTCTCCAGATCCTTCATTTGTTCTGAGGCATTGATATTCAGGGGTTTCTAGTTCCGTTTGAGGGACTTACTATTTATAGTAAGTTAGTGGATGTTAGAGAGGGACCCTTACTATTTTTAGTAAGACAGTTGGATGCACAGTGGATACAATGGTTAACTCTCAAGTTCAGACGGAATTGAGAAATAATGATTATTTGTGGAGTTATGTTATTTTAATTATTAATAAAGTGATTATTAATAATTATTTATAAAGTGCAATTATAAATTTATATTATAACTTTATGTTCAATGGGGCCATGACCCTCAAAAAGGTCACTTAAAGTACATTAAATATTATTATTATTATTATTTGAGTGCCCATTTATCAAAGATTTATTAAGTTATAAAGTGCACATTTAATATTATTTTAAATGATTAAAAGAGGCTTCTAGAGGATTGACCTCTTCTTGGAGAAATTATAAAAGGGGTCAACCAAAGCTATTATGGAGGCATTCAGGATTTTGATATTTGGTTTTGGAGAGTTTTGCTGTGGAGAAGAAACCTAGGCTTTCAGCCTTTTTTGCCACTATTAGCTTTGGAAAGCGTAGCTACTTCAAAGTTTGTGCACTTTGAGGTTGTGAAATAACAACTGAAGATTGCCTCATGGATTGGCTTCATTCAACAGTCAATACTAAACTTCATTGGAGGTTTCCATCAAAGGAATATACAAGGGGTTTTAAGTCTATCATTAGAGAATATCGAATTGAGGAAATTATTGATCTTTTTGTGGGCATTGAAGCGAGTATTTGCAGTCATATGTAGCAGCGATTTAGGCAAGATAAATATATATAAAAATCGTGGTATGTTAGAAGGATTTGCAGCTGATAAAAGATACCTCGATTTGCAATGAAGAATTTAAGGAAAAATCATGGGAAATCAGATTGAAGAAACGCAGCAATGAAGGAGTGAAATCATGGCACCTTGAAGGCATGTGTGTGGGGCGCACCATCAAACAGTCCAATCAGCTAGCTGCCAACTGTGAACAGGTTTCTCATTTGCATCATTTAGTTGATTACCTTGCATTGTATTAGTCGCTGCCATAAGTTAGCTGTAGTTGCATATTTGGAAAGGATATTGTAATAGCATTCATTCATGCTTGATGTAAGCAAAGGGTCTTGGTAATTGCATTTGATTTGTATCAGCAGATTACAATCAGTCTATTCAATCAATAAAGGAGGAATAAGGTTACATCGTAAGTGTTTGTCAAATTGTCAATTGCTGTAGCTATACATCTCAGTTCATAAGTTCGCATAACAAGTGTTTGAGAAAATGTCATATGTAGTAGATGAAGATTTCAGTCATTAATATGCATGCCAAATGTTTGTAGTAATGTCTCTTTTGCTGTAGGTGCATATTCAATGTCATTGCAGCCATTTAGTTGCATTAGAAAGTCATATATCCGTAGTCATCTTATATCAGTCATTTGCATATCTTAGTTCAAGTTCTATGAATGCATAGCTCTCTAATAACATCAAAACCACCAAAGAGATTACAACAGCAAATTCAGAGCTTGTGTGTAAAGTGTTTGACAATATTCTTTAGAGTTCAAATCAACAAAATAAGGTCAGATTACCCAAGGGATATTACAAAAGGTCATGGGTTTTGTGGGTCAAACAAGGGGAGGCAAATACAAAGTAATTCCACAAATCAGTTCTGAATAGGCAGCTTATCAACTTAGTACAGCAAATAGAAACAGTGGATAACACATACATCCACACCACAGTTGGTATAATAACACTTGCTACTGATTTATTCCTAAATATCACATTCTACTGATTTCTTCTGAAATATCATATGCTACTGATTTCTTCCAAAATTTATTAATAGAAGAATAGATAAACCTGTGAAGAACAAGGGCTCAGAGGGAGTTGATCAAGAGGATTCCAAAATTAGTTGAGGACAAGGACAATAACTGCATAATGAGGCCTGCCACAGAGGATGAAATCAAGAATATAATCTTCTCTTTTCAGCCAGATAAAGCTCCCAAGCCTGATCAGTTTCCTTCCCTATTCTATCAAACCTACTCGGAATCAATAAAAAATGACTTGTTGGCTATAATAGAAGAATCTCGTGGCAACAAAAAATGCTCAGACAGATGAATGCTACAAATCTTGTTCTAGTTCCTAAGGTAGCACAGGCTGAGAAGATGAACCAATACAGGCCAATTGCTCTATTCAACATTGTATGTAAAATCCTCTCCAAACTGATCGCTTCAAGGCTTAAGTCAATGCTTTCAAAGCTCATCGTAGGGACCCAATCAGCTTTTGTCCTTGGGCGACAAATTACTGATAAAGTTATTGCTGTACAAGAAATCCTCCATTCTCTCAAACTTCACAAGAGACCAGGAATACTGATCAAGCTAGATATATCTAGAGCCTTTGATTGCTCTAGTTGGGATCTAAGTGAGCGCCCTCTTCATGCTTTTGGCTTCAGTGAACCTGTAATTGCATGGATAAGCAGCATTATTAGAACACCCTCTCACTAAATTTCTATCAATGGAGACACATGGAAACCCTGTACCCCATCTAGAGGTCTCAGACAGGGGGATCCATAAGCCTGTACTTATTCATAATTATGGCCAAATTCATGGACTCCCAGCTATGGAAAGAGGGTTTAGATACTCCAACTTCTACAGATGATCCACTCTTCTCAACTCTCATCCTATGAGAAATCAAATAGACTAACAAACTCTCATTCAAATCGAATATTAACAAGGGTGGCAGATTAACAAGAACAAACTGAATATTTTTTTTCTTAATATTCTTTTAAGACGAACGAGAGAAATCCTCCATATTATAGAATTCCTGAAGGGCAAGCTTCCAATGAAATACTTGGGATTCCAGCTATGCTTGTAAACCAATAAGGGCGTATGTGAAACCACCATCAGTCAGATGAAGATCAAATTTTCCCAATGGACAAATTGTTGGCTCACCTTTTCAGGAAGAATTCAACTTTTATAAGCTGTTCTACAGGCTGTTCCCATTTACATGCTTACTTATTACCCCTTCCCAAGCAGGTTGACGAACAAATAACAGCAATATAGAGGAAATTTTTGTGGAAATGTGTGGAAGCAAAATTCAAACGCCCCATGGTGTCTTGGGCCAAGGTCTGTACATCTAAACAGGAAGGAGGCCTTAACATCAAAGAAACCAATCTATTCAACAAAGCTTTTTCCATGAAAGCTTCCTAGAGAGACAACAAACCTCGGCCTCTGTCTTGAGCACTATTATCAGTGGAAAATATTTTATTCAGCCATATGAGGATATTTTAACTACTACATGAAAAACCACCCTCTCCGGTACAATAAAATGCATTTGTAGGCAACTTATATACAAAGCAAACTCACTTGGCACGTTGGGAATGGTGAAAAAATCTTATTCTGTGATGACCAATGGAATTGCTTACTCCCACGACACTCATTGAACTGAAAACAACCCTACAGAATCAGAGATTTCTGCATATAGCTGACTATTGTCACATTATGAATTGCAATCAACTCACTTGGAAAGCAGAGGCAATTAAACAATATGGTTCCAATCTGCCCAATCAAGTCAATAGCCTACTCAAGGAGCCAGTAAATAGACATACTTTACAATCCACTAATCAGGATTGACTGGTATGGTCCAAATACCTATCTGGGTGAACGTTTGGCTGCCTCGTCCTATCAAGTTCTCAGTCCAAGGGATCATCCCAGGGAAAGAAAGTGGAATAAACCATGGAGGCAACAAAGCTGGCCAAAAATCAAAGCTTTCGTATAGTTAATCCTCCATGGCAGAAGCCTAACTATAGTAAATCTATAGAAAACAGGATGGATAGGCCCTATAATGTGTTCAAATTGCCAGTGAGATGCTGAAAACATCAACTGCTGCTTTTTCAAATGTCCACTCACCATGACTGCTTGGAGGGAAATTGCACCCCTCCTTTGTAGTTCATCTCTGAGTCCCAACCCCATGATCAACATTCTATTTAAGTGGACGAGGCTCAGATTTGAAATGAAATTCATTCAGTGTATGCACAAGCTTACTCTTGAATTTGTTCTTCACCAACTGTGAAAAGAAAGAAATGCTTGGATATTTGACAACACAACACGGTGTGAATCGCATTGTTTGACTTATCAAAGCTCAGATCCACAGCACAACCCTTATCTATAACAGCACAACACCAGGCATTTATGAATCAACTAGCATGATGGATTGTCAGCTTTCCGGCCTATAAATATTCCATTCCTTTATATAAACTTAATTTATATGAATTACATGCACAACAAACATAGATCCCACCACCCGTTGGGTATTAAAAATAAAATCTAGATGGCGCAGCCAAACACAATCTAGGCAAGCTGGTTTTGGGGGGATAATCAGAGAGGGTGAGGGCAAACCTTTTATTAGCTATTCTCAAGGGATAGGAGTTCATATTAGTTTTTTTGCAGAGCTTCTTACTCCTCTTAGAGGAACCCAACTATACTTTACTAATGGAATCACTAAGCTCATAGTGAGGGAGATTCCAGTATGATTATAAATCTTATTGTATAAGCCTGAAAGGTTTGGGCCATACCAAACACAGGCACAGGTTACACCCAGGTTGTAAAGGTTAATTGGGGAATGTCTAATATAATTCATCAAATAGTGGAAACTCTGAAGGCTTTACAGGAGATCCACTTACAACAAGAAAAAGAAAACCACATCTTTGTGGCTGATCTTTTTGCCAAACCAACATTAAATCAAAGTCTGAATAGCGAGCCCAAGATATACAGAGTCAGGCTTGATCTACCAGCGAGGCTCTGAGCTCTAGTGACATTAGAGAAGCCAGTCACCACTGAATTAATTAACCATTGCTAAGCAACACAGGGCAATTCACTAAACATTACCATAGCTTGTGGTCACATGTAAGGGCTTGGGAGCATATCCATCAAGGTTACATGGGTACACTTGGACACCAACTTGTACAAGTCACCCATCAAGGGTGGAATCTTTGGGCCCACGCTTCTATTTTTATGTACTATCCTTATGCTCATTGCCACACTAATCACCCGTTAATTTTTATAAATATTTCCTTTGTTAGTTTATCTCCCACCTACTGCACCTCTAAGTTCATATTGTGTACCAATGTGGATATTTATCTAACACACCCCTTTAACCTGTTATGTATGTAAATATATTTCTAATGACACTTTCTCTCCTCCATTTATCTTATTTATATTTCTCCGTATCCATCCTAATTATGTACTCATATACAGTACTTATTATAAGATACAAATTTCTGCCACTTTCACCCCCCTTACTCATAAACTAATATTGCCACCACACATCTTGATCTTAGGTAGTTCTACCATCACATACCTCATCATGGATTTAGAAATTTCTAACATCTTATACTTCATTAATGCATCCATTACTAGATGTTATCTATTCACCAAGATTTTCCATGACCACATCTCCAACGACATTAACACCCCTCAATCAAATGTTATCAAATGCTTGCCAACAACTATGAAAGGCATAAAAGCTCACACCTTATACTTGTCCCAACAAACACACCTGGTTGACATGAGAAGCTTCCTTTCCATGGACATGAATTATTCAGTAAAATGCAGGGCACGAGATTTCAAAGGGTGTACAATTTGAAGCCTAAATATCAAGCATGACAGTAATGTCACTATGTACCAATGCATATACACAAGCTATTTCTATTACATCTGCAAAGTTTTCAAAGTGAAAAAACGTTCACATACCAAACATGTTAAGAGCATGGAGCTTTTTCAGTATCACATGAAGGTTGTCTGGATGCTGATCGCAGGAAATGATTTTATCCTTCATATTCGTGTCACTCAGTTCAAGGGTTTGCACTCAATTGTGCTCTTCAGGTTTGATTGATATTGATTAAACCCCCTCATTATGTGACGTTAAAGACATTAATAGTGGCTTGAGGAATACTCAAACAGCAGCATGTGCGATAAGTTTCAGAGTGAGAAAAGAGATATACAATTATTTCCATTTACATATTAGATCACATCACACCAAAAACACTCAAGTGTCTCTTCATGGATCAAGGTTATGGCACCAAGGAGAAGCGCCAGGCTACAAGAAAAATCTATGAAAAGGACTCAAAGATTTTGCAAATGCAGGTGCTTATTTAGTTAAATCATGCCTCTAAAAGTGTATATCCGAAAGAGGAAAGCTTCAAAAATGCAGCCATATAATGCACCACTTAGGCTGGATGAGGAAAGATCAGAAGATGGAACTCCATATGATGACTCAGGGAAATCCTCACATCATAGTCCATTCAAACCCTGCTCCATAATCTACATGATTGTGCCCACCTTGCACTGAGGTATGGGCCGGTCTTCCTCCTTTGTATCCCAAATAGCCCACAAAAGTTTACTCTATAGCTGATTTTCATGTGACTAATGCCCATATTCTGTCTAATGATCCACCCACCATAACTAGGTTTGTTGTTCCTCCAGCTAGTCCACACTCCCCAGGTAGCTCCTCTTTCCATCAACAAGGACTTACCTTCACGATTCAGGAACATCCCCAGTTACAATGGAACAAACATGTCCCATCGCCCAATCCGTCCCTGGTTCCATGGAACCCCAAGGAGTGTCTGGACCAATATACAGTCATGAAATGGCTAGGGTGTATATTTCCTTGGCTCTTGATCAAAGCCATTAATAATCTAGAGGGTGAATGCAGTCAAGGAATGGACAGGCTGTATCTTGCTTTGATTGAAGCTGTTAATGACCTAGGAAGTTCAGTATTTAGGCACACACATAGGACACCATGGGTTTCAACCTCCGTGGTTGGAGGGTTGTATTGTGCACTTCGTAAATTTTATGAAGAGCAGGATCAATGGATCAACCAGCTGATGCAATAGAATGACTTTCAACAACAGAGAATTGAAACTATTGAGAACTTGATCATGCGTGATCCTGGAAAAACAAGTGGGGCTGAAATAATGAAGGGGCAAATCTTCTACTACCTCTAAAGAGCAAGGCCACACAAGCTGAGAGCTTTATAGCATGGCCAAAGCTTAGGTCACGGATTGGAATGTACCCATCTACAAGCCCAAGCCTAGACAGGTTGCTTCCAATTGGCCTGAACAAGCTCATATGGAAGAGGGCGCACCTCAGCTCAGCCTCCTGAGGGACCTCATGAAAGTTCCTCTTAAAACAAAGTTTCTGCTGATGATGGCAGGACAGAGGACCAGGAACAACAATGAAGAGAATACAGCTATTGTCACAATTTTGGACAATATAAGTTTTTGTCTATACTGGGGAGATACGCAGGCCAGCAATTGTGTAGTAGCCTTTTTATGTTCCTTGTTTGTACATAAGTGGAATACTAAGCTGATATATAGTTTGTTAGGTTGCAGTTTGCTTACAGGGTGCTGCACTAAGGTATTAGGTATATTTGATTCGGTAGTAGATGTTGGAAGCAAATGAAATTTTGAAGCATTCGAAGTGATTGAAAATCCTTTGCAGCGTTCCAAGAGAAGAAATGTACAAATGCAAGAAACAACGGAAAGGATGCGACTAAAACAATGGGGGTGCTTGCACACCCAAGAATGGATTCACATCTGCAAATTTGACTAATGAGAAGCACACGAGGTCAAGAGATGGCTCTTTGCTGGCTGATGATAATTTGAAAAGAGATACAAAACTTAGGGTTTCTCGCCATTTATATCGAATGAGAAGGAAACTTTAATCACATAATAATGTAACTTTACTAATAGAAACATAATATGACCTCTAATACAATATGATTCAGATATACCATAGGCATGTGCCCTCTATACAATGTTGTGTATAGGCACACAACATTCTCTCCCCCTTATAGAGATTTGTCTCCAAATCTAGTAAAAATTCTGAATTTAAATGTGTGTTGAACCTAGACTAGTACAAGGATGAACGACATTTTGTGAAAGTCCTAGTGCAAAATTTTGCACCGTGGATTTTAATACATGTGAAGAATGAGAGGAGGATGGAACTCAATACCATACATCATATAAGAAAGCTCTATCCAACAGAACCTATAATAGTACTTAACAAAACCCATGAATGAGAATGGAGACTTTTTCTAACTCCACAAGCCCCCTTACATTTTAGACCTCAAAATGCATTCAACTTTGGAATGCTTAGATACTTCTCAGAAACTCCTTGTTCTCGAGCATTGCATCATCGTTCAACATTCCTTGAACAGTTGAACCTCCCTATTCTGCAACTTCTTCACTTCCTCAGCTAGTATTCCCTTGGGCTCAAATACAACTTTCCCCTCGTCTGCAATAGGAAACTCTGTTTGTGGGACATGTATTCTTACCACCTTATTTGGACATGACACATGGAACACATCATGTATCTTCCCTCTATTTGGGATGTCCAATGCATATGCCACCTTTCCAACCATTTCCCACACATTATATAGGTTGTAGTACCTGGCTGTAATTTTAGCTTTCCCATCTATTTTAGGGTCTGTTGCTTGTATGGTTGTAGGTGAACAAATACCATATCCCCAATTGCAAAGTTCCTCTCACTGTGATGTTAGTCAGTCTGTTGCTTCATTTGGTTTGCACACAATGTCAAATTCTCCTTCAACAAACAGACTACTTTACATCTCCCACAAGGAGTCAACTGTTGCCGGATCCTTGTCTTGTTACACTACCCAACCATATGATGGGGGTTCATATCCGTAGAATGCCTTAATGGCTGAGTGGTATGTGCTATTATACGAGTACTCTGCCAAATACATCCACTCCACCCACTTACTTTGTTTGTTCCTTGTGTACATCCTTAGATACCCTTCCAGACATTTGTTCACTACCTCTGCCTGCCCATCAGTTTCAGGGTGGTATGTGGTACTCATGTTGAATGTCACCCTTGCAAGCCTAAATAATTCTTGCCAAAAATGACTTTGGAATATTTGGTTCTTGTCACATATGACACGAGGGGGGATCCCATGTGACTTAATATTTTGAAAGTACAACTTTGCAACCTTAGGAGCATTGAACCTGGCCTTCGTCAAGGGAATAAAATGAGATACTTCATTAACCAATTCACGACCACAAATATTTGATCCTTACCTTCTAACCATGGAAGGCCTGATATAAAGTCCATGGATACCATCCTCCACTTCTGATTTAGGATAGCATTTGGCTGAAGATGTCCTAGAGATGGAACACTTAACACTTTATTGTGTTGACAGGTGTCCCATTCAGCCACAAACTTCAGAATATCAAATTTCATGTTCCACCACTGAAAGATGGACCTTATGCCCTTGTATGTTTTTTGAAATCCAACATCGTTGTACTTGTAGGAGATATATGGCCATGCATCAAGATCTTCTGAATTAGTGGCAAGCCATTCCTTATGTACATCTGATCATCGAAGAAGATAATTCCTTTTTTGACCATTCACTCCCTTCCCTTCTTGCCGTCAATGATGTGTTGTATGAGTTGCACAGTGATGGGATTTGCAATGTAGTTCTGCAGAAGCTTGGATGTCCAAGCAGGTTGGCTAATGGTGATATCATAGAGGGTCAGTGGCTCATATTGACGGTATAAGGCATCAACTATTACATTTTATTTCCCCTTCTTATCCATAATCTCATAATCATATGTTTGGAGTCAATCAATCCATTTTTGTTGTTGCTCTATAAGTGTTGCTTGAGTGAATAGATGTTTTACATTGAGGTGGTCAGTCTTGATAAGGAATTTACTTCCTAGGAGGAATTGATTCCACTCGGTCATTTCTTGTAGGATGTCTAACTTTTTTTTCCCTATGGGTGGACATTCTTTGTTACCAATCATTTAGTTTTCTACTCTCAAAGGCAATGGGTTGGTATTCCTAGGAAAGCATTGCACCAAGTTCAAATCCAATGGCATCACACTCAATTACAAAATGCTTGGAGCATTCAAGCATAGCCAACACTGGTGCTGAGAGGAGAGCCTTCCTGAGACCTTCAAAAGCTTCCCATGCATTAAAGGACCAACAAAAAGCGTCCCTTTTTATGAGGCCTATCAAAGGGTGGGCTATTGTAGAGAAATTCTTGGAAAACTGGTAGAGACGTGCTAGTTCCAAGAAACCACAAAGCTTCTTAAGAGTTGTGGGGAGAGGCCATTCACATATAGCCTTTATCTTCATGGGGTTTATATGGACACCTTCCAAAGAAATGATACGACCAAGGTACTTCAAGGATTGCTTGGAAAATTCACACTTAGAATCCTTTGCATACAACCTTTCATTGAATAGTATTTGGAGTACTATATCGTAATGTTATAAATTTTCTTCTAATGTTTTGTTGTAAACCAGAATATCATTAAATAAAACAAGGACAAACGTGCACAAGAATTAACTAAATACCTTATTCATCAATGCTTGAAATGTGGCAAGGGCTTGCATAACCCAAATTGCATGAATCTAAACTAATAATGCCCCTGATGAATGCAAAAGGCTGTCTTCTCCTATTCCTGCAAGCATATTGGGATTTGATATTACCCTGGCTGGAGATAATCTTGGAAAAAGTATTTAGCCCCATGGAGCTCATCCAACAGATCATCAATCGTAGGCATTGGGAATTTATTTCTTGATTGTAATGAGATCTAAAATCTGTAATTGATACAAAGGCAGTAAAACCCATCCTTCTTCCTAGACAAGACAATAGGTGCAACATTGGGGCATTTACTAGGAACAATGATCCCTAGCTCCAATAATTTCTGTACCTGGCACTCAATCTCTGATTTTTGAAAGTGCTCATACTTATAGGGGACAAACCACTGAAGGCTGCTTTTTAAGATCTAGCTCAATGAGATGTCCCAATCCCCTATCTAGTGGAACACTTTTAGTATCTCTTCGAAAACTACCTGATATTTATGCAGTAGATTTGAAATTCATGAGAATTGAGATTGTTGATCAGAAGAGCTGGCATCCGTGCAATAGAGATGAGCCATTTATTCACAATGCCCTTCCTTCAAATTCTTCTCCATTTGAATAGAATCAACTACATTTATCTCCTTAGGTGGTAAGGACATGATAGTGTACTCACAGTTCCCTTGCTTGAATTTAAGGAACCTATCTTGATGGTTTGTGTAGTATGTCCCACGTGAGGTCAACCAATTCTACACCCCCAACATCTACAGCATAAAATTTGTCTTTTAGAGTATAATCACCAACTGTTAGCTCTAGGTTATTTACCACACCTGAGAATTGAATGTTTTGGTGGCCTAGGAATTTATAAGGAAAGATCTCAGAGGTATCCGCATGAAGGCCTAACTCGTAGATATGCTTTTTTCCCAAAGTAGCAAGGGTACTTTCAGGATCTACCATGACCGGAACCTTAGTTTTTTTGATATGGGCAAAAAACTTGAATGTATCAAGGTGGTCTAAGCTAATCATTGCAGTCAATGGTACCGATGACTCCACTATCACTATTGTAGGTGGGGTTTGTTCTTCAAGGTCATTATCAATATTAGGTGGCTCAGGAATTTCTTCAATATGGGGCTTAGACTCTGGTCAGATGGATACATAGCTTTGGCCATGTAAAGATATTTTGGGTTGTAGGAGTGACCCTTACTCCATGGTTTGGAACAATTACAAGGGTTTACAGTAGAAGCATTAGGTGTTGGGTTTGTTTGATGGTAGGGTTTTTATAATAAGAATGTTCAAACCTTCCTTCTTCCCTATCCTTCTTATCAGTTGAAAAATTTTTTTTAACAGTTCCTACAACTCTCTTCCTAAGGGCCTCATTATGTTTTTTTGCAGATTGGAAATATAGAACTTCCAGACCAGATTCAAAGAAGCTCAGCCTTGGGATCCAAAACCCGATTTTTTTGGTGTACTCCACAAACATATATTCTGAAACAAATGCATCAGCTAGGTATCATATGGCTTATCCCAGTTACAATCTGCCCTTAAGTCAGAACATCGACAAAGTCCCCATCGGGGTTTGTAAAATTCCATCTCCCCTTGTGTGGTCAGCACCATCCAAATGTTGTAGGGTCACATTCAGCTTGTCATCTTTTCTAATAATCTTTTGCATCCTAAAGGCAAATTTGAGCTTGCTTAGCCATGTGTGGACCTCCATCCCACATCCAAAGTGATAGTGTGGGATCTTCATCTGTAGGGTTAAAGAGGGATGTTGCGGGCTTTCTGCCTCTGCTTCTTCCTCTTCCTCACTTGGTGGAACATGATCAAGATCCCCCCAAGGGTTGATATTCTCCTCTTTCTCATCCTCAGTAATCGTGCTCCGATGGTTTGATTACTTTGGATTGTCTACTCCAACCGCTTTATCAAGGGCTGATATTTGTATATAAAATGTATGCTGAATCAAATATAGCTTCTACCCAAAACATGAGGTAAATTCCTCTCACAAGCCATGCATCTAAAATATGACTAAAATAGAGAAGAATATATTATGAATAAATGACAAGCCACTTTGAGGGGGCAACCTCAACGATCTTACAATATGAACAAAATTTGCAATACGATGATAAAACACTAACCACTACCTCCTATATATACCCTAATTATGCTATGGAAACAACCTAGGCCAATCCTACTAGTAATATAGATATATAGAAATGATTATATGATAAGTCAGCTACACATATCCAAATACACGCTATAGGCTAAGGGTGTAGCATGCCCCTCCTTTTTAAACCAACGCTGTTGTCAATGTTGACGATTGTTGGATGCTTTTATAGGAATGCTTCAATCTCCCATGTCGCATCTTCATTGATTAGATTCTTCCACTTAATTAGACACTCTGTAATCACCCTTGTTGGCAACCTCGTAGTTCGTGTTTGAATTATTCTCTCAAGTTCCAAAATAATTCATCCCTTCTCATCAAGCTTTGGTAACTCTATCCGGGCTGAAATTCAATGACCTTCAAGCGAGAAACATGAAAGACCGGATGTATTTTCGCTGAGTGAGGTAACTCCAGTTTGTATGCCACACTGCCAATCTTTTGTAAGACTTGATAAGGACCGTAATACTTAAGTGAAAGCTTTATATTCTTCTTTTGCTGTTTCAAGAATATTTTATTATATGGTTGTAAATGCACAAAAACCCAATCTCCAACATTGAAATGCATTTCATTGCGGTGTCGGTTCACTTGATGCTTCGTGCTGTTCTACATCATTGCCAAGTTATCTTTGAGACTATAGATTACCTCTTGATGGTGTTGAATGTGTTCTTTGACTACTTGAACTTGTGGTTGGACTCTCAAAGACGAGGTGATGGATGGTGGATGGTACCCATACAATGCCAAAAAATGAGATATTTTGGATAAGGTGTGGAAAGAAGTGTTATACCACCATTTTGCTAGAGTCAACCATTGAACCCATCTCTCTTGTTTATTTGAAGAAAAACAGTGAAGATAACCCTCCAGGCACTTGTTGAACACCTCAGTTTGTCCATATGATTGAGAATGATAAGATGAACTAAGAGCCAGCTGGGTACCAAAATGTGAGAATAACTTAGTCCAAAAATTGTTGGTAAAGATAGGATCGCGATCACTTACTATGATCTTTGGGGTCCCATGGAGTTTATGAAGTGTATCCATAAATGCTATTGCTATTGTACCTGTTACAAATGGATATGATAATGCACAAAAATGAGCATAGTTTGTGAGTCTATCCACAACAATCATGATGACATTTTCCCTTCAGATTTTGGCAGCCTCATGATGAAATCCATGAAAACCTCCTCCCACCTTTGGCTAGGAATAGATAGAGGTTGCAACAGACCCGAGGTCTTGATTGTCTCCCCTTGGTTTTGTTGAAATAGCATACATTCAACCACCATTTTTTGGACTTCCCCTTTTAGCCCTTCCCAAAAGAAATCCCGCTTGACTCTAATACGTTTTCAAGCCTTAGTGCCCACCTACGGGAGAAGCATGAAGTTTCGTAAGCACTTTATGCTTAAGGGTTGAATTTTTGCAGATGCACAACCTATCCTTATACCAGAGAGTGTCCCTTTTCCACACAAATTTATCTAACATGCTTGGATCTTGTTGGAGTTTTTTAATAAAATCTTGTGTACAACATCATTCTCCCACTTTGATCTTGCTTCATCCACCTGCTTGACCTATAACATGGACATGGTGGACAACATTGCCTCTGTGGACTCATCGTTCGTGAATAATGCATCAACCATGAAATTCTCCTTTCTTTTCTTGTATACAATCTCAAAGTCATATCCCAACATCTTTTTGTTGTTCTTCTCATGACAACCTCTATTCCAAGAAGAATTGTAGACTATCATGATATGTCTTCACTTCAAAATGTCTTCCCATCAAATATGGTTGCCATTGTTTTACTGCATGAAGGATGGGCATCATTTCCTTCTTATAAATAGGCTTTAGCAAAAATCTTACCCTTGAGTTGGCAGCTCTCAAATGCAATGGGTCGTCCTTCTTGCATGAGTATTGCTCCCATGCCATACCTTGAAGTATCACATTCCACAATGAATGTTTTGGAGAAGTCTAGAATAGCTAGAACTAGGGTGGTGCACATGGCTTCCTTAAGCTTCTCAAATGCTCGGGTGGCTGCCTCATTCCAATGGAAGGAGTTTTTTTTAATAAGGTTGTGAGTGGCACTGCTATGCTACCATAATTTTTTACTAAACTACATTAGTAACTTGTGAGCCCCAAGAATCTTTGGAGGCTTTGAAGGGTTCTAGGATTTTCCCATTCTACCATAGCCTTGATCTTGTGTTGATCCACCTTGATGCTCTCATGTGAAACAATGTGGCCCAAAAGCGCATTTGCAAGGCTTGGCATAACGCTACTGTTGTTCAAGAATATCCAAAACCTGATTCACATGATGTAAGTGTTTCGCCCATGTTTTGCTATATATTAGAATATCATCAAAGAACACCAAGACAAATTTCCATTGAAATGGCTGAAAAACAGAGTTCATCAAACTCAGAAATGTAGAATCGTATGTTAGTGAGGCCAGAAGGCATCACTAGAAATTCATAATGGTCCTCATGGGTTTTGAAAGTTGTCTTATGAATATCCTCATCTCTAATTCTGATTTGATAACCAAAACGAAGATCAAATTTTGTAAAATAAACAACACCATGCAATTCATTTAGCAAATTATCAATTATAGGAATAGGGAACTTATCTTTGATGTTGTACTTGTTGAGTTCTCTGTAGTCAGGACACATGCGCCAGGTGTCATCCTTCTTATTCACCATCACCATTGGATAGTGTTGTCAATCAGACTTGCACCTTTGTGAAGGTAGTTTCAAGCCTTCACAGTCTGTTGAAACAATGGAAACAATCCTAGGCTGTTGGATTGAATCTCTAGGTTGGAAGGGCTAACACTCTTTGATGTATCAATGAGGATCTTTGCTTCTATGCTACAAACTGCCTGGGGAAAAGAGAAGAAAGAAACTAAAAGGAAAATCCTAGCTAAAGTGATGATACACCTGATTTGCTTGATCCACTCAAATTGAGCTTCTAAGAACACTGATTCAGACAAGAAATAGCGTGAACTTCAACTCCAATTGATTAATATGCATAAGTATTTCACAAAAAGGTTTTATCTAATGATCTAAGCTTGAGGGAAATGGAAAAATAGCCTTGATGGAAGGCACTAAACAGCCACTAATATCCACTATAAACTCAACAAAAGACGTTTCAAACACAGAACGTGCCCTACATAAATGACCAGCTAGTACTAAGTACGAATCAAGACTTGACAAGGAAAAAAATTGTATCACTTAGACAAATCAAAGACAAAAGTACACTATACTAGCTGCTGGAAATTGAAAACAGTCCTCTTCTTATTGATTCTGAAAAAGGTTACAGCACAATCTTTGGCAGAAGTTTTCTTGCCAAAAGAGGGGATAAAAATCTAAGGCTGAAAAGCCAACTTATATAAAAAATTATAAAAGACAAGAGATTGGCGTTGGAAAATAGGAGAGGAGTTAACTCAATCCGACTCAGTGTTTACAATAAAGTCTATTTTGTCTTTTATCTTGCATGAAGCTCCTTGGTGTTTTAGGAATGGACGGTGAGTTCAAGCTTGACCTTTTCCACTCCTTGCATGAGAGCTACGCCAATCTTCAGAAATAGACTCCTTTCGCTGCTGGATTGAGAGAGCCATCACTTTGCGTGAAGAGTGATGCAAAGTTGAATTTATCAGTCTGCTAGAAATGTTTGGCAGGCACGACTTGCATGAGCAGCGTGATCTAGACGAACAACCAGTTGAAGCTTAGGCGATCGAAAATAGCCTTCTATCTATTCTTTTCTTTGTTTTTTATGCGCTCTTTTATTTTGGAACTGCAACTGCATGTTTTGTCGATATGAGTTTTGGCGCTTTCTTTGTGTTTTTTGCATGTTCGTGCCCTTGCTCGGCACGTCTATTCCTGGGCCACTTTGCATGTATTCATCTTCTCTGTCTTTATTTGCACCTTGCGGACCTGTCTTTCTCTATTTAATTTAATCGGGCTCATCTTTCTTTTGCTTCGGACTTTACTTTGAATCTTTTCAAGTCTTCAGACTTTTTCATGCTCAAGTCTTCGGACTTCTGGCAGTTGAATTCTTCGGACTTCTCTTTGCTCAAGTCTTTGGACTTTTGCAAGTGGATTACTCTCTTTCGGGCTTTTTATTTCCTCGGGGTTTTTCTTTTGTCTTTTCCCCGTGGATAAAATGTCCACGGGAATTACCTTTGTCTATTCCTTTTCCTTCTTTCTCCTTTCGGATTTATCCTCCCTTCGGGTTTATTTCTTCTTACTTTCCCGTGGATAAATTGTCCGCGGGAATTATCTCCTCTCTTTTCCTTCGGCCTATACTTCCTCGGACAAATTTTCCAAGAATTCTTTTGGACAATTTGTTCAAAAGAATTCTTTCGGACTATTGTCCTTTCCTTGGCTTTATCTTCTTCCACGGGAATTTGTCTTTTGAACCTTCCCGAAGGGATCTTTGTCTTGGTCCTTTTTGAAGGGCAAGTGCCCTTCGGGTTTCCTGTTCGTAGCCTTCTTGAAGGGTACTTACCCTTCGGGTTTCTCTTTGCATCCTTTTCCGAAGGGCAGGTTCCCTTCGGAACTTTTGGAGGCGTCCCTTCTTCTCTTGGAATGGTCTTTGCTGAAGGGCGCCTGTCCTTCAGCTCTTTGAAAATGAACCTTCCCGAAGGGGAAGTGCCTTTTGGGACTTCTGTTTTCCGAAGGGCAACTACCCTTTGGGATTTATGTAATGTACCTTCCTGAAGTGCCAACTACCCTTCGGGATTTATGTAATGTACCTTCCTGAAGGGCAAGTGCCCTTCAGGATTCCTGTTTGTCCCTTTCTTCGGCCCTTTTGCTAAGTGAATTCCCCCAGGACAAAATGTCCACGGGAATTGTTTCGGGCCCCTGTTCCTTCCAGTTTCCCGTGGACAAAAAGTCTGCGGGAATTGAGTCCCGGACTTCTTCTCGTTTGCAACTTCGGACATTTCATGGTCCTCAACTTCGAACTTCCCCATGCTTACAACTTCAGAAAAAGAGATAAGTTATGCACTTGTAGAAACCCGATAAACACTGCTATGAGTAAGTTGGGTTTGGAAAACCGACTCATTTTTACTTGTAAAATTTTAAGGAGTAAAGCATCACTAAAAACCCGATAAGCACTGTCCAGATTAATTCGGGTTTTTGAACCCGAATTACTTCTACTCATAAAACCTTGAGAAGTAAAGCACCTTTGAAAACCTGTTTTGCACTGTAAAGAGTAATTCGGGTTTTTGAACCCAAATTACTTCTACTGCTTAAACTTCACAAGTAACCCGATTTACACTGGGAGGAGTAAATTGGAGTTTTGACCCTAACCTGCTTCCCTTCGTGCAACTTCACAAGTAAAGCTAGTTGAGAAACCCGACTTGCATTAAAATAGTAAAACACTTCTCAAAACCCGATTTGCACTAAGCACCTCAAACGTTCAGTGCCCTCTGCCTTGCAATTTTTCTGAACACCCTGAAAACTTGTTTGGATCCTTCCACTTTAATGATATAGAAAGCTTAAAATGATAAGAGTGACAATTTGACCTGTAGGGTCAAAAATTTCAACAGATAGGAATAAGCGCTCTGAATATGATGGATAATACTTGCTTCCAACATCTTTTGTACCATCTTTTCAATCTCACCTTTCTTGACATATGGGTACCTATAAGACCTGATGTTGGGTGGTTGTCACCCTGGCACTAGTTGAATGGCATGATATTGATTCCTTTTAGGAGGAAGTGCTTATGGTATATCATAAAAAACTATTGAATTCTCCTCCACAATATCTTGTATATCTGGGGATGTAGACTCCTTTGGTGATTGTGTCTCTATTGAAAACATTTGAGCCACAAACGCATCTGCTCCCTTTTTTAGTATCTTCTACATTTTATGCGAGTTTTCCATGGGGACTTTGCATGTTACCCACGCAGTTCAAATTTATTGCCCTTAGAATGGAAATGCATGAATAGCTCTTGGAAATTCATCACAATCGTTCCCAACATGATTAGCCATTGGACTTCCAATATAGTGTCTGCTCCACCATAGGAATTGAAAACATAGGGCTATCTAGTAGATATTCTTCCATGGAGAGTTTAATACTGTGGCATTTCTTGAAACAATTGATTGTGCCACTATCTGCAATCATGACATGAAACTTTGGAGTTGGATAACAAATCAGTTCAAGTGCAATCTTGAGGATTTGTGAGGTACTAATTCTAGTGCATGGCAAGAAATAGTTGGTTGGGTTTGTTTTGATTCTTCCCCTGGTTCATCATCAACCTCCCATGCTACTTCTTCATCCTCTTCTTTTTCATTGGCACCCTCAATGTAGGACAATTGCTTTTTCTGCACACTTATGTCCTTGATTGTACTTGCTATCATAGTGAAACCCTTTTGCCACCTTCTCTTCAATTTTTTGAGGAGTGAGTCTGGTAGGCTAAGTGAATGACTATGCTGAAGTGCTCCCATTTCTTATATTTGTGAATGGCTACCTTTTGGTGACTAGTGCCCTCTCCTTTGATCTGCATGCCATGACAATAGCCTTAGAGATGAAACTTGGATTGAACATGTGCACCTCATGTTGGATGGTATCCTTGAGCCCGCCAAGAAGCAAGTCATTCAAATTTTCATCCATGATTGTCTCCATTTGCAAGGATAGATTTTGGGATCGCTGAAAAATCCTTGACAGACTTTGTTTGTCGTAGCTTTGCTAATTGGCTAAAGTAATTCTTTGTCACATTGTTGTGATAATGAAACTGTAATTCATTAGTAAAAATTGACCAATTGACACCAAGACCCTTCTTATTTTGAGCACAAAGCCATCGATACCAAATGAATTGCTCATGTTCCAAATATAAAGGTGCCATTACCACCTTCTGTCCACACGGGATCTGATAATCCTCAAAAAAGCTTCACATTTAGTTGATCCAGGTGACTGGATCCTTCCCATCAAACTTGTGCATTTCCAATTTTGGCATCATGTATTGCGACCTCAAATGGGAACTAGCCGAAGACAGAGGTTGAGTTGTATTGGGACTTGCATTGGGTTGACCTGAAGATCCACATTGGTTGGTTTGAGCAATAGTGAATTGTGATTGTTTTTGCATATTCATTTGAAAATTCAAAATTTATCGAGCCTCTATCCAAGCTCACGCAATCGGTGATTGATGTTGGCCATATCAAACTGTTTGATTTGCACACTATACTCAAGCTGGCCCACTTCGTGATTTGTCAATGAAAACCCTCTCATTTCCATTTCTGACTCCTATCTCCTCTTTGTTAGGAGTTTTACCAGGAGTTTCAAAACCCTTATCTTGGCCCTAGTTTGTGGTCCTGCCTTACCAAGGCTTGGCAATGCCGAATTTGACTTTCACCTTTGACGAAGAGGTTTTTGACCTATGTTGGCCTCAAATAAAAGATTCAAAGAACAAACCCCCATGATTTTTGCATGCTTTCCGAAAATATAAAGAAATCAAGAAAAAACCTTATAATGCAATCTGTAGAGTGAATTAATGGAAAACCCTAAAACCACAATAAGTCACTCACAAATGATCACCAAACCCTAATTTTTATTGTAGGGTTCTTGAGTGTTTCTCCAATTTTATTAAAACAATTGTAGAAAAAATCGCAATGGATTGCGAGATATAAACGATTCTTCAAAATTAGGGAGTGCCCAATTCAAAGCTTTGATGTCACTTGTAATGGATTTACTTCACAAATAAATTATAATAACAATAGATCATAATTTGACTAAAATAGAACAAAATACATGAATCAATGACGAGCCATTTTGAGGGGGCAAACTCAACAACCATACAATAAGAACATAATCCACAAAATGATGATAAAATACCAACCACTACCTCCTATATATACCCTAATTATTCTATAGGAACAACCTAGGCTGACCCTACTACTAGTATGAAGGTATATAAATGATCATATGACTGAATTAAAGGTTATGATAGCCACAAGCCAGCTACACATATCCCCATAAATGTTATAGGCTAAGGGCATAGCAATCCTTAGAATCTGGGATTTGCCAGTCTAATGATCCCTTTGAATCATGGACTGGCCATGATGTACATTTTATACTTTTTCTAATATTTCAAGTTTCAACATCTATAAAACAAAGTTCTGAAATGCTTAGTTGAAAATTTCTTCTTCTGTAACTACCAGTCCATGCTTCTTATGATGTAATGTTTCTAAGTGCCTGGGGGTATTTCTATCCTAAATGTATGCTGAATGAAGTATAGCCTCCAACCAAAATACATGAGGTAAATCAATTCGCAAGCCATGCATCTCACCTTATAAATAAGTGTCCTATTCTTTCTTTCAGCAACCCCATTCTGTTGCGATGTATGGGGAACACTATTTTGTCTATGTATGCCGTTAGTCTACCAAAATGCATCAAACTTACTACTACCGTATCCACCCTATTTACTTGTTCTCAATATCTTAATGACATGTCCACTGTGCTTTTCAACAAAAGCCTTTATTTCTTGGGAATATTCAAAATACTTATCTTTCCACTTTAGAAATAAAATTGATATTTTCTTGTACAATCATTAATGAAGCCTAAAACATACCTTGCATATGTCAAGGGAGTGGAGATTGGATCCATCAAACTACTATCCACTAATTGAAGAGGACATTGAGCTCTTCATGCTTGACCTTTGTAAAACTTGTCCATATGATGCTTCCCAGAGACACAATATTTGCAAAAATATTTCTTAGTTGAAATTGAGTAAAGATTTCTAACTGAATTGATGTCAACCATCAACTAGAAATTTTTCATGCCATAGCCTTCGTTGATCATTCGTGTGTGCAATGATCACATGCATATCGAAAGCACCATTACAATGAAATTTATACAAGCCTTCATCCAGAAATCCAGTGGCTGCAATCTAGAAATTATTATCCAAATCTCCAATATTGTGCTTATTTTCAAAGAATTTGACCTACTTGGTTTGCTTTGTGATTTGGGAAATAGAAAGCAAATTAGTCACATTTCCTAGAACATATTTGACATCATGACACTCTCCATCTTGAACACCAGCATCACCAATTCCTAAAGTTTGTCAATTTAGATTTAAAGTGTAATAGTTTACTTGGGATAGTCTTGTGGTAGAGATTTTGAAGTGTGTCCCATACCTTCTTAGCTTACAATATGCTCCAAAATATCATTAGAAATCATCAACCGATTAAGAGAAATAGCCTCTTTACTCTTTTCTTCATATTGTGACTTTGCCGCTTCAGTGGCATTTTCATTGCAGTCTTTCTCAAACATACCATCGACGCTTTGGGGTCATTATACCCTTCATATTAATCTTCCAGGGCCAATAGTTCCTCGCACCAAGAAACTTTCCATACATTTTGGAGTAGCAATATAAAAAATGATTAAAAAAAGCTACTCAACAGCTTCAAAACAGAAATCTGACTGCTCCAACAGCTTCTAGTTGAAAAACTAGGCTAGAACAAAAATGTTTTCTTGAAAACTTCACCCACATCAAAATTTATGAGAAACCGTCTGTGGACCCTGAAAATAGAGAATTATAATCCATATAGCCCTTTTTTATAAAGTATTCGGTTCATCATATGACCTTAGCTTAGCCCCTTTTTGCAATTGCAGCTCAAAAATTCACTCCACTAAACTTGAACTGGGGAATTCCTTGCCACTATCCACATGCTTTAATTAACAAAATAAGGGTCCGAGCCTTGATGAAACACTAAGTCCATGGCTACAAAGAGAGATCAGCTTTATTGATGATAGAAAAAAGGGAAGGGAGGGGTGAACTTCGAGGGTCTCATCACAACCCAAGGGAGAAAGTCACTAAGCAAACAATTGCAAAACCGTTTCATGATTACCAAGCCACAACAATGTCATTGCTTTCTCTCAGGGAAAAATTTGAATTTTCGAGGGGCTGGTCTATCAGTTGAGTGCTCCCAACATGCAGATGGGAGGTCCTAGGTCTGAGTCGTAGCTGGTCTATGCTTTTCGACGTAGTACTAGAGTCATGCTAGGTGAGCTTAGGCTTGTGTGTAGCTTGGGGGGGTGAGGGTGTTGGGGGGGGGGGGGCGAGGGGGGGTGTTGTAAGGTCAATCTATTCTTTAGGGAAAATAGAACTTATGAGGGGTCGATAGCTTATTGTTAGAGCACCTGGACATGCCCATAGGAGGTCCTAGGTTCAAGTCCTTGCTAGTCAATGCTTTCCAACAACAGTGGCATTATGGAAGGGCATGGCCATTGGGAATCCAAGTGCTCTTACCCATGATTTGCTCCTTTCGGGATTGAAAGCAACATTGGAGGAGGAGGGGCATTAGGTTGACCACACTATTCCACTCTTTTTACCATGACCTTTGCTTAACCAAATTTAGAAAAAGCACTTAATCAAAATTTAAAATACTATCACTTGCAAATAACGATGTCGAGGTGCATATGTCGAATGGTGCCCATCTAGGCTGGTCAATCTTGACCCTCACTTGCAAATTTGCCTCCACAATTGTCTTTCCACAAGTTCTAGGAGTCCACCAAAATTTACAGCTTGTCAAAAGACGATTGTAGAGAAGATAAAATACATCTAGCTTTAAGTTATCTACCTATAAGTGAAATTGTTGCGTTTTTGAAACAGAGATCCTCTGCTTTCTTGTAGTGTCAAAACACCTCCAACAAGATTGAGATTCACCCAAAGAATTATTTTCCTTGCTTGAACATTCACAGAAGCATTAACCCACAATGTGTGTGACTGTGTGTGTCTCTTCCTCTATATGAATGTGCATGTATAACATATGCCATTAAAAATATACTGTTCACAGATCACTTACTGACTATAACAATATCTGAGAAAACTAACAGGCCAACTCCTCCAACTCTTGACAGACATACTAAGCCAAAAAATGGCTAAAACAAGTTTTGAATAATACTATATTTCATAGAATAGCTTTTACCAATATGTAATGAAGCTGGCACTTGTTTTCACCATCTATTTGCAAGATTAAATCACCACCACAAGAGGAACCCTCGGCCTTTTTTTACATGCTCTACGACCAAAGGCCCAGCCACTGAGAAGCCACTGGAAAATCGATCAGGCTGAAGGCAAAGCACTCATATGCAGTGCTTTGTTAGCTTGATGATGCAAACACCCCCTATTAAATAATACAAGCTTGGGATCCAGGCAAGTCACATTTACTTATTGCACATGAAAAACAGAATAAACACACATAATGAAAGAAAACTCTATAATGAAAGAAAAGAGGTGATGTTGATTGCATTATAATTGATAGAAGAAATATCATTTCTTTGGGGTGAAAATCATGTTTTGAGACAACTTTTATAGGGTAAACAAGTTTATAATTTGATAGGAAAAATGAAGTGTTTGTGCAATGGGATTAAAGTTGTTTTGACTGATAAAGACATGAGAGTGATTTTGCATCAGAAAACATTTAGAAACCTACTTTGAATCTCTCCAGTTGCCTTTATTCGTTGAAGGTTGAGCATCAAGTATATACAAGTACTTGATTCACTGTGGACTGTGGAATGGCATGTTAGAAATTGTGGTGGCTTTGGACCTTTGGAGTTTTGCTTGTGATTTTGTCACAATTAGAGTTGCTTTGCATGTCAACGACATAATTTTATTGATAATAGGATGCCATAATTCTATTCATAACAGTGCTTTGTTTGCGATTTTGTTGTAACAAAATATGTTGAATATGTCTGACATTATGTACCCTTATGTTGGTGCTGAGGGACAAATATTGTGTTTAGAATGGTCTGTTAATAACCATCAGCTATTTATATTGGTTATTTCAAAGTAGTCTTGACCCCTGTTTACTTCTGAAGCGCCAATGGTGACCATAGGGTATGACCCTCTGGTCTAGAATGAATAGATCATCTGCAGTATTTACTATTCACCATTCTTGTCAGTAGTCATTTTACAAGATGTCCTGTTAGAGATTTATGTACAGTTGAAGCATAAATTCACTATTTGGACATCCAATGTTGACTAGCAGCTGTTCTTTTCTATGTATGTACTTATGGGATGAACTTAACCGAATGGGTGGCAAAAAAATGCGTCTTTTGTCAATTTTATGTTCCTTGAAGAAAAATTCAGCAGTTGCACAGGGTCTGGTGTAACTTGTACATGGTGTAGGCTTTCCGTTCTATCTATGATGGTCCTGGATGATGTCTACCATAGATTTGTCCTCGATTTCGTGCTGTGGTGATTGAATTTTCTTTATCCTCAAGTGTGTTAAGGGCATCAAGATTTCTGTTTACTGGCTTTGAAAATCTAATTGCTTGCAACGTAGTCATGAAAAGTTTAAGCATAATTTTTATCTTGGTTGCCAGTATAAATGAAATGCAGTAACATCCGTACAAGTAATTTTTTTGTCAAATAGCAAGCTTTAATTCGGACTTTCTTTTCACTTTTTGGTCAGGTGCAAGATTGCATTTATATTTGAGAATTTTCTTCCTTTCTATACAAAGTGCAATATGCTTGACTGTTCAACCCTGTATCATTGGAAGTTCAATTGCAACTAATTATTACTGGATAAATCTGTCTTTGGGTTGTTTTCATGAACTTCACATTTCTTATGTGCTTTCTCTTTTTCAGAATGAACTGAGCCGAATGAAGCTGAATGTGCCAATGGTTGATGATCTGGTTCGAGAATATTGCATATACAGAGGCCTTGTAGATGGAAGCACACCTTCTCCCTCAGGTAAGGTCACGAACAAACTTATGCAAAGGTAAAGTGTCTCTAAAAAGGGGGGCCTGTAGTTTATTTGGAAATGTGAACAATCTTTAAAATAAATAATTTACCCTGGGTATGGAGTTACCGCTGATTTCATAATCTGTGACTGTGCTGACAGGCTTAGATGTTTCTCTCAGTAGTAGATCATTGAAGCTGATTCCAGAAAATACCAAGCCAGATGATACTTGCTCAATGGACTGTTCTACTGTTGACATCAACAGTGAAGAAAGGCAGAAAGTTATTAAAACCTTTGCAAATGATCTGGTGATGGAAGACCTCCCAGATACGTGCTCACAGAAGCAATATTTAGATGTTGAATTGAGATCTCCAAGTGAAAATGTTTACGGTGGTGAAGCTTGCAGCACCAGTGGAACGTGTCAAACTGATAGATCAGAAGTACAGTTGGGAAAGCGTCCTAGATGGAAAGGTAGACATAGTGAGAGTGTATCACAAGGGAACTTATCAGTGGCTCCTATCAAACAAACGGATTGTGATCAGTTGCTTTCTGGCATCAATAATAAGACACTAAATCAAGGACAGGTGAGAGAGAAAATAGGGTCAGTTGTTCCTTAATGAGATTATCTGCTCCTAGATATTTCTCTCAATTATATTTCACTGTTGCTGTAGGGTGGTTTGAATCACAATTATGTGGACAAATTTGGAATTGTATTGGAGATGCGAGAACTAGTAAGCAAAGGCATGATCGTCAAGGTTGTTGAAGATATCAAACACTGGAATCCACACTTCCTTGAGCAAAATCCTGTGCTGCTATTTCAACTGAAGCAGGTGCTAACACAATCTCTTATACAAGAATTTTTACTGTATCTTCAAATAAAATATGGACAATTGTTGCCGTGATCACATTCAGGGCATTTTCATGCTAATGGTTGGGGTCTGCAGGTTGAGTTTCTTAAATTAGTAGAGGATGCAGATTATGCAAGGGCTCTCAGAGTTGCACGTTCTGACATGGGACCACTTGCTCAAAGCTATTCAGACTTATTGAAACCTTTAAAAGAGACAATGCTGGCATTGACGAGACCAAAGGAGACTGCATTAGTAAAGCGTATTTCATTATCTGTTCTTGCAACTTCTCTTCAGGTATGTTTTAGATCACACAGTTACCTGTGTTATTGAATGATTTGATATGTAAGTGCATCATCTGGTTAGTAACACAGTTTAATGTAAGCGCATTGTCTGCCTAGTAACACACGTTTGCTATGTTAAAAGTGCTATCTTAATATAGCATAGTTATTTTATCTCCAGATTAACTAGTTTAGACTTCACTCATAGCACAGGTTTTCACAATAAATTTGAACCACTGTCATCTCATTAATTGACAGTCTAATCCTTTTTTTTTAAAACAGAGCTTAAGATCTGTAAGGTGCATTTAGAAAGCCAGCAGTTTTTGATCACAAGTACTCAACAAGCAGCTATTATAGCAGGGTTGCCAAACTAGAGTATGTAAAATGAGCAGCTATTATAGTGGATATTTATTTTGATATTCTGCAGCTTTCTCTATAGTTTCATGTAATGAACTTATTAGGAATAATATAATAGGGGGCATTTAACTAGATTTATATAATATTCTACTGAGTTTCTACAAAATTAATTGAATATACTTATATAGAGTTATTTCAATTAATGAATTAAGCCTTTGCAAAGAGTCATCTTCCACAATGAATATCAAGACATGTCTTGTGCTTTTCATCCTCTTTTACAATCAATTCATTTTTTTGTCTATGGAATTAATTTTCTTACGACCTCATCTTCTTTGTTTGTCAGTTTTGTCCTTCTATTTTAGAATCTCATCTGAACAAAAGGCACGGCATGACATTTGCATACTTATGCAATATATAATCATTTATGTATGTCAAATTTTATTCAAGATGCCAAGAAATCATAAATAATTTGTCGAGTCATAGCCATGCCATGCCATGCCATTTACATGCAGGAGCTACAATTGGTGCATTGATCAACATTTTTTTGAGTTTTTCAAAACCATCATATTGCCGATTGCTAGATTTGAATTTAATTTCTTTTCTAATCAATCAGTCTAGTGGATTCCAGAAATGATCTTACTTGTATCTTTTATAGTCCCCATCGTTACAGCAGCATTAGTTTTGTTCAGATATTTTCTTAAATGACCTTTACAAAACAATGATGCCAAACAACTTTTCAGAAGGAACTAAATTTTCATGCTCCATCCTTGCTGCTTGCATAACTAGATATATTTTAATAAAGTTTTTAAATGTTTTATACTTGGATCCAAATGTTGATCAATCATTCAAGATTACCTTCAAATATTTTGATTAGATATCATTGGAAATTAACAGTATTGTTCTTTGGAACATTACTTAATTACAGAATCCAAAGGGCATATGCTTCTAAGCACACATGCCATTTTCCAATATAATCGCACTTTTCAATTATCATCCTTGGAAATATATGGCTATTTTTGAAGAGCTCATCCATAAAGGAAAATATGTCTCTCTCAAGTACTTCTAAAACCATTTGTATAATCCACATGGACTGGTTACTGATTTTCCTTTTGGTCCACACAATAACTATAGGATTTGATTTGAGCATGGCAACTCATAAGAGAACTGTTCACCAGACCATACCGCTCCAACACAACTCTCTACGTTGTGCACCATTTGTAAGTTCGCCAACATCCTCAACAATCTATTTATGCGCAAGATAAGCCTCATCGTGCAAGCCTAGGAAACAAAGCCATTCATCCACGCAACACACACTTTGAATACAATTGGCTCATTGCTCCCACTGCACATAGCCTATGTGTTGCGTGCATACCAAACACAATTCCACATAGGTTCCAAGTTCCTTGTTTGTGAATTTGAGCATGAGAGACACAAGTCCAATTGGTCACGTGCACAAGTCTAAGCTTGTAGCGAATGCGCATAGCACAAGTGCATCTCAACAGCAATTGACTTAGGCATAAGCTTCAATTACCTGCACAAGTACCATTCATTGAATCTCTAGTGCAAGTTCTATCAAATGTGTCTCCATGGGAGTACATGTAAAACAAGGGTACATTGATAACCAACTACACACGTGCATCACCGTTGAGTGTGCAAGAGTATACATCTACTTTCATCTGAAGATAAATAGTTTCAGATCTAGCATGTCTACCACATACATCTCTGTAATTGTTCTATGCACATCCAATTTTAAATTTCTCTTGGGTTCCAACCAATGGCACCCCTTGACCATCATTGACCTTAGAGTTCCTTGCATAAGTCAAGGAATCGAACAAAGCAAAATAGCGCCTCTGTGCACCACCTCTTCTCTTAGTTCACTCATACACATGAAGCTCCTCAATTCTTCTTAGCACTAAAAGACCAGAGTTTTCTCAAGCTCACTTGTTTTGCAACATAGTCTTCTACAAAAGCACTCTCTCCACCCTGAGTATAATTCCATACTTATGATGGTTTGTCCCAACTCATCCGCATGCACCATGTCACATACCTAATCTCTCATTGTGTGCATTGCAACAACTTTACAACTCTCATAACAATATGAAAATGTCTTTCAAAATTGATCCAACACAATAATTAGTCAAACATTCTTGCACAAATACAAATCACCAACATCAAAGAGCGACAAAGATGTGCATTTTTTCTTTGAGATTTGACATCCTAAATTTTTATAGGGATTAGATCCATGGACATCAGCGTGCCACTAGTCTCTTAACCTCTGTGTTGCAGGGAAATGACCCCCTCGGCCCAGAATTGTACGAGATACAAAACACCGCTGGAACCCTGGGCACGTGTTGAACGTTTCCTGCACATGTCCTGCATTTCTGGGGTGTTTTCGGCGGCACAGGGGTTTGACCAAGTAAAAAAAACAGCTAAAACATTTAAATAAACCCTAATCTTCTAGAATACACTATGTTAGACCTATATAAACACACTCAGTGCAATGGCCAAACACACTCTCATCGTTGCTGTATTTTACAAGAGCAAGTAGGAATTTAGGAGGCAGCCATTGCAACAAGGAGTTTGGAGGCAACCATTGCTGTTTGTTGCAAGAGCAAGGAGGAATTTGAATTTACATTTTGTCTTTGAAGTTTGAACTTGGGCTATAACACTTGATATGCCACATGATTTATGAAAACATGTGAAATTTTAAGCATGTTGGATGTTTTGAACTTTCATGAATACCATAGTTTTTTCCATTGTTTTATCTTAATGGAATAAAAATGAGTATTATGCATTGTTTTTATATATATTTATATTTTTTTATAGTATATTGTATGGATGTTTCCAATCCAAGGGTTTTGGAAAATCCATGTGTTTCAAACCCGTTTCCATTTATGTTTCTTGGCAACGTAGCTTAATCTTGCATAATTCAGCACTTAGCTCATTGTAGCACTCAATGTTCAACCTACAAAGTGGAAACGAATGTCATAGATCCACCCAAATGTCTCAACATTATCAAGTGAGTTTAATGTAATGAGGAATATTACCTTCCAAGAAGGGGGGATAATATGAATACGACCCAATGAAAGGGAACCATTCATTGCACCATACTGCTCCTACACAACCCTCTGTGGATAACACACCATCTGCGAGCACACAAACATCCTCAACAGATTGTGCACACACAAGATAAGACAAAACATTTACAACCACTTTTCCGTGCTCCACACACCTAGATTTCCCAATTTCCTATAAGACAAACTCTAGGAATGGTTAACCGCACTATATCCAAGACAGAGAAGTGCTAACACACTACCTTAGTTGACTAGACTTGTACTGCAATTTCCAGTTTGCTACCACATGTCAACATGTAGAATCCTAGTTAGCATAACAGGTGGCATTGTGTGTGGAACACACGCTATCTCTCCTAATGCCTCGTGGACCTTCATCCTCAGTATGCCACATGTAGACAAGTACAACACTGGTCAACACCTTGCCCAGTGTGCCAAATGAAAACGTCCCATACACAAAATAGATCTAGATAGTGTAATCCTCTGTGCCAAGAAACACAACCTTTCATTTGAAGATTGCAAGCTTGGAAGATAGCGCACTCACTGCGCTAGTCTCACACAACTATATGGTTCTAGTTTAGGCGCATGCATACAATCTCATCGCTCATAGACTGAGCATCAGCTTCCTGCTTGTGCATCACATACTAAATTCAGAATGCTGAAAACTAGAATTTTGCACACCACCTGAACTTGCACATCATCATCCTACACGCAAGCATCCTAATGCCACATGGACTAACCTATGCATCAGAATTGTAGCTGCCTGTCAGAGTTGTTACAATATGCAACCTTAGCATGCAAAACCTACTTGCTGGAGCCGTTGCAGTCAGAGCTGGTACAGGAGAAGCCCTTTTGTAATTGACATCTGCAAACATTTCCTGTGTGGAATTCCTGTGCGCACATGAATTGTATCACATCGAGATATCTTTATCAGACCTTCTATAGCAGTTCCTTGGCTCCTTTCTTGTTTTGAGCCCAGTAAAATACTACACATTCTTCTCACAAGGATTGCCAACCACAAGGATTATTATACAAGACTTGAGTACACACCTTTATTTACAACCCACTCTTACATATATGAATTTCTTCACATCCTTGAGGAACTCAATTGTTCTCAGTTCCCCTTTCAACATTGGAGGACATGGATACTTCTACTATTTACATCATGGCGCTTGCAGATTATTAGTTTACACCCAAGCATCTTCATGTATGAACTGCCATACAAATCTTCTTAGAGCTAGCATACAAGGTTTCTCAATCTCTTCTTATATTTGATGTATTATTGTACAAAATAGTAATACAAGGGAATTTATTCCATATTCGCATGTCTACATGAAGATCAATGAATTTGTACTTGTTTTCTATATATTCATGCCCACACTATAAGTACATAATCTCTAAATTTTGGAGTTGTCCCTTGGCTCATCCTTGGGCCCTGGATGTGGAGACGCCCAATTGATAAAATTTAACAATAATTATTTTTGTATATTGCACATTCATTCTATATGGATATTGTCATACTGGCACTATGTTTATATTATATTCAATACTATTCACGTTGATTTTGAGTAACACTACTTTCAGATACTTATATTTCTAGATAAATCACATTCTCATACTCCTTGAAAAATTTCATGGCTACTCCATATGCTGCATTGCATTTTGTTCTTACCCCAATGGGTTATACTTGTTCTTTAGCTCCTAAATTTAGTTCGAGTTGGCATTACTTTCTTTTTTTGTATAGTTTCGTTAGAGATTTTTTTCATTGGCTCTATTCGGGCTCGGGACATCACACACAGTTCTCAGCGTCAGATACAGTCTAGACCTTTTACTGGAAGACAAACCAAGTCTTCTAAGTTCAGGGATTCTTCTTCTTCTGTTTCCAGATGGCATCATAGTAGGCGACACCCACTTCCTTCCACTTCTTCCAGGCAGCTTCTCATTCAGAGTTCTATCTTTTCGGCTTTGAGTGCTAGGAGTGTTGGGTCCATCCCGTGATGTTCCCCTCCTCTTTCTTCTTCTGGTTGGCATTCACTGGTTGTACTGGTTCTATTCTCTTTTCTGGTGTTCGCCTTTCTTTTCTTTACTTTTTGTTCTTCTCAGAAGTGTTTTGGCTTCTGCGCTTTGTACCTGCCTTCTGCGGGCTTTGCAGTCCCATTGACCTACTTTTGTGGTCACTTGTTGGACACTAATATATTTATCTTATCTTATCTTATCTATTCCAATCTTCACATTACTGGTTTTATACTATAAGTATATTGGGTAATTTTAACTTGCTTTTTTAAAGTTTTTTTTTGACACTAGTGCTCTATCTCGATATCAAAGCAGGGTGATGAAAATTCACAATCCACATGCAAATAACACAAACTTTTGTCGGATGAAGTGTGGTCCTCCTAACATTCATCTAATTGTAATACTCTCTTATCCCCTAGTCGATACAACCTTCTCTTTTTTTCAACCATCACTTGAATTTGAGGCTCTCTCCCATGGCCTGCTTTACCAAATCCCTAAAATTTCTATTTCTTCCATTGTTATATAAATTGTATCTTGTCACCAATCATGCATTCATTCTACATCATGCTTTTGCCAAGTTCTTACCAACAAGGCACCATGGAAATCGAGTGAACCATGCATTTGAATGGACACAAAATATACAAGAAACAACTTGCTTTCTATATAGATTGCTTGATTAATTTTCCAGCGGGTTGTGTTCTTGTTTACATTGCTGTTTGTATCCTGAAATCTAATGACCACAATGTTAGTCTCTTCAATTTAATCCATGTTTTTTTTGGAAAAATATTCAAGATCCACCATCAACTGTAGCATTTGTCAAAATGACATCTAGTGTTACGGACTGTGCCACCATGATTGAGTACCTACTCACAATAATAGAATAGACCCCAATTCGAAGTATGCTAATACCAACACACAAACCACACAAGTTAAGTAACCAAAAACCTAATGGTCCATGACAGGGAATGACTGTCACCAAACTACATGTATAAGGACAGGCATCCCTCGACCTTCATCAGTGAGAATGCATCACTAATTTGGAACTCGATCCAACTCATCTCCACCATCTTGCCCAAAACTAGTAACTTAACAATAACATCTTAGCAATCATCTAAGCTATAAATAATCATATTAATTTAATACAAAGTTACCAATGCTTTTTCTTGAGAAAAAATGCATAGGAAAATATTTTAAATGGTCAGTAATTTAAGAATGTTTGCCTTGGGAATTGCTTTTCTTTTGATAAGTTCTACTCAGAGTCAAGTTTAAAATCTGACTTTTGTAGGTTGATTAGTTTGCAATTTAGTACTTGAAGATGATACAAGTAATTATAGATTGACAAGTGAATATTTTTAAGATCTTTACTAAAGTAGTTGGCAATCTACAACTATGCATGAATACACAGATTTTGAACTAAACTTGGCAGATCATGATGTTTTGAGAAATATCCAATATTGGCCTTGGGAACTGGCTCCTCGTATGTTTATGGCAAGCAATATTTAGATCACCTCAATACTACATGAGTAGCAAGAAATACTGAGTAGTTTGCAATACTGCACTTCTCAATATTGATGTGCAAAAGCTCGTGGCCTAATGGGTTTCAGTTCCACCCTTCCATAATATATTCCCTACCCAAGGAAGGCTCATATCCCCAATTAAAATTGAGGATGTAATTAAAATTGAGGATGTAATGAACCTAACCATATGATATTATGATGTATATGGGGTTATTGGAGTTGCAAACTTGTGGCGCACACAACCCACATTTATACATGATGGCCCAATGAGCAACTTGTGTATTGGGTCATTGGTAAATTTTGGATTAAGTTATAATTGGTGATTAGTCACCCTAATATATGCTAGGTGGGTTAAGATATTACCCTAATCTGAGAGTGGGGATTATCAGATGAGAGGCTATTAATAAAAGCCTCTATCATTGTAAATGATCATGGAAAAAACATGAAGTTTGGGTTGCACTCTTACATAGCAAGATATTTGGAGCGATTCCTAACTCAAGGAATATTGTTCTGTGTAATCCCACCTCAAGGGTATTCTTCTATATTGAGTATATTGAATACTAGGGTACATCGGCACCCACCATACATCTTTTAATTGTATCATGTGATTTTGGTTATATTTCTGCATATTTCTTTTTTTTTAATACGTAAAAAGAGGTTGACAGGTCCTCCACCTGAAAAAAAACCTGCAACAGGTGTAAGACAACAGTTTTCAGGATTCAACTGCAAACCGAAACAGCAAGATTACCTGCAGCTGCAACTAGCTTCAGACAGACAATTTCTTTTGAGATCTAAGCTCTGTGTGACAGTTACACTTCTTTTTCGAGGAAGATCTTTTGTTTGAAATCACTGTCCATTCATCATAATTCATCATTTTTCTTATTATCAGAGGTTTTTATATCTACATGTGGTATTGGAGTGGTCATTTGGGCAAAGTAGATTTTTTTTTCGTAGATCTACAGCTAGTTTGATGATTTTTTCATGTGGCAGCAGAGTGGCGATTTGTTCAAAGTAGAAGTTTTTTGGTAGATCTACAGCCAGTTTAATGACTTTTTCAGAGAAATTATTAAACTAGCAGAAAGTCTCTCTTAGCAGATATGTCCAATTGAAATGATTTTATTGCCATTGGAAAGTACACTTATAGTGCTTTCTGGAAAGTCGTTACAATTGAATTACGGGCAGTATTGTGGGAGTGGTGACCTCATGAAGTTGGCCTTATGGAAATCTGATTTTCCTGTTTTTTTTTAGTCGTGATTCTAACAGGAAAAAGTGGAAGATCTTCATGTCTTGTAATCCAGGTAAACAATTCATGCACCATTTGTTGCAATCTCATTAGGGATTTACTTAGGTTTTAAGGGAAGTAAGATATTGGTGGTATAAATTTAAACATTTTTTATTGTGGTAATATTTATAGTCTGATGTATCATCCGTAATTTCCTTTATGGGGAAGCATGGGAGTAGTGAATTTTTCGTGATAAAAGAATTTTATTTGGGAAGCAATGAAGCATGAATTTTTAGATATATGGCTGAAGAAAGAAGAATAAAAATAGAAAGAAGAATAACAAAAGGAAGAATGAGAAGAAAATAAAAGAAGAGAAGAAAGAAGAGTAGAAACTTAAGATCATAATGACGAAGCAGATGAAGAAAAGGAAGAGGAAACCCTAGCCTTGAATCAAGAAGAGTAGGAAATAGGTCCAAATAGTTTGTTTCCAATAATAGATTCTTTAACATTGTAGGTTTGTGGATGCATTTAGAAGGAACAAATGATTTTTCCTTGAACCCTAGCTGTAGGTATAAGTTTTTCAACATTGACTTGGCTTAGCAGTTACATGTCCAAGCAAGGTATATCAAGGAGGCACAAGTATATGGCGAGAAGGCTCAAAATTTTGGAAGAAACTATGAACAGATATATCTTAGATTCAGTTTTCCACACTATACCCTTAAACGGTTTGGATTGTTTGTGGCCATTCTTGGTTAGAGATTGTGGGAACAATCAATCTCAATGTGCAAAAGAAGTTCATTAAGTTTGGCACAAGAGAGAGAAGGTAACTTTGTACGGCATTAAAATTCTTGAAGAACCAATCAAGATTCAGAAGGACAAGCTTGTGTGTGAGCTACAAGATCAAGAATCTAAAGAAGAGCATGAAGTAGAATCTACAAAGGTGCAAGAAGAAGATCACAAGGAAGAATTTGAAAGTGAACACGAGGACTTGGCTACTATTGTGGAAAATCAAAAAGTACTTGAGAGTGAAAGAATAGTTGCAAGATAAGAAAGAGGAGTAAAGGGAAGCCAAAGCGGAACTAGAGCTCCAAGGTTATATTTAATATCGTTTAAGGAGTGATGGATATTTTTTTCCCACCCAATCATTTTAGTTTACATATAGTATTTTCTTTGACATGGATAGTTTTTTTTCCATTTGATCATAAATCATGCAATACTTGTATGCTATTGTTTATATACTAAGTAGCTGGTCTTGATACTGGTACAAATACGGATACGAGATTCGGATACGTGGATATGACAAATTTTTTGTGCCTAGATACTTTTTGGATACGACCATACAAAAATATATGAAAAAAATTAAAAAGATGGCCATATAAGCAAAATTAGCCACATAATATGCATAGAGGAAACAAAATAAGTTAAATAACCACAAAACTTACTAATAATTCAATGCTAAATGTCATAATATTCAATGGTCAGACTTAGATTAGTCTTAGAACAAGTACGTAGTGCAAATGTTACATTTTATGGACAAAAGTAAAGACAAAGCAGCATATTCCTTATTCACTATATTCATATTGTTCTTCAATGTCTTCATCAAAAGCATCATCATGCGGTTCATTAGAACCACAAGTAGTAGCAATGCCATTCCCACTAGCTCCGCTATACAAGTCGTGTGAAGCACCCTCTAGCTCTGTGTCGAGCAATGAAAGGTAGGCAATGAAGGCATCCAATTTAGTAGTCTCTGGGTCAACATCCCAATACCTTGTTGCCCTTTGCTTGTACTTATCTTGCCTATACGTGAGAAGGCGCAAGTTGGAATGTACATAGACCAAATCCTCCGCCTTTTTCGCTGCCAACTTGTTGCACTTAACTGAGTGGATAAAGGTGTATGTATCCCAATTCTGTTTAGTTGAAGAGGAACTTGCAACCTATCGAGACAAGTTTCAATTTATAAAAGTAAAATGTTAAAACAAAACGCTGAAAAGAAGGTTAGAGAGTTTAGAAAAATTTAAAATCTTACTTGTGATAGAAATTTGATTACAAGTGGATGGAGGTGGGTGGATGCTTGCCCATGGAGGTACCACCACATATGAGAGTCCTTGTACTCGTCATGAAGAGGGCAAAGGGAGTGACCTGCGGAGGTTATGAAATGCCCAAACTTTCATGTGATTGTGTCTTCTACTTTTGAATCGGGAAATTGTCTAGAGAATGCCACCTTATATCCCTCACTAATTTCAATATCCCTATATGGTGGGAGCCTTCTGGGCAAAGAAAGGATCTCTATGCTGTGGTATTTGGGAGTCAAGACAAAAGTAAGAAGATGCAATGAGGTGGTCATTTTGTTCCACCTTTCAATGAGATACAACTGCACTTCTTTGAAAAACCTCTCTATAGGATCTTGCTCGTTGGCATTTATGATGGACTTAATCTTTTCAATCACTGAGTTGATTCCATCATAAATATCACCTAAACATGGATGATCCATATCTAAAAATTTCAACATACGATGGGCTTCGTAAAACTAAACAGATACTCTACTCGTTCCCACCACACATCATCAACAATCAACCCTTTCACCTTTTTGACCCTCTCAGTGTTTGACTACCTCCATACACCCTAAAGATGGTTGATAACCATGCGGCTCAATGCCTCATGCACCTTGACAAGTCTCAAGATGAGTGTGAGGCAAACCGAGTCTTAGCAACCTAATACAAAATTAAAACAAATAAAATTACAAAAAAATGTCTAAAAATAAAAATCTTACAAATTACAAACATACAAAATTAAATTAAAATTATACACGATTAAAAAAAAGTTCATCTTTAAGAATTTCAACTTCGAAAAAGACATGAAGAGATGCCTTGGGATATGTGATGGTTGCTTATGAACATTTGGATCTTGCTTGCCTCTTCGTAGACTTGTTTGATCCAGTCAATTTTGGTGCTCAATTTTCACAATATAAAGTTGAGGGAATGAACGGCACCAGGTGTCCAAAATATGTGCACATACCTGGCCTCAACCAACATGCCCACAGTTTTGCAATATTTTATAGTTTATTATAATTTGGACAATGTTTTGAGGCCCCACTGCTTCAATGGACTCTATCAAGATGTTGCTAATGAATCATGCATCTTTCACTTGCCCCTCACAATCAACGACCCTAAAAAACATTGCCCCTTTAGGGCACACTGCGATCACATTAATCAATGGCCTATTTGTTGTATCTTTCCATCCATCAAAATTGATGGACACCCCTATATCGATCCACATATTTTTGATGGGTTGCAATCTTCAACATGTTTCTTTTTTTTGCCAACAAGGTGGTTTGCACCTTTTCATACCTTGGGCTGGCGAACCCTTTAGGGGCATCTTTGATAGATCTCACTGTATCTTGCTAGTATGGTGATCTAACAATATTAAATCGCAGCCCACATGCGTAAACACGTCTAGTGTTTTGCTTTGCTATGTCCCTAGATTCTTTCTGGAATGCCCTTTCCAATAGGCATGCATTTTTTGTTTTCTTGCAACTAAGAGGTGAATTCTCTTCCTCTTTGGCCGTGACAAATGTAGAAAGAAATGGGTGTGATGGGGTCACGAAATTTGCACGAGATGGAACAACAGGTGGCTTAGTAGATACAGATCCTTTCTTTCTCAAAGGATGCGTTGATCTTAGGGCAAAAGAGACATGTGCTGCTTCTTGCTCTTTGATGTATGCAAGGAACTTTGCATGTGGCAAGCCCTTTCCTGGCTTTTTATTTATGATTGACCCACCACAAGCTTTGATTCCAAGGCCGGGAATCACACAAGAATGGGCTTTCACCCGGCTATACGAGCCTTTATATTTAACCTTACATTCTGAGCAAACCCAAATGTAACACCCTCCACTTGGTACCTGTTCTAACATCATTACATACTTCCAAATGAGCGAGAAGGGATCGGTTTTAAAGTTTGTTCCTTGGCCCACCTAACTAGCACATGCAAAGCGAGACATTCTGGCAAATCCTTATAGCTCGTGGTTAAAAAAATAATAATATTGCTATTAAAATTTATGGCATTTGGCATTTGTTGAAAGAATGTTTGAAAAAATAACAAAAAAAATGTTAAAACTAGTTACAAACATTTTTTAGTTTGTAATTAAAAATAAAAATAAAAATAAAAACCACAAAATTGAAAGTGAAAACTTACCTTAAATCAACAATCCTCTTCGTTGCAAGCTCCTTGAACTCCCTAGCGCCAAATGGGTAGCTGTAATGGTGTAGGATTAGCAAAAAGGAGTTTCAGTCCGAGGCTATGTTACCGGATACACCCCTATGCCCCCTGGGTATGGGTACACAATGTCTTGGTAGGGGTATGGGGGGCGGTACGCCCAACCAACACCCAGGGTACGTCCTAGCCCCTGTGGGTATGCCCAAGTATGTCTGAGGACGTACCTGGGCGTATCCGTAGGGGCTGGGGCATACGTTGGGCATTGGTTGGACGTACCGCCCCCAAATTTTTTTTTTAAATTTTTTTCTTCCTTATTTTGCTTAATAGAGTCAAACACGGACTTCAAAAAACAAAATAAAGCATGAAAACCTCTCTGCAGTTTTAATGGCTGGCTGTGTTTTCAAAACATTAGCCTCAGTCGATATATTTGTATCTTCTTTATTAGGGCTGTACACAACAGCTATGAAGGTTGTTAGAGCAAGTCAGCAAGTCTTCCAGTTATTTGATCGTGTTTCAGCCTTGCCAGAATAAAGGGAATAAATGTTTGTAACATGATCAAGATGAGGGAGAGGTTGAAATCAATAGTTTTTTTTTGATTATCCCCTATGTCCCAAAAATATGGTTCTCTAGGACTCTTTTTGTGCAGTACATACAGTAAGATCATTTGCACAAGTATAATACGAAAACTCAACTTGTGAATAAGCTCAAAGAAGAGAATAGGCCATGGTCTTAAGTTGATTTAACACCAGGTCATCTCATTGTAATCTTCACCAAACTGCAGAGAGTGCATTTTCTTTTGTCCGTACATTGTAACATTTGCACTATGTACTTGTAATAAGACTAGTCTATGTTCGACAATTGAATATTATGATATTTGGCGTCGAATTATTAGTAGTTTTTGATGTTATTTAACTTATTATGTTTCCTCTAAGCATATTATGTGGTTAATTTTGCTTATATGGCTATATTGTTATATTTTTAATTTTTTTGTACGACCATACCCAACCCCTGCCACCGCCGCGCGCCCCGCCCCCCGCCCCCCCCCAAAAAAAAAAAAAATCCCCATATCCACATACCCGATACTTGTACCCGTACCGGTATTGGCTACTTAGGTCCTAAGCAATTGAAAAAATGAAGGTGAGAGAGCAAATGTGAAATGAGAGGTAAAATGCAATGGAAGGTAAATGTGTTGTTTTCTTTTGATCAAATGAGTATGAAAGTTGCTTTTAGGGTTTCCCTTATATTTTATTTTTAATTGTTTTTTGAAGTCCATATTTGACATTTCGTAAAGTAAAATTGAAAAACAAATAAAAGAAAGGTCTTGGTTGTAGGATCCGGCTCAGATACGGCCAAGATTTTGTGGGAAGCATGCGGATCTTCGCTTTATCTGGGCCGGATCCTGCACGAATTCGGATCTGGGGGCCTGCACAGGGGGATCCGGTAATGTAGTTTATATACCTACTTGGTCTAGAAGAATGGTGAGAACTTCCAAAATTATTTTTTACAAAAGATTGTCAATGTTAAGGGTAAAATTGATAGAGAAAATACATATTAATCTAGTATATTGGATCATTTTAAATTGTAGAGACAATTTGATATAGATGAATGATGTACAATGCTGGTGGATGAAATTGAGTTTAAAAGCTTGAGATCTTAAACAAAATCCTACTCTGGAAGATTTCTTCAATTATTTTGATTTTACAAACACTATCTTGCAATTTGAATTAAAAAACCTTGCCTTCAAATCCAATAATTTCTACATCTCTTAGCAACTATGACATGAGTATTATGTTTATTAAAATTCATAAAAACAATTTCAATGTGTTTATTCTTAATTTGGTGTAGCTCTACAATGGTTTGAAACGCTAATATTGATAATTGCAATGGAAATTTGAAATATCCCTTTTGGGATAAAATAAGAATTCTGATTTTTATTGTCTTTAATTCTGAAAATTCATTCAAATACCAGAACAATACATGCAATATAGAAAACCAACAACTCACACGTTTTCTCTTTAGTTCAGTCAATTGCATACATAGAAAACATTTTGAAAACAATTATGGAAGATACAAATAGCATAATAAAAATCAGAATATTAGTTTTTCTTGATTTTTCCACCAAACACTAACCCGGAACAGCATAAAGGCAGAATCTTTCCTTGAAACGCTAACTATAAATGTCCCGAAACAGCACAACAGCATTAAACCTTAGTTGCAGCAGTACAACAGCCTTCAAAATGGTATGGCAGCATCAAACCCTAATTGCAGTAGTACAACAGCCCTTAAAAACTAGCGACCAACTCAACAAAGTCAAACCCTAGTGCAGAAAAGTCAACACCCAAGTACGACAAGCCTAAAACTTTAACAGCTAGGTACAATAGGCCCTAAAAAGTCAATGCCCAGATGTTAGAAGGCAGATACAATGGTCAAAATGCAGGTACATTGGTACGGCCAAACCCTAGGTGTAGCAATTTGCCTTGGATGTGTGATCCCCAGCGCTTGGGCAATAGAAAAACCCTGTTTTGTTGCTCTAAAACCCTTCTGGGAAATTTTGAAAATTGTTACTCACTTTCAACCAACACCGATCTAAAAATCTCTTGTTTATCCATACAGTTATAACCCATGGATGGAGTCACCTCTAAAGATTGGAGGATTTTCTTCCTCAAACCTGTTTGCAATGGAGGGTTTCCGTCCTCAAAAGCAAAAGTTGAATCAATTTTGAATCCAATTGTGAATAGTAAATAATGCCATTTGGCCCCACTTGCCCTTTTATAAATTCACTTTTCTAATTTCACCCTAACTCTAAAAGCATTTAAAACACTTTTAAGCAATTATTACTTTTTTGGCCTTTTAATAAATATTTCTTTTTTTGGCCTTGTAATAAATATTTATTTTTTGGCCTTGTAATTAATATAGCTTTTTGATCCCTTTTAATTTCCATGTTATAATAATATAAAGTAACTTTGGACAACTTAAATGAATCATTATTAAATTATTTCCCTCATTAATTCCTCTTAGCATATAGGAAATAAAATATTGGCTTCGGGTCCTTTGATTTATTTAATTTGAAAAAGGAACATTACAAAATTGTTTATAGTTAGATTGATTGGTAAAATTGTAGAAACACTACAACAAAATTATTGAAAGACCTCAAAGTTTCGAGTTCATCTATTGGATTCATTGTCAGGAGAAATGTTTTGTTTTAGAGAGAATAAAATTACAATTGTAAAAGCATACTATGTCATAAGCTTGAAACTAGGTATTTGACCTTCCAAGGATCGTGCACATTCTAGCTACTATTTTTTTTAAAAATTTTAAATACTTTATCCTACCCCATTTTATTTGTTTGTATTATGGGCATCCAAGTCTTTCTTAAAATAAGCTCCCCATCCTTATTTAAGTTATTTGTAAATTTTTCTATTTCAATCGCGTCTCTAAACTGTCTTTCTTCATGACAGTCAACTTCAGCAATTAGCTTGGTGCCCTCTACACAAATATGGTCTTGGAGCTTGTTGAATGTTTTTCTAGTTCCCATTTCCTGACCCAGTTGTTCATAATATTAAACTTATAAATACTTTTTAATACCTTCTTTTACTTGTTTTTATTATGGGCATCCAAGTATTTATTAAAATAAACCTCCCATCCCTATTTAAGTTATTTGGAAAATTTTCTATTTCAATTATCCAACCTTTCTTTCTTCGTAGTGGTCAACTTTAGCAATTAGCTTGGTGTCTTCTACACAAATATGGTGTTTGGAGCTTGATGATTGTTCTACCTATGCCAATTCCCAACCTAGTTGTGCATAATGTTTGAACGATGCTCTTTCAAAGTTGTTTGCACTAATTTGTCTATTTCCCCATTGCATTGTTTTCCACAACCAAGGAATTGAGTATACCTCCTATGGCTTCACATTTTACGGGTCCTTCACTTTGTCCAACATGTTCCAAGGGTCTCAGACACTCTCGACCAGTAAAAATAAGTTCAAGGTCTTCCTTTAAATATCTAGCCAAATTATTTGACATAGTTTATATATGGAAGCTTGACCATTGGTCGTCTGTTGTCATCCCTCATTTCTAGTGACTCTGGCATCCTCTTCCTTTGCCCTTTTAATCGCTCATTTGATTTGTTTGCCCTTATGCCACCTTGAGAACCTTTCAAAGGTATCCTAAGTCATGTTATAAGTATTCCTCATCTGAAATCCTAACCTCTGTAGTTGCCTAGGTGTCCAATACAACCATATTTCGAGAAGGGTGGTGATGCGAGCTAGCTTTGAGGTACAAGTTTTATGTCTTTTCTTTGTGTGCGAGAGATCCATAAGTCTTCTTTGATGTTATATCCTCTCTTCTTTCTCCTTGTAAACTGTATCTGCAGCGATTGTCCAATAAGGTGGTTTAAATATTTTCTCAAAGTTTCTCTTCCATCTGACCAACAAGAGTTGGTGTCCTCAGTAAATCTTATCCATCACCTTGGGCTCCAAAGAGACGAGCTTAGTGGTTTCCTCTCAAAGTCCTCCATGTAAATATTTCCTACCACTGGGGAGAGGGAAGATAACATTGCTATGCCTTCTCCCTGTTAAAAAAATCTCTCCTTTAAATATAAAATAAGTTAACATCAGGCAAAGTTGTACCAGTTTCCTTTTTCCCTAATCTGTATATTACCAACTTTTGTTATGGCTTCCTCAGCAGGAATATTCATGAAGAACTGTACCACATCAAAACTCATAAGCAAGTCAACTTACTCTACCTCCTTTTCTTTAATTATCATGACAAAATGTGCTGAGCCTTTGGCATATGAGTTTGTCATTGCCACCAAGTGTCTCAATTTCCTGGCTAGATAGGTGGTCAATCCATAAGTGGGCAAACCCCTTGTGTTTACTATTAGTTACAATGGAACCCCTTCCTTGTGTACCTTTGGTGCACCATATAACGGGATTGTTTGAAGGAAAGTTGCTAGAAGGTTAGGATCCAGACATACTAGAGGACAATTAACATCATCCTTTAAAGTTTAAATTTCAATTTAGGAGCCCTACTGTCATACATTTTAGTCCAAGCTTACAAATTGTGCAGATAGATGAAACAAATTTTCATGTTCCAATGAGTTGAGGGTTACCTTTAACGTTAACTGGGCGCAGAAGTACTTACTTACAATTGTGGGCATAGGCAATTATGTAAGTCGCCAACCAATTGATATTAGGTACCATTAAATTTACTCTTGTGAGGGACAAATGCACATCAAAACATTTATAAGAACATTGATGCATAAAAAGCCTTAATTATGATTTCTTTTCCAAAACAAAAATACCACATTGGGTACCCGGAAATTCGAGTCTGAGACTTGTCAAGTCAAATAACTATTAGTAACATGTAGTTTCTGTAAAAAACTGGAATTACTCCAACAAGCTTTTTGATGGACTGGATGCAGTTTGTTAAGGCATAAAAAAATAACGGGTTCTTATGTTTTCTCAATTGTTGACATGAAAGTCTCAATCAAAAGATTTACTTGTTATTTTCTATAGGCTTGAAGGCACTTCTATGATTTTTTATCAATAGCAGCTATTCTTTAATCATTTACTAACAAACACTAATTCTAAGTCACATTGATCAGGAAAAAAATGCATTTTTTCAAGTGAATATGAATCGTCTTATTTGACCATTACTTTATATTCCTGTTATGCACCTATATGGCCATTCTTTAATATATTATCTTTGCTATGTTTAAACCAGAAAGAATATCATTTTAATCTTGGGGAGGTTCTGTATTTCCCATATTTATATATGATAAAGTGGGGCATCTTTTGGAAATAGGATTTCTGATTATTGTTTCTAATACTGAGAACTAATTCCATATAATGCAGGTCGCACTAGGCGAAAGTCTTGGAATTGAAGAACCACTATTGATGAAGATAATAAGGGCCACACTTTACACTCATGCAGAATGGTTTAAGCTTCAAATGTGTACAGATCGATTTGAGAAACTTTTGAGGATAAATGAGCTGAAAGAGATGGAAGATGGCATGCTTCCAACGTTAAATTCTGAGCACAACTTAAACTCATGTAGTGGTGCTACTTCACAAGTAATTGGAAGTTCAAGTAATTCCAGGATTTCAGATGGCAGTAATCAACCACTAGATGCTTCTAGAGAGATGATTTTTAATGAAACTGCAATACTACAAGTAATGGTAAGATGTGTTTGAAAGTAAAATTTAGCTTGTACTGTTCTTCCTAGATTAGATTTTCGACCATTCTCCAAGTTTACAAGACACTTTGTGATTCATCTTTGTTGTCTAATAATTCACACTTAATATTCATATAGATCTAGTTGTCTTGTCACTTTTATAAACACTTTTATAGGTTCACTAAATGCTTCTAGAGAGTTGGTTTTCAATGAAACTGCAATACTACAAGTAATGGTAAGATGTGTTTGAAAGTAAAATATGCCTTGTATTGTTCTTCCTAGATTAGATTCATACAAATTCTCCAAGTTTATAAGACACTCTGTGATTCATCTTTGTTGTCTAATAATAATTACTTACTATTTATATGGATCTAGTTGTCTTCTCACTTTTATAGATGCAACTAACATGCTAGACTATTTAAATTTCCTTTTGCTATGGTTCTTGATAGACTAACTTATGAAAGACAGGATTCATTCATTTGTCTTGCATGGGTGCCCATTCTAAACTATCGGTGAAATCTTGAAGAGGTTGAGTCCTTGGTCCTTGGGGTTCATGCACAAATGTTAGTACTTCTACCTTTCTTAGGAAGAAACTTCCCTTGTATCCCTACTAGATTGATGTAATTTTTTGTTCATTGAAGTTACATAACATGCTTTTATTCCCAAAAACGAAGATGGTCTTTATATCTATATTCTTACAATACAGCTTGACCAAAAACATGGTTCTCATAGATAATTGAGATTTATGTGGAAATTTTGGAAAGACCTCTTTGAGAATATAAGAAAGCAATTAAATTTCACTGGCAAAGGCCACAAAAAAACTGATCGCCAAAGAAAAAGAGTAAATCAAGTAATGAAAGATAGAGCTGAGTGTAGCAACAAAACAATCTTTCTGAGAAGAAAAATGTATCTGTATAATTTTTCCATACAACATTTGCTCACTGATTCACTGGAATTACTACATTAAAAATCCATACATCGATTCAACCCACTCAAAGCAATGCATCATCAATCTTCAGATCTTCAAAGGATAAACAAAAATGTTATTCCAAGTGTCGGTGAAGAGATGAGAAAAAGTATGTGTAAAAAACATAGAAAAATACAAAATTGACGTCAAAATTATATTGGAATCAACATCAATACTGTGATATCATTCAAGTTGGCAATGAAGTTTATCTAAGTGTAAAACCAAAGCTACTTATCACCCATCGAAAAATGCACCAAACTCTCCCGAATGCTGCAGACCTTTCAATTTGAGGTATTAGATTTAGATAATTAAATAAAACAATTTTCGTTATGTATGTCTTGGCATATGATGGGTTAATAAAGCATTGGCATTATGTTTTCTAAACAAAACTATGTTTTGTAATGTGCGAGCACTTAATTAAATTTTGGCTAGTCAAGGTCAGTACATATTAGTGTCGATGGTTGTCCAATCGACTAATCTCTTGTGGCTGACTATATGTTCATGATTGATAACTTGTTGAGGGAGCTCTCTTGGTTATCCTCCCTGGTTATATTGCTGTCCGGTACATTACTATTTTATATGAGTAAATTCCAAGCTGTATACCTATTTGTGAGTTGTTCTATAGTTTATTGTGAATTTATTCTATTTAGTTTGGTTGTGTATATTTCGTTACTTTTTATTCTGTCTAAACAAAACTATGTTGTGTAATGTACGAGTACGTAATTAAATTTTGGCTAGTCAACATTAGTACATATGGGTGTCGATGGTTGTCCAATCGATTAGTCTCTTGTGGATGACTATATGTTCATGACTGAGCACTCGTTGAGGGAGCTCTTTTGATTATTCTCCCTGGTTACATTGCTGTCCATTTTGGAGAATCGTATATTACTATTTTATATGAGTAAATTCCAATTTGTATTCATATTTTTGAGTTCTATTGTTTATTGTGAATATTTTCTATTTAGTTTGGTTGTGTATATTTGGTTTCTATTTACTTTGCTACATTTCTGACATTGTTGCATATTCAAATTTGACCAGGTGTCAATTAGAATACTAACCAGAACATTGTCAAACATGATATTGCTGGTTGAGATGGAGTTTGTTAGGGTTGGTCTGAGAGAGATTCATGGGCAGGGAATTTGAAGGGACAGAGAAGTTTCAAGAGAGAACCAATTGGACAATGACTTAAGTTTCTTGTGAAACATTGCAATCCAATAACACATTCAACAAGTAACAAATGAAATTCAAGGCACATTCAACGTTGTTTGGGATAAGCTGGTGTGGAATGAGTTTGTTGATCTGTTATGGCCAACTTACCCAAAATCTTGACCCACCATTATTTGTTGGTGCAAGACTTGTGTGACAGTGGAAAGAATTTGATAGAAATACCAAGAAAACTGAAAAACTCTACTAAGAGGAACACAAGAAATCAGAAAAATGATGTTGAAATGGTTTAAGGTTTATGACTCTGATTCCAAGCAAACAAAGACACAAAAAGACGAAAGTGACTCTAGGAAGTGTAGGAAGTGAAGTTTGCATGATTGGCGGACCTAAGAGCATAGAAAGAAAGAAAGGCTGTTGGAGGCAGCGAGGAATTTCACCCTTCTAGAAAAAGTGCAGATGCTTTTTAGTGTTAGGTGTTTGTAGAAGTATTGTTGAGCTCCCTCAGGCGAAGAGAAACCTTTCTTTGGGAAGTGAGTGTAGCTTCTCGAATGAGGTGATCCAGAACCCAAGAAATGCGGGTGAACAACACTTTTAATTAAACAAAGACTATTGGATAAAAACTATGTGTAAGTTTTTGATCGACATTTTGGATCACACACCATGATCCATCATCATGAAATACATATGTTGGAACAACGAACTAGGCTTCTTTATAAAGAACAATCATCAAGAATCCAAGAAATGTGGTGAACAACTCTTTTAATTAAACAAAGGCTTTAGGATAAAAGTTGTGTAAGTTTTTGATCGATGTTTCGCATCACATACAATGATCCATCATCAGGGAAAACATATGTCGGATTATTCTTTATAAAGAAGCGTAGTCCGTTGTTTTGACATATGTTTTCCATGATGATGGATCATGGTATGTGATCGGAAACATCGATCAAAAACTTACACAGTGTTTGTCCAAAAGTCTTTGTTTAATTATCATAAGCTGTGAAAGCATAGATTCTCGGAACACTTTTAATTGTTGGAACTTAAATGTATTATAAGCAAAAGCAAATTAGAATAAAAAATTTAGTATAATTGATTATTCTTTATATAGAAGTCTGGTCCATTGTTCCGACATGTGTTCTTCCTAATGATGGATCATGGTATGTGATCTAAAATGTTGATAAAAAACTTACACAATTTTTATCCAAAAGTCTTATATTAATTATCATGAGCTGTGATAGCATAAAATCTCTAAACACTTTTAATTGTTGGAACTTAGATGTATTATAAGCAAAAGCAAATTAGAATAACAAATGTAGTATAAAAATAATTGTAGAAATGAATAGTAAATGAATAGAAAGCAAAACAAAGTAATAGAGTGAGAGCAGATAACATAAATGCAAATTTGTACTCTATTAATATTTGTACATGGGAAGAGTACATAATGTTATAGCTTGGTATAAAGAGTTGTGTTGTATGCTGCCTCATATGAACGCCGATGCAATATGTAATAAGTTTGTAGGTGCCGATGCGCATGGACTCATTGTTCTCCAAGAGTGCGTTGTGCCTCAAACGATGTGTGGGAATTCCCTATATGCGTGTGTTGATTGCATGTGTAAAGGTTGTGAATCTAAGTTGTATGTTGACATCCCTACGTACGGGGGAAGGGGAATACCTGTGGAATACCCTGACTATACAATGTGGGGAAAATTAACCAAAGAGAAATTGCTTTGCTATGTCGTGGGAGATGCAAGTGAAGGATCTTGTAAGAAAAGAAGAATCAACTCATCTCTAGAGCCATCAAACAAATGCCATCTAGAGGTGAGAGTTAACTGACATGATGTGTCAGATAATGACAAAACAACTACTAACACATTTTTAGATGCATTTGATTGGCTTTGTTGTTAATGGGGTGTGGCCCCTCAACCTTAATGTGCCCTATACATGTATAAAACATGATTACATTGGGTCCCACATGTACAAAAAAACCCTAGTGTTAAACTACCACATGGATCATGAAAAGAGGAATTGCTATAGAGAAAATATTATGTGGTTGGAAATATTGTTGCTCAGTGAAGAGACATGGGTGGTTCCCATTGGATCTTCGATTCAAGTGTGGTGGACAGTGATTACAAAGTACTACCTAAGGTAGTGTTGTCAACCTGGAGTTGCACCCTGAATCGAAGACTTGCTGAAATGACCAATCCTTTCTCCGGTTGGAAAAATGGGATCTTCTCACGAGGGTGGGTGCCTCAATGGTGAGAAGAACCTCAAGAGAAGGCTGGTTCTTGTAAGATGTATCAATGGATCTCTACTCTATGCTGCGAATCTACCATGGAAAAGGGAGAAAGAAACTTGAAAGAAAAATCCTACCTAATGACGGTGATACACCAAAATGTTGATCCACTCTACTTGGAACTTTGAACACTGAATCAAACAAGGGAAAAAAAAGACCTTTGATTTCAATTTATCACTATGCATAAATATTTCATGAGAAAGTTCGCTCCAATGACCAAAACGTGAGGGAAAATGATGGAGAGAGGTCTGATACAAGACACTTTGCAGCCACCTAACATCCACTTATAGCTTCAACAAAAGACATATGGAACACTAAACATGACTTGCATAATATGATGAGCTAGCAACTAGGTACGAATTAGAATTTGGAAAGGAAGATAAATCTACCACGTATGCAAATTGCTAAATGTACACTCTACCAGCACTTGAAATATGAAAGTACAATCCTTCTATTGATTGAAGAGGTTACACAACTCACCAATGGCAGAGTGTGATCTTACCAAGAGAGGGATAGATTTTACAAGGCTGAAAAGCCATTAATATAGAAATTTACAAGCCAAGAGATTGGCGTTGAAAATAGAGAGGGAGTAAACTCAAACCAACTTAGCGTTTACAAAACGTCTATTTGGTTGTCTTCATCTTTATATGAAAGCTCCTTGGCGCTAGAATTTAGATGGTGAATTCATACGTTTGACTTTGCTTGTGCATGCTCAGCTAAGCCATGTCTAAAATTCGAAACTTCACTAGCTCTTTGGTGTTTGAGAATGATCAGTGGGTCTGTTAAAACATCCACCTCTCTTTGCATGGAAGATTACGCCAAGTTTCCAAAATAGACTCCCCTTGAGTTGCTCGCGTTTGCATGGACAAAGAAAACGTGTAATGAATGTGTCCAGTCAACTCTACTTGGACTGCCAGATCATTGAGAGCCTTACAACGTGGAAGGAACGCCCAAATTTAGAAGTCAAGCTTGATCTGAGCTGGAACATTTGGATGCATGTGGTTGACTAGTCAAACTACAGAGAAGCGTGACTTTAACAACGAGTCAACCCAAGATTTGACTAGTCAGCCAAAAAAATAGTCTTTGTGTGCATGTATTTTCTCTTATTTTGCCCTGCTTGTGTCTTGTCTATTTTTGTCGGGATTCTATTTTTGTCTTCAACTTCCCATCGGGTTATCTATTTTCAACCCTTTTGCATAGTCAGATTTCCCTTAGACTTTCCTCGGATATTATATTTCAACTTAGTCCATCCCTTCCGTTACTTGTATTTGATTCAGATTATTTCACTTGTCCCTTTGTTTCATTTCCTGCGGTTTTTTGTCGACTTTACTTATTCTTTCAGACAAAAAGTCCGAAGGAATTTGTTTCCTTGTTAATTTCCCTGAATTAATTCCGTTTAGGCTCTTATGTCTTGCCTTTGTCTTGTCTATTTTCCCCGGGTTTATTTTATTCTCTTGAATTTCTTCGGACTTTTTGTCCAAAGGAATTCCTTCGGACAAAAAGTCCGAAGGAATTCGTCTCCTTTGGCTATCTTTTCATGCCCTTCAGGAACTTTTGAAGGGTCCACTGTTTATGTCTCTGCCCTCTGCAAGATCTTCTGTCTCTCCTCTGTGCCCTTCGGAACATTTGAAGGTCTTGCCACCGACCAAGTGCCCTCTGCAAGGGCTTCTGTCTCTCCTCTGTGCCCTTCAAAACTTTTGAAAAGGTCCACTTCACCGATCAAGTGCCCTCCGCAAGGGCAAGTGTCCTTCGGAACTGGCTTTTCGAAAGAATTGAAGGGCATCCGGGCTTTTTATAGGGCACCCGGGGTTTTTGTAAGTCACCCGAGCTTTTTGTAAGGCACTCGGGCTTTTTGTAAGGCACCCAAGTTTTTTGTAAGTCACCCGGGGTTTTTGTAACCGTCCTTATTCCTTCGGACTTTTGTCTTGTTTTCTCCACTGTGCTCTTCCTCTGTTCTTTCGGACAAAAAACCCGAAGAAAAAAGCCTTGAACGACTGCCACTTAGTCATTTTTTTTGGACTTTTTGTCAGTCCTTTGAGATCTCTTTCTCTCGGACAAAATGTCCAAAGAAATAGTCCACCTCTTATACTCGAAAAATTCCTTGGGAAGACAAAACAAATAAACTTACAACTTGAATATCTTGGCTGTATTTGCACGTTTGGCTGTAATCAAGCAAGCTCCTTGGAAACCTCTACATGACTAAACTTCTCCTGGCTGTAGATGGCCACTTGGGTGGCTGTAAATGCTCATTTAAGGACCCCAAAACTTATTCACAAGACCAACTTGGAACCATAGCAAAGTTCCGAAGTGCAGGGGTGACAATTCTCTGTGGGGGCAAAAATGTCAACATTTTTGGCGATTCTGTTGGGAAGCATGCCTGCTATGCTAGAGAACTGAGGCCATATAAATGCTATTTGAATTCCCAAATTGTGAACTTGATTTTTGATTGAAAATCTCCTCCTGGCCTTGGCTGAAGTAACCTTTCTCCCTCAAAAAGGAAGGGAAAACACGAAAGCAGGAAAACTAAGAAGCAAATGTGCAAACAAACACTTATCAAACAAAACTGAAGCAAACTATTGTGCTTGAACAACACTTGGAGGAAAGCAAAAACAACAAACTATGCACATAGAGCTTTGCTCTTCAATAACAATGTTTCAGATGTATCCCATTGACTGGGATTGGAAGCTCTTGGCCGTCCATCTTGGCAAGTTGGAAGGCGTTGTGGGATTTGCAGCTAGATATCGTGTATGGGCCACTCCAAAGGGAATCAATCTTTGTGTGCCTTCCTGGTTTGGCTTGATTCTCATCCCACTTAAAGACCAAATCTCCTTCATTGAAGCTTCGTGAGGAAGCTCCTTTGTCAAATGTTCTTTTCACCTATCCCTGATGACTTTCCATGGCTAGCATGGCTTGATTTCTTGTCTCTTCCAACTCCATAAGCTCTGCATACTTGATCTCCATAGGCTCATTCTCCAACAACTCAAGTTGATGCATTAGTTCCAAAGCTGGAAACTCGAGAGAAATAGGTAACCTTGCTTCCTTACCATAGACTAGCTTGTAGGGAGAGTTGGCTATTGACCTCTTGTAGGTGATCCTATCAGCCCATATAGCTGACTTCAACTTGAGATGCCATGACCTCTGATTGTCTTCAATAGTTCTTTGTATGATCCTTAAGAGGTTCTTGTTTGTAGATTCAGCAAGGCCATTTCCTTGTGGATAATAATTCGATGAAGTGCTGAGATAAACTTCATGTTGGACAGCCCATTGGCTGATCCTAGATCCCACAAAAGCCATTGCATTGTCAGAAATAATGGTTGAAGGAACTCCAAACCTAGTAAGCAAACCTTCATAGAAATCAAGAACGCTTGTTTCGTTTGATTTTTTCAATGCAATTGCTTTCGTCCAACGTGTGAAGTAATTCGTAGCTGTTAGAATCCACTTATGCTCTGAACTCGAAGGAGGATTAATGAGACCAATAAAGTCCAATCCCCACTAGACAAAAGACTGATCCATTGCAATTGGCTAAAGGGGCAAGGCTGCAAGTTTAACTATTCCTACAAACATAGAGCATTGTTTGCACTTCCTAACCCCTGTATGGCAATCGCCAAATATAGTAGGCCAATAGTACCCACCTCTCATGATTTTAAGTGCTATAGTTCTTGCGGAAAAGTGTCCTCCACCAAGCCCATGGAATTCTTCAAGTAATCTTTGAGTTTGGGTTGGTTCCACACACCTTAGTAATATTCCATTAATATCTTTTTTGAACAAAACACTGTCAATGAGCAAGAATGGAATTGATTGCAATCTGAAATACCATTTTTTTGAAGTACTTAGATGAGAAGGGTAAAAACCATTTTGCAGATAACTTACCAAATCATGAAACCAGCTGAAAGGTGAGGTGTGAACAACAACAATCTCTTCATCATTTGACACTAGAACAACTTTATTAGTTTCTTGCAAGTCCTGAGCTAGATGCTCACAAAGTCCTTTGCCTCTAACCAACTTTGTAACTTTAATTTCTATGTCATATTCCATTACCTTGGTTATGCAACCAACCCTCTTCTCATTTATGTCTTTGTTCAGAATAAATTCTTTGATGCTTGGATGAGCAACTATTAGATGTATTTTATTATTAGACAAGTGCCTAAATTTCTTCAGAGATCTTATAACTAAAAGGACATGTTTTTCAACAAAAGAATACCTTGTTTCATACTCCTCCAAGCCTTAGTTGTAGAAAGCTATTGGCTGCTCCAAATATTCATGATTCTGCTGCATAAGAATGCTGAAAATGGTGTCCACATTAGCATACGTATACAAAATGAAATTTTTCGTAAAATCTGGATTTAAAAGCGTAGGAGCACTTGCTATGGCTTTCTTAACATCTTCAAACCCTGTTATTCCCTCCTTGGACCAGCTGAAGTTCTGATTTTTCTTTAACATGGTTGTAAGTGGTTTAGCTACAGTAGTGAAATATGAAATGTTACTCCTTATAAAATTGATTTTTTCGAAGAAATTTTGCAAAGCCTTTTTGTTCTTAGGCAAGGAGAGTGCAAGAATGGATTGAATCCTTTCAGAGTCTATGTTTAAACCGTGCTTTGAAACATGTCCAAGAAGTTTACCTTCATGAACTGAAAATACACACTTTTTGGGATTTAGATATATCCCAAATTGCTTACACCTTTTAAAAACTTGCTTGAGATGAACCATGTGATCTTCTGCATCTTTTGAAAATACTGTTATATCATCCAAATAAACAAGCACAAACCTGTTAAGAAGGCCTTGGAAGGCCTGTTGACAATTCTTCCACAGGATAGATTGTCTCTTGCCATTCGGAAAATTCACATCTCCATCCAAGGAAAGAAATAATACATTGGGAAAGAATACATTGTTTTTTTCTTTGGTAAGGGCCTTTGCTGCAACAAGAATTCCTTCAGACTTTTATCTGAAGGAATGGTTCATCAAAGAAGGCTTCTGCTAAGGACACAACTTCGGAGAAGTGCTAAGGACATAAATCCGCAAGCAATAACGAAGGAAAGAGCCTAAGACAAAGGAAGTAATTCCTTCGGACTTTTTGTCCGAAGGAATACTTCGGAGAATCCAAAAGTTCGCCCAAAAAGCAAGGAAAAGCCAAGTAATAATTCCTTCGAACTTTTTGTCCAAAGGAATTCCTTCAAACAAAAGTCCAAAGAAATCCGAAGGGCATTCTCAGCAAAGGGTGTCTTTGAAAGGTAGAAGAGGGCAAAACAAGAAACCCGAAGGGCAAGGTACCCTTCGGAAGGGTCATTTTCAACAATCCCGAAGAGCACCTACCCTTCGGAAAGGTACACGTCAAATTTGGGACCCCTGCAAAAACTTGGGTACCCTACAATTTTTTCGAAAAGGGCACAGATGCAGGATAGAAGCCCTTGCGGAGGGCACTTGGTTGGCGACAAGGCCATTGCGACTTTCCTGAAGGGCATTTCGAAGGTAAAGGTAAAGACAAAAGACAAAGGATTAATTCCTTCGGGCTTTTTGTCCGAAGGAATTCCTTCAGACAAAAAGTCCGAAGAAATTCGGAGAGGCCCGTACAAAAAAGCTGACAACAAAGTCTGAAATCAACAAAGAGTGAAGGCAAAGACGAAGGAATATCTTCGGACTTTTTGTCCGAAGGAATTCCTTCGGACAAAGGGGACAAAAAGTCCGAAGAAATTCGGAGAGGAGTCTCCAAAAGAGAAAAACATGATAGAGCAAAAGCCCGAGCAAAGGAAAAGAAATGGAGTATATCCTTCGAAAAAAATTCCGAAGGAATTCCTTCGGACTTTTTGTTCGAAGGAATACTTCGGAGGATAAAGCCGAAGGAAATCAAAGGTAAAGTCAACAAAAATTCCGAAGTAAATAAGAAGACTAAGGGGCCTGACAGAAAATAAGCCCGAGAAAATGCCAAATTTTGACGTCTCGCGAGACGTCAAAATTTGACCGCGGGAAGTAACCGTTGAAACAAAGGTAAAGCCAAAATTCTGAAAGAATTAAACCACGGGAAGTTGACCTCAGATTAAGCGATGGGAAGTTGAAAAAGGCCAAACAGAGGAAATATAGACCAAATATAGACAATATACATCCAAATATAGAATCTCGTCAAAAATAGACATGAACAGGCAGACTAGAATATGATAAAATACATGTAAGGGCTATTTTGGATCGACCGGTCAAAGTTTCAGTTGACTGTTTGTTGAAGTTTTGCTCATCTCTGAATCAATTCATGCATCCGAAGGTCCAACTCAGCGTCAACCGGAGTTCCAAATTCAAATGTCGAGTTGACTATTCTAGATTTAGAGTTGAGTAATTGTTAAACGCCACATCTACCAGGAGTTTCCCATGCAAAGGAGAATGATCTCTTCGTCCAACTCAGCTTATCAAACGACCAACTCAGCGTTTCAAACGTTCCAACTTGGCATCAAGCAGCTCACGTAGAGCTCTAAAAATAACATTGGCGTGGATCTCCATGCAAAGAGAGGTGGGTGGTTCAGAACAAAGATAAGTTCACTTCCTCAAGCGCAAGAAGCTTCATGCAAAGACAAAAAGAAAACATATTTTATTGAAAGGCCAAGTTTGCCTTGAGTTAATCTAAGTTAATCCTTCTCTTCAATTTTTCAATGCCAATCTTTGGCTTTTGTAATTCTCTATAAGATGGCTTTCAGCCTTGATTAAAAATGATCCCTCTCTTGGCTAGATCAGACTCTGTCATTGGTGAGTTGTGTAACCTCTTCAATCAATAGGAAGATTGTACTTTCAAATTTCAAGTGTTCGCATAGTGTATATTCATTCAGCAATTTGCATGTGATAGATTTCTCTCCCTTCCCAAATTCTGATTCGTACCTAGTTGCTAGCTTATCATTATGCAAGTCATGTTAAGTGTTCTTTATGTCTTTTGCTGAAGCTGTAAGTGGATTTTAGGTGATTGCAAAGTGTCTTGTATCAGACCTCTCTCCATTGTTTTCCCTCATGTTTTGGTCATTGGATCGAACCTTCTCACGAAATACTTATGCATAAGTGATTGATTGAAATCAAAGGTCTTTCTTTTCCCTTGTTTGTTCAGTGTTCAAGGTTTTAAGTTGAGTGGATCAATCTTCTGGTGTATCACCTTTATTAGGTAGGATTTCCCCTTAAAGTTTCCTTCTCTCGTTTCCATGGTTGTCTGCAACATAGAGTAGAGATCTTCATTGATACATCTTACAGGAACCAGCCTTCTCTGGAGGTTCTTCTCACCATTGAGGCACCCACCCTCGTGAGATCCCATTGTTTCAACCGGATAGAGGATTGGCCATTTCATGCACGTCTTCGATTTAGGGCACAGCTCCAGGTTGACAACAAGGCCATATCCATGGCTCTCTGAAAGGTTGCTCCAGCATTAGACAAATCGAATGGCATCTTTCTTTATGCATGTGTCCCCAATAAGTCGTAAAGGCTGTCTTGAATTGGTCCTCTTCTTTGACCAAAATTTGGTTGTAAGCACTATATCTATCCAGCAAGGAAAACCTCTCTGAACCTGCAACAAGCTGTAAAATTTGTTCCATTGATGGCAATGGATAGTGGTCTTTAAGCGAAGCCCTATTTAAATCACAGAAATCAACACACAAAAGAATCTCACCATTCTTTTTTTGTACTGGAACGAGGTTTGCCATCCAAGTTGAGTGCTTGATTGGAAATATAATAGCTGATTCTATGAGCTTGTGAAGCTCAGCTTTCATCAAAGGCTCAAGCTTTGGATTGATTGGCCTTTGTCTTTGTCTCAATGGTTTAGTTTCGTCTTCTAACTCAATAGTGTGCTGAGCCAAACTTGGATCAAAACCTTTGAGATCACTATACTGCCATGCGAATATATCAACGAAACTTGTGCATAAATCAATGAAAACTTTCTTTTGTGGAGGAGTGCATACCTTGCCTAATTTCAAAATTTTACCAGCTGCAATCTCTACATTGGCATAGTGCTTTTATTTTGTTGACAAGGATGGTTTCTCTTTCCTTAGCTCATCATCTTCACTGAAAATGTTTTCAAGAGTGACCAATCCCTTGGGTAGCTTATTAGTTTTCAGTTGTACAATCTGATCACCATACTGCTGTAAGTGTTTCCACTGATTTCTTAAAGAAAACTCATCCTCTTCCTGCAAAAATCTCACAATTTGATTGTCATTTTCAAATACCTGCCAATTTTCTTGGTTATCTGGAACAGAAGGCCTTACAACTACTTTTATATGTGACTGAAAAATGTCACTTTTTACATCAGCTGGAATATCAAATTGTGCCCCAACAGCAGCCAACCTATCAGCATGTTTATTCCTATCTCTTGGTATTGCCTGAATATTAAAAGCCTAAAAATCTTCAAGTAAATCCCAAACTCTGTGTCTGTAAGATTTAAGCAACAGATTCTTGCATCTATTCAAACCTTTTACATGGTGGACTACAAGTTCACTATCTCCAAACACTTGCAAACAATTTACTTTCATCTTCCTAGCCCACTGCAAACTGTGAACTAATGCTTCATATTCAACAACGTTGTATGAACAGCCAAACTGAAATTTAACAGAGGAGAAATACCTTTGTTCTGTAGGAGAAATTAACATCATTCCAGCTCCGATTCCATGCTTATTTCTTGATCCATCAAAGTATAATTGCCACAAGGCTTCATTAGATTCGTCCTCTTTGACCATGGTTGGAATCGGTGCATCGTTCTCATGAAGACAATACACACCAAGACCTTCCTTTTCAATCAACTTGTAGGGATCGTGCTCATGCAAGGTGGAAGCCCACTCATCAAGAAACAAATCTGGAACTCCATCCAAAGGCGAGTGCTTTTCTATATCACTAGTTTGTAATATTTCATTTGAAATGATACAATTTGCATTGACAACAATTGGCATATAAGGCTCCATATGAAAACTTGCAATAGGCTCTGAATGAATTGTTATCTTTGTGCCATATCTGATTCTGAACAACAAATAGGTCCAATCAGCTGATAAATATCCCTCAATCTTTGAGGTGAAATCCCTTGAAAGACACAGCGAAATAAGGAGGCAAGTCCATCACTACAACATCCTGCTAAATAGTAACGTTAGGACAGACATGTAATGTCAATTTCAAATCTTTGATAATGCTTATCGTTTTTGTTGGTGAACCATCCAACTGCAATACCCATTTAGTATTTGGCTCATAAACAAGGCTGAGTTTGTCTGCAATTTGTTTGGGCATCACTATACTGCTAGCTCCACTGTCCACCATACAATTATGAATCAAAGTATCACCCACTATCAAAGAAAGATAAAGAGGGGGAGTTTTCTTTGGTTTTGCCTCAATTTTGTCCACGTTTGATATTTTATCTCCTTGTTGTACCTGTTGCTTAGTTGGCTGATCTGAATTTGTCAAGATGACACCTTTCTCAATCGGTTTTGGAGACAATGCAAGAGCTGAAAGTTATTGAATGAATTTATCCTTTTGCCCTGGAATTAAAAGAGAATCCCACATGCTAATGTTGATGTTAGACTTCTTCATTTGATATACAATATTGAACTGAGATGCACTAATCTTTGATTGCGCTTTTTGTGGTACTTGCTACTCACGAATTAGAGGTATTTGCTGCACTTTACTAACCTCTATATTCTGATTTTTTTGGGCTGTGGGAGCAGCGAGCTGCTCTTTTGTATTTTTAGCAACAATACTAGGAGCACTTGAAGTATTTGCTACCGCTTGGACTTCCTCAACATCTTTTCTTTTAGTTCTCTGATAGGTTATAGCTCCAACTTGACCACTTGAATCGTTAGTTTTAACATCTTGAGTAAAAGCAACATGATTATCGCCTTGTCAATTTACATTAATAGCATCAGGCTGCCCTTGGACTTGATGAGTCACTCCTTGTGATGTCAAACCTGTATCTTGATATTGACCTCTTGGAAAAGAGAACTCTTCTTGTGTCATCTGTGGCATGGTGATGTTCTGTGATACCAAGGCTTGGTTTTGAGCGTCATTGAAATTTGAGGGCTGCCAACCTGAATCTTGCACCAAATTATTTTGAGGTGGGGTTGGAACGATGGCTTTTGAAGTGGAAGGAGCATTTGGATCAAGAGTGGCATGTGGCTTAGCTGGAGTTATGGCTCCTTGTGCTTGATAGAGTGGTCTATTTTCTCTGAAACCCTGATAAGGAGACCTCTGATCTTTGAAAGACTGATAGTTGTTCTGATTTTGCTGTTGATAGGGCCTATTTGATTGAAATTGCTGCCTTTTGAGCTGTACTATTTCATTTCCAAAAGATTGTAGCAAATTTTTCAACTCTCCTATCTCACTAGCTTGATCAGTAGATGCTGGAATAGGAGCTAAGGATGGAATTTGAGGAACTTGAGGGGTTGGTATAGAACTTATTTCTGGAAATATGGGCATTGGGGCTCTTGGAGAAAGCTTATCTGCTTGTATCAAACTATTTTATGCCCTTATTGCAACTTCATAAGCATCTGACAAAGTAGTACCACCCATTGACTGTATCATCACACTAATGTCAGAATTAAGAGCTTTCATAAAATACAAAAATGCATATTCAGGGGATGGCCTAATCAAAACCGGTATCCTGGTCCATGTCTTCTGGTATCTGAGATTAAAATCGGACATGAACTCATGAGGAGCTCTTTGTATGGCATTTAATTGCTCAACTAAAGATAAGTGATCAGATTTGTCTTCAAACTGCTTGACTAAGGTTGCATCCAATTCATCCCAAGTGGAAACAGATCTAAGTGGGACTGTTCTATACCACTGTAATGCTTTTCCATTGAAAGAAGCAACAAGCAATCTGATAGCAACATTATCTTCAACAACATTATGAACTGAACAAAGATTAGCCACATCCTGGATATGCTCAATAAGGGTTGTTTGATTTTCTTCTGAAAAAATGGAATACTTTTGAGGGCAGATACGGGAATGTCATCTAACTGTGCTAGATTCAGTGGACTTCCCTTATTGAATGGAGCAAACACTTGATTTCTAACGGCCATCTGGATGGTGGGGATTGCAGTGTTTAGAATGATAGGATGAGGGGGACGTAAATATTTCCTTTGAGGATATGAATTTGTCCTCTTAGACCTTGCTCTTTTATAAGTTACAAATTCAAAAGAAATACCTTTACTTGTTGATCTTGTGGTAACCTTTGGCATGAATGGATTGCCTGAATGATGCTATGAACTCTACAACTGGATGTAGATGAATATCTTCTGCTGCTGCGAAAACTCTATGCAAAGAACTTTTTTTGTGGTCCCATCGGGCGTGCTAAAAACTTTTGTCAACCTGGAGTTGCACCCTGAATCGAAGACGTGCTGAAATGGCCAATCCTCTCTCCGGTTGGAACAATGGGATCTTCTCACGAGGGTGGATGCCTCAATGGTGAGAAGAACCTCTAGAGAAGGCTGGTTCCTATAAGATGTATCAATGGATCTCTACTATGTGTTACGAATCTACCATGGAAAAGGGAGAAAAAAACTTGAAAGGGAAAATCCTACCTAATGACGGTGATACACCAAAATGTTGATCCACTCTACTTGGAACCTTGAACACTGAATCAAACAAGGGAAAAAGAAGACCTTTGATTTCAATTTATCACAATGCATAAATATTTCATGAGAAGGTTCGATCCAATGACCAAAACGTGAGGGAAAATGATGGAGAAAGGTCTGATACAAGACACTTTGCAGCCACCTAACATTCACTTATAGCTTCAGCAAAAGACATATAGAACATTGAACATGACCTGCATAATATGATGAGCTAGCAACTAGGTACGAATCAGAATTTGAGAAGGGAGAGAAATCTACCACGTATGCAAAGTGCTGAATGAATGTACACTATGTCAGCACTTGAAATTTGAAAGTACAATCCTTTTATTGATTGAAGAGGTTACACAACTCACCAATGGCAGAGTCTGGTGTTACCAAGAGGGATAGATTTTACAAGTCTGAAAAGCCATTAATATAAAAATTTACAATAACTCAAGAGATTGGCATTGAAAATAGAGAGGGATTAAACTCAAACCAACTCAGCGTTTACAAAAAGTCTATTTTGTCTTCTTCCTCTTTGCTTGAAAGCTCATTGGCACTAGAATTTAGACGATGAATTCATATGTTTGACTTTGCTTGTGAATGCTCAACTAAGCCATGTCTAAAATTAGAAACTTCACTAGCTCTTTGGCATTTGAGAATGGTCGGTGGGTCTATTAAAACGTCCACCTCTCTTTGCATTGAAGATTACGCCAAGTTTCCAAAATAGACTCCCCTTGAGTTGCTCGTGTTTGCATGAAGGACAAAGAAAACGTGTAACGAATGTGTCCAGTTAACTCTACTTGGATTGCCAGATCATTGAGAACCTTGCAACTTGGAAGGAACGCCCAAATTTAGAAGTCAATCTTGATTTGAGCTGGAACATTTGGATGCATGTGGTTGACTAGTCAAACTACAGAGAAGCGTGACTTTAACAGCGAGCCACCCAAGATTTGACCAGTTAGCCAAAAAAATAGTCTTTACTTGCATGTATTTTCTCTTATTTTGCCCTGCCTTTGTCTTGTCTATTTTTGTCGGGATTCTATTTTTGTCTTCAACTTCCCATTGGGTTATCTATTTTCAACCCGTTTGCATAGTCAGATTTCCCTTAGACTTTCCTCGGATATTCTGTTTCAACTTAGTCCATCCCTTCCATTACTTGTCTTTGATTCGGATTATTTCGCTTGTCTCTTTGTTTCATTTCCTGCGGCTTTTTGTTGACTTTACTTATTCCTTCAGACAAAAAGTCCGAAAGAATTCGTTTCCTTGTTAATTTCCCCGAATTAATTCCTTTTAGGCTCTTATGTCTTGCCTTTGTGTTGTCTATTTTCCCCGGGTTTATTTATTCTCCCGAATTTCTTCGGACTCTTTGTTCGAAGGAATTCCTTCGGACAAAAAGTCTGAAGGAATTCGTCTCCTTTGGCTATCTTTTCATGCCCTTCAGGAAATTTTGAAGGGTCCACTATTTATGTCTTTGCCCTCTGCAAGGGCTTCTGTCTCTCCTTTGTGCCGTTCGGAACTTTTGCAAAGGTCCACTTCGCAGACCAAGTGCCCTCCACTAGGGCAGGTGTCCTTCGGAACTGGGTTTTTGGAAGAATTGAAGGGCACCCGGGCTTTTTGTAAGTCACCCGGGCTTTTTGTAAGTCACCCGAGCTTTTTGTAAGGCACCCGGGCTTTTTGTAGGGAACCCGGGCTTTTTGTAAGACACCCAGGTTTTTTGTAAGTCACCCGGGTTTTTTGTAACTGTCCTTATTCCTTTGGACTTTTGTCTTGTCTTCTCAACTGTGCTCTTCCTCTTTTCTTTTGGACAAAAAACCCAAAGAAAAAAGCCTTGAACAACTGCCACTTAGTCATTTTTTCGGACTTTTTGTCAGTCCTTTGAAAGCTCTTTCTCTTGGACAGAATGTCCAAAGAAATAGTCCACCTCTTATACCCGAAAAATTCCTTGGGAAGACAAAACAAATAAACTTACAGCTTGAATATCTTGACTGTAGTTGCACGTTTGGCTGTAATCAAGCAAGCTCCTTGTAAACCTCTGCATGACTAAACTTCACCTGGCTGGATATGGCCACTTGGGTGGCTGTAAATGCTCATTTAAGGACCCCAAAACTGATTCACAAGACCAACTTGGCACCATAGCAAAGTTCTGAAGTGTAGGGGTGACAATTTTGCCCTGTGGGGGCAAAATTGTCAACAGGTAGCTAAAGACATAAAAGACTAACCTGCAATGGTTGCTCAAGCCATGGTAGGCGAATGTCCAAAGGTGTCCTATAGTGGTTGGGAGGGGACTTTGGCACGAGAGTGTGCAACACTGTCTGTAGGAACCACCTCTAAACCACCCTTAATTTATTTTTTTTCTTTTTCTTTACTATGACTGGCTAATTCTTAATCAGCTTTGTCCATGAAGAAGGGATCTATAAGAAAAGAATCAATCAGTTTACAATTTTTTTATGTAAATGAAAAGTGTCAATCCAACAATCCGGGATTGACAATGGTGCATTGTGCCAATATATATTACAGGATTCCTAAACTAGCTTATCAGTTCGGAGTTCAGGTTCTGATCCTGAACCTGTGGGTTATGGATCTACCCTGTTATCTTTTACCAGCATAGTAATTTGTATCCTTACTCTTCATAGGTCTAATGAACTCACTACTATAACCCTGATATACCAGGTTGAACACTTCTTTGCGCAATACATGGCTCGTGTAGTAGTGTAATTACTGAGCATGTTACTTACAGAGCTCATATGTCAAGTGAATTCTGACACACATTGCAGTACAAGATATGCCAGATAAGCATAACCTCTGAACTTACAGCCACTTAGAAGTGAGGTCAATTTTACTGATGTCTTACGAGAGATCTCTCTTATGCCATTTTACTTATCAGTTGTATACCTTAGGATCTAATAGTATTATTAGACAGCATAAATCCTTTGACTAGCTATGTTTGACAGATCTTTAGGAGTCTTAGAATAGTGACCCTGCACACATTGTCTTGCTGACGCTAACCTTTATTGCTAGTATGCAATAGTACAGTGTTATACATGTTCGAATTAGCGTTAATATCCTATCCTTGATACCACAGTGCAACTGTTAGTCCTTTTACCATAGTTTTCTAAGGAAAACTTCACATCAAGTATTTATCATTATAAGCTTACTTTATATATTCAACCCAAGAGGTAGGCCTAGCCATATGAGATCTGTATTATAATTATTTTACCCATTCCCCGTACGGTCATGAGAAGTACCTTATCAATTGCTAAGTACAGCCCTTTAGGATCAGAGCACAATGCCTTTGTACTTATATGTAGATTAGCTAGGCATTCAATGAACTTTAGTGATTGTACTTAATATGGTTTGTCAATGCTCTGTTTGGTTAATGTCACAGTAATTACACTACAAGAGTCTTTGCCATAATACTTGCAGACACCTGGAACAAAGCAGGTATAATAGAGCACCTCTAAAGGATGGTAAAGTCATCCTCTTGACTTAACTCACAGAGACATTGCAGGGTCTGCGTGTAGGCATTCACCCTGTCAAGTACTAACTGCATGAAGGCAACATTGATATGCTTTCTTTAACCACCTAGGATTAAGCCTTACAAGGTATACTTTGATGGCACTATTTATTGTTACTACCTCTCCTTGCAGGAGTGTTCTAAGTCATTGAAGATATCATATATAGTTGAAGTGCATACAAGTCTTAGTACTTATCAGGTATATCCAATATGATTTCTCTTGCTATTAGCATAATTTAGAAGGGCCCACACTGCACTAAGTATATCATCTCTTTGTCCAAACAAAGCTTAGTAGGAAGGGCGGAGTAAGACAATAAGCTAAATATCATAAATTCAAGCTGAGATCAGTATATATAAGACATATCATCCGGTACTAGATTCCCTTAATCTGAATATCCCTTCAAAGATCATGTCCTAGTTATGTTTAAGGGACCTGGGAATATTCAGTGCAGCACAGGAATGCACTAATTAACTCATTACAGTGTGTCAAGGGAAACTGTCAAATCTCATTTATAAGTTCAGCCTGCAGTAAAAGAACACACTACAATCCCTTCTATTTCTCACCTCAGCAGGGAATATAAGCAACACATCGTTGACTCAGCTTTACATAGCTGGTAATAAGAATAGGCCTATACATATTTCATAAACTTTATTATATAGTCTTCAAGACAAATTACAATATACCATATTCTGTCTAATTTAAACGCATTAAAGAGATATATGCTTGTATTTTCAAACCAACATGACCCCTTTCTAGGTTCTCCACAACAGGGCAGAACAGGGGATTACATAAGTAATCTGAGATGTAAACGCGCAATGGCAGCATGTGTTAAAGCAGACCTGAATTAAGGTCTCCAACTATACTCTTCCCTTGAGCAGAGTTTATATATAATTTTCATTATCAAAGAGCTTCTTTACTCAATTTGTAACTGTACTACTCTTTAAAACTTGGCTTTATATATATTAAAAACCTTCCACTTCAAATGTATTCTTATTATTATGTATCAAAGCCCTATTAGATACTAGTGCATAACTGAACTTGAAACACAGTTACATTAAAGTTCTTAGAACAATAAATTGAGTCATATGCCCTCCGGTTTAGATATTACAGCCCATGTTGAGTCATATGCTTCCCTTATAGAATGATACAATGTGATAAAATTCAAACACAGACCCTATATCTGCCAGCTTATACAAGGCAACCTGTTTTAACCATTATCATCAAATTAGCATTTTAAGTGTATTGCCATTCACTTAGTGGCAACAAAAACCTTAGTGGCTAATAAGTGGGTCCATCATTCTGTATTTAATATTGTAGGATCGAACCAAAACTAGTTCTCAAACCGGAATAGAATTATAGACTTAGACAAATCAGGGCAGTCTATATCACATGAAAAAGCATTCAACTTATCTTTACAGTTTATGTCATCAATATGGTTTGTGTTCAGACCTTGTACAAGTCTTCTAAGTATATACTATAAAAGAACAATCATGAGGTTTAAACCTGGAAATAGATTTATAAGTACAATTATTATAAAAGTATATGTAAGAATCCTTTTGGTAAAAAAAATAGATTACACAACTTTCACACAGTGCCCTTGTCTAAGCAGGACTGAATATGCAAATGGGGCCAACTAGCACTAATACAACTGAATATAACTGCCTCAAAGTCCCTCATTCCTTATTCAGTGAAAAAAAGTATTCTTAACAAATGATCAAGTATAGATGTTAAACAATATAGTTACAAGAATGCACAGAAGGTTGCAGATGAATATACAAGTGGAATCCAGCATTTTACAACATGCATCATAACTTGCAATGTACAAAGTCCTACATCATTTACTTTCATGTTCATCCAAAATGGATTCTATTTAGACTTCGAAATTATTTAAAACTTGAAAATACCAACCTTCTTTATATTCTTAACCCGTGCTTTTAAGATGAAATCACGTGTCAATACAACTCTGGCATGCCAACTTTTCCCAGAATCAGAACATTTAAAATCAAGACCTATAGTTGCAAAACCCTCATAAAACCATCAGAGTAAGGGTTAGAAATCCATCAAGGATACAGTAATGCTTTCAATGTCCTTGTAATTCTTTTGCTAGTAGTCAATCAAGAGCAAGGATCATATAACGGTAGAGAAAAAAGTAATTTTTTTTCTTGAATCCATAACAGGACTGTTCAAAGTCCAGCAAACCATGCCACACAACAAACATAGATGTGTATACCCCTCTATGCCTATGCTTCTGCATTTGCATAGAGCCGTATACCCATCAAACATAACATACATGTAATTTGATACCAATAATAGGTTTTAGAGGACCAAGCAAATAACCCATGCTTTTACGGTTTACCCATTCCAAACAAAGGGGAAATAAGACATGCCTTCTTGCTTTGCTTCCTCTCTGGCTGTTACCTAACAAAAAAAGTCCTATATTAATTTCATTCTTTCATTTGATAAAACCTTAAACCTTCTTATTTTCTGCCTAATACCTTTAGGTCTTTATTCGAGTTCTTTAGATCAAAGGTTAGGGTTTACTCTCGCACTCTGTCATATTTAATCCTTACTCAAAGACTCAACTAGATGACTATCATGTTTCCCATACAGGAATTGGAATAACTATGTATAGCGCAATGACTATTACATTAGGTAATTTTATATATATATATATATATATATATATCATTACCAGGTTAGGGTTTAAACACCCTGAATACTGATGTATTCCTTTAAACATGTAAACTCAAATGCAATAAATAATATAACCTTGCATAGAATGCAAACCCATTTGGTTTTGAAAAAAACAATTTCATCAATTATAGTAATAACAAATACCCAGAAACCCTAGTCTCATTAGAGATTTCTTACTACTTACTTGCCAAGCCGAATGGTTTTTAGAGCTAGCCTAGCCCAGTTGCCCATGTTCTGCCTTGAGCTTATTTCTTCCAAAACCTTCACCGTGCGCTCAGCGTTCTCTTCCTAAAACCCCCACATGTTCATATAATCCTTCAACTAGGGTTTCCACTATAAATCCCGTACAAGAACTCCATGCTTATCAATTTGCATGAACTCATACACTCTCTTTTGCATGGCTAAACCAATTATCAATTGCATAATTACCTTTGCATGGACTGCATATGATGGATAAACAAGAGTAAAACTTCTAGAGTTCATTCCCTTCCTTGCCAATTAACTAAACTCTGTCTGCCACCCGCTTGCATGATTATGTAACATCCAAAAATGAATCGTATTACTTTTGGCATTCATACTAGGAATGGGATTAGGTGTGACTAAGGTTTGAAACCCTTTTTAGCATGCTACCTTTGATAGCCCTTTAACCAAGCTTCCCTGTGGCCTAGGGCATTTTAATGTTTTGTAACTTTTCTTTTCCTTTCATCAACTTGCTCATAATTAGGGCTTCAATTAACCTCATATATATATTAAATATTTTATACCTTTTCAAAATGATAATTATTAGTCAATAATTTATGTCTTCACGTCTTGGGCCTAAACCTTATCCTTGGAATATGCTTGTATATATATATAGTGTCGTTTTACTTGATACAAGGTCAAGCCATTAGATATTGACGTTGATATATGTATATATATAAATACTGCCACTGATATGTGACGTTCAAGGTCCTTAGTAAACAATACTTGCTCTGGGCCCTAAGCAGGGCATTAGTTTGCAAAATTTGGTCAGGTCAAGTACCAAGGCAAGAATGCTAGGCTTAACATAGTGTTACCAAGTCTTTAATGCACTCCCCTAGACTTAGTTCCATTTTAATATGCTGTCCTCCGTTCATAGAGATGTATCAACAAGTGACAAGTTGGTGGCTTTTTTGTTTCCTTGCAACATGAATCAACCAGCCACAACAATGTCGACATGGCAGCTAGCCACAATGTTAAGGTGAACAGTTTTTTCATGCAACCTACCCACTTACATAATGGGATCCTACGATAAAAAATGGGGGATGTTACATCCTTACCCCTTTGAAGAGGTGCTGTCTCAATGCCTTGTGGTTCATTGGACAACTTTTAATAGCCTATCCGCCTCACATACCAAGACTAGTTCTTTTATGGAACAAAATTTTTCATCAACTTACAGCTTTTTGCATCTGGAATCAGGCTAACTGATGGGCTGCGGGTTTCACCACTAACCCATAGATAGCTTCTGTGCTACTAGTGCTTTCCCAACACTTAGCTCTATCTGCACCTGCATATCACACAGTTTGCATGCTCACTCGAGGCGCAAGGAGAGTTCACCGAGTTGCAGTTGGGTTAGTTGTGCAGAGGGCTCAAACATATCTAAGCTATAGTAAGGGGTAATTTGCTACATTATAATGGGAAAACCATAATAACAAATACACAAAATAAGATCATCAACTAATACCATTATAACCAAATAGAGGCTTAATTAGCTTAAAGAGAAAATTGCATTCTTCCTTACTCATACAAAGTTACAAAGCAATTCCACTTCTCGTTTAGTGCACCATCCTATTGGTTACTTAAAAATTGACAACATAAACATTAGAAAAATTATTTCTGGTTCCACCATGTACAAATTTAAGAGTTCCGACATTTCAAATACAATAGTTGTATCCATCATCAGGGAGAAGAAGGTCAGGAAAAATGCATTGATGAATAATCCAGCCAACCAACGACCAATAAATACAGCTTCATCAAAATACTTCAAGTGGTCGGCTCACAAAGTCTTAAAAACCAGCTTAACAAGCAAAACCATGAAAAGTCATGTGTTATCTTTTAAAAAATTCAAAATAGGTCTCGATGAGCCTCCAATGTAACATCCACCATCTCTATTCATATTTGTGGGTCTTTTTTCAATCTCAATGGTCTCTCTAATTTTTCTTTATAAATAATTATCTTCTCTGACAATAATTTTGGCTTCGTCCATACATATATGGTGTTTAGTGATGTGAGAGTGTTCGGCCAGTGCAGAAGAATCAATCCGGGAATGAAAAACATCTCAGAATGTTTTTTAAGTCTAGATTGGAGAGATCTCCCAGTTTCTCCCACATATGGTTTCCCTTAAGAGCATGACACAAGATAAACACCTTTATGTGTATTGGGATCTAAAGGATCTCTTGTTGAATCCAAATTAGAATGAAGAACATTGAAAGGTTTAAAAGTTGTTTGATACCCAACCTTTCTAACAATCCTAGCAAGTTTTTCAAATACGCCTTTGATATAAGGAATGGTGATTCTTGGTTTATCAGAATCCTCATTAATGATCTTTTGAGTAGGTTGAGAAGCTTTGCGAAAAGCTTTTTCAATTTCCCATCTTTTGTAACCATTCTTCAAAAGAGCACTCAAAAGATGTTCTTTTTCTTGCAAAAGGTGATCGGAATCAGCTATTTTTAGTGCCCTAGTTGCTAAAGAGTTAGTAACAGTATTTTTGTGGTAAGGGCACTAAGAATATCTGATTCGGATCCCCTTTTGCAAGAAAAAGAACATCTTTTGAGTGCTCTTTGCCTTTTGGATGTATAATCTTTGCCATTGTAGGTCTTACAGTGGAACCCAATGAAATAGGTTGTCTACAACCTTAACATTCCTCTTGATTCAATCAAGACTTGAATCCAATTTTCTTGTTCTGGTTTTATCTGCCTTGTTGGCAGGTTTTATTAACTTGGCCCAACTGGGTCTTGCATCTAAGGCATAGTATCAGTTAAATGGAGGGACAACATGCTTTCATGTAAACAACTCTAAAGATTTCCTTAATGAAGGATGTACCTGATATTTAATCAGAGGATACCTTATTTCTAAGGATCAAACAGAACACAATGTGCTTTATTGGTCAACTAATGTTCCTTGCAGACCTTTAAGTCTGTTCTACCCTTGTCTTGCCCATAGGGACTCACACTAATGTTATCTAAAGGCTATTTGGAGACCTAATGACCAATTTTTACCTTTATGAAAACAGTTGTCACCACAACAAAGGTTGTGCCCAATTTTATGTTCATCCAAAGGTCCCTAGCATTGTAACCTAGGCTTTGATACTAGATGTACGAACCGCCTCTAAAACACCCTTAATTCTTTTTTTTCCATTACTGTGACTTAACATGCAGTCACCTTGACACTTGTCAGTCCTCCTGGATGGGATTCCTAAACCAGCTTATCGGTTTAGAGGTCAGGTTCTAATCCTACAACTGTGGGTTATAGATCCACTCTATTATCTTTTACCGACATAGTCCTTTGTTCCCTTAACCTTCATAGGCCTAATGATCTCACTACTATAACCCTGATATACTGGGTTGAACAATTCTCTGCACAATACATGGCTCGTGTATATGTATAAGTATTGAGCATGTTATTTACAAAGTTCATATCTCAAGTGAAGCCTAACTCACTGTATGTAGTACAAGATATGCCAGAAAAGCATAACCATTGAACTTACAAGGGTCTTTTGATAAAGTCATCCTCTTATATGTACCAGTACAACCACTTAGAAGTGAGGCAATTCTACTTATCTATTACGAGAGATCTCTCTTAAGCCATTTTACTTATCAGTCTTATACCTTAGGTCTAATAGTATTATAAGACAACATAAATCCTTCGACTAGCTATGTTTGATAGATCTTTAGGAGTCTTAGAATAGTGACACTACACACATTGTCTTGTTGAACCTAACCTTTATTGCTCGTATGTAGTAGTACAATGTTATACATGTTCGAATTAGAGTTAATATCCTATCCTTGATACCATAGTACAACATTTAGTCATTTTACCATAGTTTTCTAAGGAAAACTTCACATCAAGTATTCATCATTATAAGCTTACTTTATCTATTCAACCCAAGAGGTAGGCCTAGCCATATGAGATTTGTATCATGGTTCTTTTACCTATTCCCCATACGGTCATGAGAAGTACCTTATCAACTACTAAGTAAAACCCTTTACGAGCAAAGCTCAATACCTTTGTACTTTTCCATAGATTAGCTAGCCATATCAATTCTATTTTCAATTTGAGTTACTTTCATGGATAAGGCTTATCAAAATATCTTAAAGTCTTCATATGACCTCAAAAAGGGTCTAAAATATCTTTGCTTAGCTCCTTGAGGATGGAGCATTCCATCTCAACTGTTAGATCTCTTCTCAACTGTTGAATTAGGACAGGTAGAGGAGACCCTAGGAATCCTTATGGAAGTCAATAAAGGTTTCTATTTTCACTTTTCAAGTTTAATATCAGAGTTGGAAAAAGGGGAAGGAAGGTTTGGAGAATGACTTGATCATAGTCATCCCTCTCCACCTTCATCACGCCTAAACAACCACCACTAATGGGGTCTCCGAGTTTTCATTTTTTTTTTAACATTTCTATCTCCATACAAAGTTGCTTGCATTGATTTTGTAGTTACTCATCTTCTTGAAAGTTCTCTAGGTCTCAGGGTCTTACAATTTTTGAAGCAATGTTTGAGAGCTTCAAGCTCTTCCATAGCCATTAATAGTTGCCAACATCCAAGTTGAGAAATTACTATTCATTTTCAATTTTAGGGCTTTTATTTAGTTTCAAATTTTAAAGGGAGGAAAATTGGGGGGGTTCCCTTTGGGGTTAACCCGCCCTGGGGCTTTCAGGAGCCTGCAAAGGCCATTAAGGCAAAAACATCTCTCCTTAAGAAACATGTCATATATTGAAAATTACAGGGTTTTAGACCTTGAAACTGCTTCCATGCGGAAGAGGACAAAAATTAAGGGTGTCCCTTTTGGGTCACTCCATCCCTGGGTCTTCTATTTGCCTCTATCATCTATACAAACTAGTATAGGTATAAGGAGAAAGTTCTGGTTAAACTTTTACACAGAGAGAAACTATAATGAGAAATGTTCATTATATTTAAATAATAAATTAATAATATAAAACAAAATTTAAAACAATCCACACAATTAGAATAAGACATGGTTTAAAAGTCGTGGTCAATATTAATATTGATTGCCCAAGCTTTTGCTCACCACTCACATGAGTGGGTTAGGACTTTAGACCGTCATGCTTAGTCCAAAGGAAATGCGCCAAAATTCATACGCCAGCCCCCTAGGGGCTTAAACCACAACCACACAGTCATATGGAAGATTCCCTGCTTGGGCTTGAGACTTGCCCTTCAAAAGGGGTCACATACCCTATGACCCAAGGGCTTGTGTGAAAAATTACCCCACATAGTCATTTTTTAAAAATCAATAACGAGCACCCCGCTACTCCAAAAAATTATGAAATGAAAATTGACAGGATCAGAAAAGTGTGAATTTCATTCTAAAATTGTTTTGGGCATAATTATGCATCATCAGACGTGTCAAAAAATTGAAGTACATAGATTACATAACCTCCAGTTACTCATCGGTCGCTCGAATACTCATAGATTATTAGGAAAACCCATTACTTGCAGAAAATACTCGCCATATCTTGGTTTTTTTGCCTCCCGACGAGTACTAGCACAGTACTCGCCAGGTACTAGTCCTCGGCGAGTACTATACCAGTACTCGTCGAGAGACTTGTACACGGCCTAGACACATCTTTTTGATAAATTTAAGCATTTTGTATTTGTCAGTTATTCTTGGGTAATCGACCACCCCTGTCGATTAATCTCTGGTTAAAAAAAATTCCTCCTTGGCAAGTACTCGCCGGATATGGTTATGTAAACTATGGTTTGAACTTAGGTTATTTTTATTAAGGTTTAGGGGCATAATAGTATTTTCTACTTAAAAAAATTGTTAAAATTCAACTGTGGCTCCTAAAATGAATTTGCGAAATTTTGCGGATTTGTGGCGGAGTTTAGATTTCAGATAAATTATTTAAATAGATTTAGTTAATGTTTAATATGCATAAAAATTATAAGAACAAAACAGCCTCTTTAAGGCCTTAAGCTCTACAAGGGGTTTTGCAAACTTTCAAGCAAACTACGAACTAGTCTTTTATTATGCATAATAGAACATGTATTTTAAGATATCAGGAATATACATATGCTTTCATTTTCATAATTAAAATCATTCTTTCAATTTCACAGTATATTACAATTTGCATTTTAATGGGTTACAAGAGAGATACACACTTGAACCACATACTTAATACCAACTTGCTTTGAATCTTCACATAATGCAATAATTAAATTGTTGCAAAGTAATATTACATGTGTCTACAAGGCTTTCAAATAGCCCAAAATGAAATGTTACAAATTAGATACAAGCTCTTCCATACTCCAAGAATCCACAATCTCCAAAAATATAACCGTAAGACCCAAAGTAAGGAGGGGCTCGCCTCACATCCTATTTCCATTATTAGCCGACTGCTCTAGACACCCTAGCCAAAGACTCCCAACTTTGTTCATGTAGATTACCATTCAAGTTATCTAAGTATGAAATAAGGGTTTGGTTCATTTTGAAAGGAAGGGTATACTACGCATTGCCACTAGTTTAGTGCCTTTTTCTAAAAACTAGGAAACATCTCCTATGTATGCCCAATACATACATATGTACAAAGAATAAGTACTCCCAATGGGAAATATTCAAATAAATTTCAAAACATTACATATAATTCTCTTGGACAAGTTTTAACAACCAACTTCCAAGGAATGGAAGAAGGATGACTTGGGAAAAATCACTTGCCCTTGCCCATCTTACTATAACCAATCAAGCCCATGCGGACAGCATAATTTCGCATTATAATCACTTAAAATATATAGTTAAAACAAAAAACTAAAGTGGTAGAAAGAGCCTTCCCGAACACTCTTAAGAGGTCTACAAAAATTAAGAGGCCTTTGGCCCAAAACATGCAAAAAGCAAGAGAAGGATTGCAAGCCAAAAGGCCTTGCTAATCCATAATAAACTTCCTACAATTTAAGGAGGGTAACAAGTTAATATTCTTAAAAAACAAGACATACATGAAAATGAATATGAACCTCTTATCTCAAGTCATCCAATTATTAACATATACCTTTACATTAAGACTTAGCTTCCACTAGCATCCATCTCCTAGGGTGTCCTCCTAGTCTCTTCATGCTTAAGACCCAACTCCATTTCTAAGGGCGATATATTCTCCACAAGGATGACTTCCCATTTACTTATAGGGAAAGCCATCAATCCTTGGCTAATGGGAAGGTGACATTTGTCCCTTCCCATGCCTTTGTCTCTCTCTAAAGTCTTCTATGGCTTTTACTTCTTCTTACAAGACCCATGCTCCTTTTTACATGACATGGGGGCAAGTATGGCCCACCCATACTCAGTAAATGCTGCCCCTCTTCCAATGGCATATAGTGATTGCATGAGCTGTCGTCAAAGTCTAAAATTACTCTTATTCATCCCTTTTGGTCAAAGGGCTCTAATTCCAACACAAATTATATAAAAATAATTTTATATGACCCTCCAAAATTGGTTTTTCAAATCCATTCGAGTTTTGCAAAAGGTGACATCATGTTAACTCCCTTTTCACCCTTATGACCTTCTATAGAGTTTAATAAAGACTAAAGGTATGGGTAAAGAGGGTGTAAATAGTGTTATTTGGCATAGAATGTCAAATTAAAAAAAGTGACGAACACAATTTTAAAAGAACAAGCTAGGTGTCAACTAAGGACACAACACAACACATATAGTGAATGGCAAAATCCATAAACAACGTAGTCGAAGATCCCTCACTTGACCATCTGTAGTCCTTCACATCATTGCACACATAAAATTGGTCTATCCTAGGATAGCCAAAGCAATCGAACTTGAAACAATCTCAAGTAACATGTACAAACACGCATTGCATACATAGAATGTCATGTCCCTCTTTTGATTGTGGAGCCATTGAAGACCCTTTGCCTTGATTTGTTTCCCAAGGGCTAAAGGAAAAATAAAGAAGGGAAACACTTTGGGTTTCTTAATAACATTTGTAAGAGTACTTTATTATTATAAAATTCACTTAAGTTGTGGTCTTTTAAGGGTCATGGGCACCCAAGCCACTAAAGTGGATTATAAGGAGTGTTCTTTTAATAATTTGAAAAAGGTCTTCCCTCAAATTGGGACACACCCCTTTGGGGGAGAGTATAAAAGCAAGTGAGGGATCGTGTGAAAAGGTTATGCATATTATGATAATTGAATTTTTAAGTCTAAGCACGAAGCCCTTGACCAAAGACTTGATGATGAAACCCTTCAAGGCCAAGGAAGGTTTAGGGACAAAAACCCTTATTCCTCATCTAGGGCAGCACTAGTTCAAGTGCTATAATTGATCATCAAAGGCAGAATTTACAGTTTGAATCCTTCTTAGGGTGTGGCAATTTATTTGCAAAGTCTGGCAACTAAGTCAAGGAGTGGTGACTTGGTTTGAGGTCATTAGGCAAGGGTTTGAGGCCATTTCCAAGGCAGCAAACAATTATATGTGTTGAAGACCCCTTTCACTAGGGCTGCACTACATTTGGAAGCTTGGAAACCCTTTTCTAGGGTTTGATGTGTCGACATGAGCAATTAATTATTTAATTGCAGTTGGGTGACTTGATTGGGAGGCCCAATTGAGGGTTTGTTAGGCTATTTCAAGCTTAAATAATATTCTAAATTTTCCTATAATTAATTCTATATTTATCCCTATTATTAAGGATATTTTCCAGCATTTTCAGATTGGAGATGAGCATAAAAAATCAGTATTTAATTCGTTGTAATTTTCCTGCATGTGGCGCCAATAAGGCTGAATTGGTCGAATGATTTAATGTCCTAAATTCAATGGAATATTCGTTAAATTGCTGCGAGGGTTTGATAATATTTATTCCAATTTTGTAAGGGTTTCGATTAACTAGGGTTTTCTGTAAAAATCATAAATATATCTTGTGTGGTTAGGGTTTGATCAAAAAAATCAAAATTTCAGAGTTGTCCCGATTTGGGGACATTACATAGAAACATTACACGAATCATATTATTTCAACATATCATATGAAATAATTTTAAATGTTTAATTATTTGCATTTGTAGACAACGTAATATCAATGTAAGAATACAACAATGCAATTTAAATAGGAAAGGCAGAAATTGGGTCTTACAACAAATCATGTGCTTCCATTTTGTCCTTGGAATACCTCATCCTTCACTATATGGATATTCCTTGGTGTCTGTTGATGCAGTGGATTGCACCCGGCGCAGGAGGCCGAGCTCCTGCCTTCCACACGCAACAATGGAAACTCCCCTCTTGCCTGTGGAACCTGCGAAGCTGGAGGGGAGAGTCCCTAGATAAGGGCTAGCTCCCTCTGATGTATCTTTTAGGCCCTGGTTTCTCCTACTGCTAACAAATAAAATGAAAAAAAAGGGGGGGGATGAAAAGGGAGAGAGAGATGCTGAAAACAGAACCTAAGCCTAAAAATGAAAAGGTGATACACCAAAAAAGTTGACCCACCCAGCCCCAATATACACTTTTCACCAAAAAGAAGCGCCCATACACTTCATCTGAAGTGGGAAGCTCTTCTGCAACAGTCAACTAGGGGTTCGTGGAAATACAGGGAGGAAAACACTACCAGAGGCGTCCTCAGACACACTTATGGCAGCCTATTCACAGGCACCTACATTCTCCTAGGAACACTTCTGGCAGACCTGCAGAAAAGAGACTTCACAATGCACTAGACATGTTGTAATCGATTTGTGAGAAGCATGAAAGACAATGACTTAACACAAAATAAGAACATAGACATATACTTTAAAGTGCAAGTCCAGATAGAGGTAAAAATGCTAAGTCCTGATTCAAAGTAAAAACTGGCAGAGTTTTGCCTTGCAAGCCCGAGAGATTTTTGGGCAGAGTTTTGCCTTAAGGATAAGAGAGTTCCCTCCTTCTCAAATGAGAAATTTACAATATATAGAAAGAGGAAAAGAACTTGGCGCCTTTTGGGAAAGACTTTTGGCACTCTTTTTGCAAGCTGGCCCATGTGCGCTCTGAGCCTTGGGAAGAGGGAGCCGTTTGATTGTCGGTTCCTGCTTTGACTTTGGCGTCCCAACCTTAATGAGGAAGCGCAAGTCACGCCTTTTCTCTGCGAACAAACTGCTCTCTTAAGGCATTTGCGCGGCTTGTCTGCTTATAAATGCAAACTAGAGAAAACAAGCCGCGCCGCTTACTATTTGTGCCGTTTGGTGACCATCTGGCAATAACTCGCCTCCTTTTTGCCACTTGGAATGCTTTGTCTCTTTTTGCATCTTGTCTTCTCCCTGCTTTGTCTCCTTCTGGCTCCTTCGGCCCTCAGGGCTATCTTCTAGCGGGTCGCTGCGTTCCTTGGGCTCTTTTCTGGTTGGCGCTCAGGGAATTTAAAGGCAAACGGCTATTTCACTGTCTTAAATTTGACGTCCGCGCACCCGTCATCGTTTGAAAAACAACGGCTAATCTATCTTCTTAAAGTTGACGGCTTCCGGGACGTCACCGTCCTTGGCGAATTCCTTCGGGCCTTTTCCTTTGACTCATCCTTTGTTTTGGACCCTCCCGAAGGGGAAGTGTCCCTTCGGCTCTGGAGAGATGCCCTTCATTTGGCCAGCCGAGAGCCCCCCGCAAGGGCACCTGCCCTTCGGCGGCCTTTGTCTCTTCGGCCTTTTTTGCGGGCTTTTTTCCCGCGGACAAAAAGCCCGCGAGAATTGGCCGCTTTGATTTCCGCAGGTCCTTTTGAGCTCGCGGCCTTCCTCCGAATTCCTTCAGACTTTTTATCTAAAGGAAAAAGTCTGAAAGAATTCAAAACCTTAAGACTTTCTGCGTGTTTTTGAAATCCTTTGGCTACCTTCGAAGTGCTCCCTGCCCTCCGCAAGGGCTTTTGAACTCAGAACTGCCCTCCGCAAGGGCACTTGCCCTTCGGGAGGCTTGAACCTTTCGCGTTGAACCACTCCTTTGAACCAATCCATTGAACCGGTTCAACGGTTCAAACATTTGTTAAAACAAGGCATCGAACCGTTTGATTGAACCTGTCGATAAACTTTGTGTTGAACTTTTCCGATTGAACCAAGGCTTTGAACCGAAGTGTTGAACCAAGCCGATGAACCGACTGAGTGAACCGAGTGATTGAACCATACGATTGAACCGAAACATTGAACCAAGGCATTGAACCAACGCATTGAACCAAGCCGATGAACCGACTGAGTGAACCAAAGCGACGAACTTGCCGATGAACCAAAGCGTTGAACCGGTTCAATGGTTTAACGGTTCAAAGCTGCTAACTCTTTGAAAAATCATGCCGTTGAACCACTCTTCCAACCTTGAGAAAAAGTGACTTTGAACCATTTTAGCTTTCTTTCTTTGTGAATTTCTTTAGACAAGAGTCCGAAGAAGCTTTGTAAAACCTTGCACTCTTCGACTGGTTCTTCATGCGCCAAAATACTCTCCTGCAGAGTTCGTAGAAGTCTCTGCAGAGTCCGTAGAAATTGCAAGACTCGTGCAAAATCAAAAGTATTGGCTCAGAACAGCATAAAAAAAGAAGGGGGACCGATTTTTTGACCTGTTGGGCAAGAAATAGTCAACAACTTGGCGACTCTCAAGGGAAACATGCCTGCTATGCTTAGAGACCAGTTGCCTTGTAGTCCATTGGGCACGGAGTTAGAATGCAGCGTTGAAGAAAGGTTAGCAACAGCCCCAAAGATCCAAGAATCAAACATGAAGCTTTTTACCCCAGACACAAGGGAAAGCACACACAAGACTAAAAACACTACTTGTGCAAACTGCACTTAGGGAAAGCAGGAAAAAAAACTGAAAGCAACTACTATATACAACCAACCAGGTACATCTGCTTCCCTCTTGGATCAAAGGGAAAACTTCTTAAGTCTCCTTCCTGGCAAGGAAACTTATGGTGGCAGACAAGTGGCTGAATGAAATGGAGAGTTGGTGACCCGCTCCTCTTGCCTGCTACCTGGGTTGGCTTGTATCCGAGTGGATCAGATTCAAACATGTTTCCAACATATACGTACTCTGTTTGTTCTTGGAAGCTTGCCTCCTGTTGGTTCTTCATGCTGGTGTATCTCATCAAGAAATCAATCGTTGCTGGCTCATCACCATAAGCCCCTTGATATGCATCATTGACTGGCTTGTTCTCTTCTGCCTCATGCTCGGGTTCCATGGTATGACCATCCTCCTTGATGATTTCAAAGAAAGTATCTTCAGATTCACCAACCTCTTGAAAGGATAAATCTGAAAGTCTGCAGCCCCTTTGCATACGTATTTGAGTCCCAATGCTGCCTTCTCCACTCTTATCCAGCTCATAGCCTCCTTGAAGAATAGTGCGGCCTGCCCCAATGACTTCAAATGAATCATTCAAAACATGAACAAGAGATTGTCCATGCTCCTCCATGACATCTAAGGTGATCTCCTCCTCTTCCTTACTCATGAAGTCTCCCTAGTCAGTCATAAACTAAGCATACTCCTCTTCACTTGCTTCCTTCAAGACAGGTTCCTCCTCGAGAAGGGGTGAAGTGGAAGGCTGACGGACGAACTCATGTGGAAGAGGAGGCAGTCCTTGAACTAGAATCGAATGATTCTCCTCTTTCCATTTGGTCAGCACTTTATCTATATCAGGCGTGGCATGATAGCTCTCTTGGAGGTGTGTGGATGGAGCGTGTTCAGACATGGAATCTGCTACTTGGTCTGAAACGTCCATCACACGATGGCTGAAGAAATTCGCTCTGGACTCCAACTCTGCAATCCACCTGTCTATATCCTCTTGGAAGAGTCTTTCCTGGAGGTCACAATCATCGTCGGGAGTAGGAGCAGCCTCATCTTCCTCAAGGGTTAGAGCAAAACCTTTCTCCTCTTCCTTTCTGCCCCAAGATTCCACTTTTAGCTTCCAACTCATGATCTTGGGATTGGAAACTTCCTCCTGTGAACAGGCAACAACTTTATCCTCTTCAAGGTCCTGAGCTGGTTCATGATGTTCCTTTTTCCAGCTTGGAATTTGGAGATTATGTCGAAAGACTTGAGGAGGCTGGGGAAAATTTGGGAGGGTCTGCTCATGTACAGGAAGAGCTGTCTGAAAAGGGGTGTGATGAAAAGCTAGGCGTACAGGATTAAAGGCAGGATCGATTGATACATTGGATGAGTCAAAATGAGCAAGTGCCATCTGATAGAAAGGATTTGGCACACATGAGGGAGTTTTCTTTGGAATAGGAGGGGGCGCACAAGGCTCGTCAAAATCAGGTTGGGAAAAGGAAACAGGGGATCCTTTTAAAACCTCATGAGAAAAAAGGGGCAGACTTTGGGCCAAAATCACTTGATTTTCGTCTCTCCACTTTACCAACACTTCATCAATATTGAAATCAGCTTGAGGATTGGTAGAAGGGGTATCTTTTGGCGCAGTCTCCCCTACAAGGTTTGAAAACTCCATCTCTCTTTCTCCAAGCAGTCTCATCTTAGCCTCTAATTCCTCAATCCGCTTAGCCAGATTATCCTCATTTTGTACCTCTTGGAGCTCATATGAATCATTATAGAGATGGGGAGTGCATGAAGGTTGCCATAAAATGCAAGAAGCTCCCTGAGGAAGGGTGGGAGGGACTTGAAAAGGACTAACCTCATTTTGTACCTCACACTCTTGGACAATGTCTTTCTCCACCTTGTTGTTCCATGACTCAACCACTTTATTCCAGCTCAAGATATTCGGACTGGGCATCTCCTTTTGGGGTGATGGGGCCACAATGTGAGAGGGTAGTGAGGGTTTGGATTCCACTTCCCTTGCTGCCAAAATAGACTACTGCATTTGAAGATTTGCCAATTCGATCTGTCTATCAAGATTACCTGAAACACAAGACTTACTCTCCTCAACATGATTGGGGAAAGGACTTTGACAGGTTTGACTTGGCTCATAAGCAGGGGTTGTATATGACTGATATGATACTTGGGGCAGCGAGTATGCAGGTTGATAGACTTGGTAAGGCTGCGTCTCATGAATACTCAGCTTCTCTTCCAAAGATGCAATCAAACCACTCACATCCAGCATCTCACTTGTAAGCCTTTGCCAATTGGCTCTTTCAATAGGAGCCCATTCACTCTTAACCTGATCCAGTGCATTTCTCACTTGATGGATGACATGATCAGGAATTTCTTGGCCACATCCCCTTCTGGTGTCAAGATCTATTACATACTTTTCGTATCGCAACAGTGCTCGTTTGAAGGTGGAAACGGGTTGATTGACAAAGAGACTGGGTTGAGTAGAAGTGACACATTGAGAAGACTGGGCATAAGGCTGATAGAGCTTATGACAGAGTTGAGACTGGTCATATTGAACCTGAAAGGATCAACATAAGGCTGGTAAGAATCATAGCCAGACTGGCCAAGGAAAACAGGGTCCATGTCTCTGAACGATGGAATTATACATACCAGAATACTGTTTCTTGATGGCACCAGAAACTGTTTAACCAGTTGATTTAACTCGGAGTCGCCATTGGTGTTGATGCAAAAGCCTCCAAAGGCTGGTCGGTTGAAGAACACACCAAAAATTCTTCAACTCTTTGGACCTAACTTGTCATAGTTGGTCCCACCAGGCGTGCCAAAAACTGTTGACGTAGTGGATTGCACCCGGGGCAGGAGGCCGAGCTCCTGCCTTCCACACGCAACAATGAAAACTCCCCTCTCGCTTGTGGAACCGGTGAAGTTGGAGGGGAGAGTCCCTAGATAAGGGCTAGCTCCCTCTGATGTATCTTTTAGGCCTTGGTTTCTCTTACTGCTAACAAATAAAATGAAAAAAAAGGGGGGGATGAAAAGGGAGAGAGATGCTGAAAACAAAGTCTAAGCCTAAAAATGAAAAGGTGATACACCAAAAAAGTTGACCCACCCAGCCCGAATATACACTTTTCATCAAAAAGAAGCGCCCATACACTTCATCTGAAGTGGGAAGCTCTTTTGCAACAGTCAACTAGGGGTCCGTGGAAATACAGGGAGGAAGACACTACCAGAGGCGTCCTCAGACACACTTATGGCAGCGTATTCACAGGCACCTACATTCCCCTAGGAACACTTCTGGTAGACCTGCAGAAAAGAGACTTCACAATGCACTAGACATGTTGTAATCGAACTATGAGAAGCATGAAAGACAATGACTTAACACAAAAGAAGAACACAGACATATACTTTAAAGTGCAAGTCCAGATAGAGGTAAAAATGCTAAGTCCTGATTCAAGGTAAAAACTGGCAGAGCTCTGCCTTACAAGCCCGAGAGATTTTTGGGCAGAGTTTTGCCTTAAGGCTAAAAGAGTTCCCTCCTTCTCAAATGAGAAATTTACAATATATAGAAAGAGGAAAAGAACTTGGTGCCTTTTGGGAAAGATTTTTGGCACTCTTTTTGCAAGCTGGCCCATGTGCGCTCTGAGCCTTGGGAAGAGGGAGCTGTTTGATTGTTGGTTTCTGCTTTGACTTTGGCGTCCCAACCTTAATGAGGAAGCGCAAGTCACGCCTTTTCTCTGCGAACAAACTGCTCTCTTAAGGCATTTGCGCGGCTTGTCTGCTTATAAATGCAAACTAGAGAAAACAAGCCGCGCCGCTTACTATTTGTGCCGTTTGGTGACCATCTGGCAATAACTCGCCTCCTCTTTGCCACTTGGACTGCTTTGTCTCTTTTTGCATCTTGTCTTCTCCCTGCTTTGTCTCCTTCTGGCTCCTTCGGCCCTCGGGGCTATCTTCTGGCGGGTCACTGCGTTCCTTGGGCTCTTTTCTGGTTGGCGCTCAGGCAATTTAAAGGCAAACGGCTATTTCACTGTCTTAAATTTGACGTCCGCGCACCCGTCATCGTTTGAAAAACAACGGCTAATCTATCTTCTTAAAGTTGATGGCTTCCGGGACGTCACCGTCCTTGGCAAATTCCTTCGGGCCTTTTCCTTTGACTCATCCTTTGTTTTGGACCCTCCCGAAGGGGAAGTGTCCCTTTGGCTTTGGAGAGATGCCCTTCATTTGGCCAGCCGAGAGCCCCCCGCAAGGGCACCTGCCCTTCGGCGGCCTTTGTCTCTTTGGCCTTTTCTGCGGGCTTTTTTCCCGTGGACAAAAAGTCCGCAAGAATTGGCCGCTTTGATTTCCGCAGGTCCTTTTGAGCTCGCGGCCTTCCTCCAAATTCCTTCAGACTTTTTGTCCGAAGGAATTCCTTCAGACAAAAAGTCCGAAAGAATTTAGAACCTTAAAACTTTATACGCGTTTTTGAAATCCTTCGGCGGCCTTCGAAGTGTTCCCTGCCCTACGCAAGGGCTTTTGAACTCAGAATTGCCCTCTGCAAGGCCACTTGCCCTTCGGGAGGCTTGAACCTTTCGTGTTGAATCGCTCCTTTGAACCAACCGTTGAACCAATCCATTGAACCAGTTCAACGGTTCAAACATTTGTTAAAACAAGGCATCAAACCGTTTGATTGAACTTGCCAATGAACTTTGCATTGAACTTTGCCGATTGAACCAAGGCTTTGAACCGAAGCGTTGAACCAAGGCGTTGAACCAAGCCGATGAACCGACTGAGTGAACCGAGTGATTGAACCATCTGATTGAACCAAAACATTGAACCAACGCATTGAACCAAGCCGATGAACCGACTGAGTGAACCAAAGCGACGAACTTGCCGATGAACTTTGCGTTGAACCAAAAAACGTTGAACCAACGCATTAAACCAAGCCGATGAACCAAAGCGTTGAACCGGTTCAATGGTTCAACGGTTCAAAGCTGCTAACTCTTTGAAAGATCATGCCATTGAACCACTCTTCCAACCATGAGAAAAAGTGACTTTGAACCATTTTAGCTCTCTTTCCTGGTGAATTTCTTCAGACAAGAGTCCGAAGAAGTTTTGTAAAACCTTTCACTCTTCGACTGGTTCTTCATGCGCCAAAAGACTCTCATGCAGAGTTCGTAGAAGTCTCTGCAGAGTCCGTAGAAATTGCAAGATTCGTGCAAAATCAAAAGTACTGGCTCAGAACATCATAAAAAAAGAAGGGGGACCGATTTTTTGGCCTGTTGGGCAAAAAATGGTCAACAATGTCACAACACAATTTGTGGAGAATCGGCTGTGGGGCATATTGTGACACCATAAAAGCTATATTAGATAGCCGTGGTGCCACCGTGGGTTGTGTCTTAGTCAGCCTCTAATGATCCTTCCTACATGCTTCGCTCTTTTGGGAAATGATGACATCACCTTTCCATCCTCTCACCCTTGTTTTCTATCTAAGACTATAAATAACCATGGAACAAACCTTAATCTTCATCTTCACTTTGTTGCTGTTTACATATTAAAAAATAATTTGCAAACCATTACTACGCTTCTCGCTTTCACATAACAAGAAGGCTGATTTTGATCATTGTCGAGGTCCACATTCATATAGTCATTCTCCAACACTTGCAATCTGTCTAGGACAGCCTTGCAAGTCATCTCTCATTGCATGTCAGAGCTACCTTACTAACCTTGTGTCTTCTTCCTTTGTTGATCTAGGACTGTCCACTTGGCTACCTGGGACAAGAGTTGTCAAGGAGTTGTTAGACATCTTCTCTAGGATCATCATCACCATCTCTCCTTCATCTTAGACTCGTGACTCAGACATAGGACTCTGAGACTTAGGTAATGTGTCTAACCTCCCTTGGGCCTTTTGAGGTTATTTTCAGCAGAATCACTTTGGAAGGAGATATCCAAAAGTGTTTAGCAGTTTTTCCTTTATTTGCAACTATGCATATTGGATTAGGGTTTATTTATTGATTGTATTGCATTTAGTTTACATATAGGGTTTCAAAATTTTGAAAATTACATTGGCCTAGTGTGATTATTTAGGATTTGGGAATTGAAACAATGCATTATCTAAACCTACCTCTTTATTATAAAAAATAAAATAAAGGAAAAGAAAGTAGAGCTAGAATTCCATTCCACATTTACTTTCATTTCAAGTAGAGCTGACAGAAGGATCTCTTTGGTTGGGACTTACTAACTTTGTTAGACCAAGGATATTTCATTCACCCAAACCCTCGAAACCCTATCTTTTGAAGCCAACCCCTATTATTTTGTGGTTCTTATTCTTTTTCTAAACCTACGTTGAATAAGTTTGAATTAAGGTCCATGCTTCATGTGGTATTACTTTATGATGTCAGTGAATGTCGTTCTTGCTTACTTTTCACTCCATCTTCTTTAACATTACAACTTGTTCAAAGCTTTGGAATTATATGCCCAAGTGATGTGATGCATATTAGGTTTATGGAGTAGTTGGCATATGGTGCACGTAACCTTAAGTTATATTAGGTGAAATGGGTACCATCTGGGTTGTGTTATTAGGTTATATGTGCGTAAGACTATCATTTTATTATTTTTATATTTCGAGATATTTTGTAATGTATCCTTTCTTAAGCATTGTTGAATGGTGTAACCATGGTAGAAAAAACTATAGTTTTTTTATTTCCTTTGGTTGTACATATAAAGTACTTGCTGTTTTAAAGAGTGTGGCTTAAGGTTGAAGCACTCTTCCCAACCTAAACCCCACATCAAAAATTTTATATGAAAGAAGTCTCACATGCTCTGGGACATTTTCTTGAAAAGGATTTTATGTCTGTTTTTCCTTGTTTGTTCTCAAGTTTCTTTTGCTCAAACGCATTTCACATTTTGTTTAACTTCTTTTATTTCGTTATTTTATGAGCAAGGCTGCTAAGTGTGTGACCTTACCTTACGGGTATTCTTTTGAGTATATTGGATGTTTGGGTACATTGGTACCTTGAACCCTCCCTATATCTATTATGTGCATATATTTATGTTGTTATTGACATATTTACATTACTAGTATTATAGTTCATTGTATTAGATAAAAAAGAAACAATTTGGGGTAGTGGGAAAATTATTTGCAGAATCATTTTTTTGTAACACACTAAAAAAGAATTAAAAAAATTCAAACATCCCTCTATTGGCACCAATTTTGAGTCAGACTAGTGCCATAAGAAGATTTTTTCACCTTTTCCAGAAAGTGGTCATAATAGGCATTGTGGGAGATATGATCTCATGAATTTGATCTTGTAGAATTGCCATTTTTCTCTCTAAACCAAAGACCTTTCTTGCAATGTGATTTTCCATTGGCTTAGGTGCCAAATTTGGCTGTTGGCAGCACCATTTGGAAGATAAGTTTGTGCCATTTCCAAAAAAGTGGTCCTAAGAATAATTCTAGCAAAGGATTGATAGAATAGCCTCGAGGGAAAGAGAAACTCTCTTGGTAAGATATTGAAACATTCTTGGCTAAATGGGACAAGGAAGATGAGCATGAAAGAGGCCCAAGTATTTTATTCTCAACCAAAGAAGCTGCAATATTGCTTCTTTGTTCAAAATTAAACATTTTTATGTCTATAGTTCCTACTAGGAGGCATACCTTCATCAATATTGATTTAGAAAATCAGTTGTAGTGTTTGTTGGTTCACAAATAGGCACCCTTTGTTGAGCTGCATTTTTTAATCACATATTATATCAATCCTTCATTCTCAGACACTTAATTAAACAAAGTGCCAAAGGGAGGGGAAGAGAGTCGCTAAGATTGGGTTTGATCTTTTCACTTTGGGTTCTGTTAGACCTAGAGGGGCTTCCCTTACAGCCCTATGATGATATACTAAGAACAATAATGTAATCCTGCAAAGAACCAGTTGACAAATGTAACCCATAATATTCACTAGTCCCATTCATTGTCACTAACATAATGAATACATGTTTGTCAAAGACTTAGTAGATCTAGACTATAACAATAGAAATGTAAAGATAATACATAGCTCATCATAAACAACTCAAAGATTCTTACAAATAACAAAGATGAATAAAGCTATATTTTCAGATAAGGCTCAAGTGAAAATACTAATGATCAATATATATAATTGCAACATGTTTCCAAAAATAGAAATGAAACAATTCAAATAAGTTTGATGTAATTCCTCAGGTCAGTGTCTTGCTATTCCATTGGACATCACGCACTAGATTAAATCACTTGCACACATTTTACAAAGATCTTTCCATTACAATCTTGCAATTTTAAAAAATGAACAACCACATGATACTCTTAAACAACATTTTCCTTACACAAATTTTTCATTGTCATTTAAAGTACTCAAATCTAGTCGTAGGATAATTGTAGTAGCAGATTTAAACAACAAAATACTACCTGGAAATAGTCTTTAATCAAATTGTAGAGTGTAGTACTTGGCTCCTTAAAATAATATCATAATTTATTATACATATATATACAACCACTAAAGCCTTTTCCTAACCTACAAAATCTAAAACATCCATCATCTCTGCATGACTCCAGCCATATGTTGGGTAACCTGAGACAGAGAACAAAACTACTCAGCTATTGAATGTGTGCAAGCAACAAAATTAGAATGGGTAAATGTACTAATAGAACAAAATCATAAAGGGAGATTGGAAACAGATAGGCTTTCTCCATTTATAGACATAAAGTGAATGCAGAAGCCTCTTCTTGTTGCACGTAACAGCTGTCCTCTTCAACATCTTTTACTATATTTCTTTATACCTCTACGTTACCAAAAATATTCTGCCTATACAAAATGCCATGCGGATGTGGTCTTATGATATACCTCATGCATACGTAGTGTACAAGAACATCAGTGTATGACAAACACACAGGTATATTAAAACTGTATGATACCCATAATGGATGCTTTTTACAATATAATATTCAACCTAAATTATTTTACGTGCTGATGCAGAGTACACATACAAACAATGATGCACTACTTATATCAAAACAAAATTCCTTGTTGCAGCATTGCGCCCTTTATACTTTATGCTTGTTTGTCTTCTTTGTTGTCTTTGGGGAAATCAATGAGCAGTTAGTTCCATTCCTGATCATTAGGAGGATTAACCTTGGTATTCTTCTTAATCTCTCCTATAGTGGCATCCCATTTCTTATCATTGAACCCAGTCATATCCTTTATAAATGTCTGCCTTCATTTTCAAATTCACAATTCCTCAAAAAGTGATGTCAAAATCTTTTAATGAGGGCAAATAACTATTGTTGATCTCCTTGCTATATATATATCAATCAAGATCTTTACATCCTTGATCCAATTTGCCTTATTTTTCTATCTTCTAGTCTCTGTGCGGCAGTTGGGTGATCCCTTCTTGATAACAACATCAAGAACATCAATTTTACTTGAAAACCACGCTTGTTATTTTCTCTACTTGAGGATTCAATTATTTTTAATGTGTTGCGGCTAATTGATAAGTCAGAGATGGTTTGTTTCAATTTTTTGGCAGAAGGCCAACTCTTTTCTTCAATTCCTTTGTTATCCATCCAATTTATCTTTGCATTAAGTCGATCAATCAATTCCATCCTACGAAACCATGGAGTTTTGAGTACACATTTTACCAGATTGGGATTTAATCTTTATAGCCTTCTTTATTTACTCCCATAAGGATTTTGTTAACTGCTCAATTTCAACTACCCTTAACCTAATAAAATCAACAATTTTTTTCTTGAAATAATATTTCAATTTCTCCATTTCAGCTTTGAGGGCTTCACTTTCTACTTTGAACAAACTTTTGGCCTCATTTTTTCCAGTTTAATTTTCGATGTCTTGATCTCTTTTGCAATTGACTGACTTTGGAATGAGTTGATGTTGATATTGATGGATCATCAGGAACTACAGGATTGGTCTCCATTGCTTTAGAGACAACAGCTTGAGGTTGAGAAGGTGGCAGTGCTAGTGGTGTGATCCTTAGTTTTTCCATATTGCTCATTGTTACTTCCAATTTGGTTTGTATTTCATCTTTCTTGAACATAGCCCCTCTTAACTCTGTATTTTCCCTTAGCCTCATGTTTTCATCCACAAGCTTCATGTATTGGGCCTTCAATTGCTTAACATTCAAATTATTGTGTCCTGTGTAATCGCAGATTGCCATAGATGATTCTTCAATTCTTCACCCACCATATCACCCACCTTGAGTATAGTTAATTTCCCTCTGAAGTCTTGAGGGGTTAATTGATTCATTTCATTAGTTTATTGTGGGGTGGAGCCACAAACAATGCTACCAGAGTATTTGTATCCACATTGAACTCTTTGCTATGAAAGTACTTAGCAATCTGATCAGACTTGACATCCCACCCAAACACTCTGCTTGTATTGTAAGTTGCATCATTTCATGTAATATCATTACCTGAACAATGTCCCATCCAGGCAGCAACAACCAACCACTGTTCTTTACAACCTCTCTTGCTTGCTCAGGACTGAGGTGGTTGTAATCAATTCCATCTTGGGGATATGTTGTAAAAGTTTTGAATTGGAATTCAAATGTGTCTTCTTGTTCCTTGTCGGTGATTGCTTCTTCCTACACTATAGGTTGTTTTCCCTTGTCATGTTGATGAGTATAAACAACAATTAAATATTGGAATTCTTTAGTCTTGATGAAATCATCATCACTTAGGAACCAGTTAAGTTATTCAATCCTTTGGTCTTCTTACTGCTCTAATTCTGGTAATTTGCTTATTTCAATGTTCTGCTCCTTACCATCTTTGATTTGCTTATGAATCCTCTGAAATACATGATCTCCTTTCTTGTCCCTAGTGTGAGACATACTTATTCATATTTTGGTAGCTTCTAGTATTGATTCACCTACACCTTCCTGATGTGCTTCAATGATTTCAGTCTGTATTTATTCAATGTGCATCTTTCTGAGGCTCTTCTTGTATGACTTGAGGCTGTTGTGTTGCAAGTTCATAATTTATACTTGCTGTACTCTCTACAGGCATTTCTTCATGAACATTTTGGTGTTGCATCCCTTGCTTTTGTGACATAACTAGAATGGACTCCTCTTCTAATTCATCATCTCCAGGCTCTTCTTGTATGACTTGAGGCTGTTGTGTTGCGAGTTCATGATTTATACTTGCTGTACTCTCTACAGACATTTCTTCATGAACATTTTGGTGTTGCATCCCTTGCTTTTGTGACATAACTGGAATCGATTCCTCTTCTAATTCATCATTTCCATATCTATCAGTTGCATGTTTTTCATCCTTAGTGGGATCAATCAATTTGTTAAATTTTGCCAATACTTTCTCCATCCATTTAATGGGATTATCAATACCAGGATATGTCCCTGCATATTGTGGATTTGTTTTCTTCTTCCTCTGCTTGGTCATTTGAAGCCTAACCCACATCAACTTTCTTTCCATGACTTCATCTGAAACCATACAATTTCTGCACAAGTCTTCCATTTCATTATAATCATGAGGGTACCCGCTTCCTCTTGTGGCCTTTTTCTTTCCATTAATGAATCTCTTAGGGTCACACCTTTTTTCCTTATCCTTAAACACGTTTTTGAGATAGAATTTGAAGCAATGATCAAATCACATCTGTGATGGAATGAAATGTCCCCAGTGGTTGCTACAAAGATCAAGAGGCTACGTTTCCCAATTTTAGCAAAATCATCTTCGGCTGAATCAATTCGCTTTATCATTTTCCTAAAACGCAATCCTTAATGGTACATGTAATGGGAGCATGAAAGAAGCTACATCAACTCAATACACACTTATATAAATTCCATCAGGTGTTAACCGCCAATCAATCCAGCTATTGGTAGGGGAAACTTATAGAGCAAACCGTAAAGGCCTTAGAACTTTCATTGAATACAGAGTTTTCACAAAATAATCCTCAAAGATATTGTAATCAGCTTTCTAGAAGTGTTTGTCTAATTGTCTGGTCCAGGCTTGTTCTTGTTTGCGAAAACTTTTACCTGTTTTTGAATCACGTGCCCAATCTCTTACTCCCAAATTTTTGGGCATTTCCTTTTGGTGTACTGCCAAATACATGTGACATAAGTGTGAATAATACTTGAATTTCTTTGGTCCCAAGGTTTTCTTATATTTCACCAATGCAATATAATCATAGGTTACTAGGTGATGATAATGCAAAACATTTTTCAATATAAAAACCCTATCCTTGGTCACCTACATGTCATCCTCTTCGCCAAAAGACTGTGATAACATAGACATAGCATGCTGGAAATAAGGTAAAAACATCACTATATCAAATGGGTCATATATGTCTTCATCCATACACATCTCAATGTAGTGGTTGTCGTTTGAGTCATTCACATGTTTTTGTAACTCGACATTCATGTAAATTCCATGGTTACTCTATGTAACGTCCCTTTTTGGACAAAAAACAACAATTTTGGAAATTTTTGTAAACTTTTCTAGTAAATTTCTGAATTCTGATTTTTATATTCACATGCAAATACTAGACTAGCACATGCAACACTTAATACTGAAAACTCAAATTGTAATATTTATTTCAATCAATGATTACATAAAATAATGTTGAAAACAATTTCAATAGACTGTTGAATGTTTCCCAGCCATACCCTAGGATGCCGAAAAAATAAATCTTGATAAATGAAACCCTTACAATCTGATTTTTCTACAACAGGATGGTTGTACTGATCTGAATGATTGCTTACATAAGGGTAGCACTGTGTAGTTCAGCTCATGGCAGGATTTGTTGACTAGATTTGATGTGTCAACCATTGTGAATACAGGTGCAACAGGCTGGATGCAAAAGTACAGCAGCAGTTAAAGTTTCCCCAAATCAGACCTGCACTGCCTCCCTAAATCCCTACACAACAGTCTCTACTTGAGCGATCTGGGAAATAAATTATGGCAGCCTCTCCTAGGTACGGCAGCCCCGTCCGTACAATAGAAACTCCGTTTGCTGATCCGACAAACCTTCACAAAATTTATGGGAATTGTTAATCACTTCCAAGTTCCAACCAACGGAAAACTGAAAAATTTCTGATTTTTTTGCACAATTGTGATCCCAGTATGGAATCACCTCAATGGGTAAGAGGGTTTTCATCCTCAAACCAAAATCCGAATGGTGAGGGTTTTCGTTCTCACAACTCGTACCAACCATAAAGGTTTTTGTCCTTATGCTGAAAACTGATGAACTGCAAGGCTCAACAAATTGAGAAAATATATTGATCATAAACTTGAATGGATACAAATGAGAGAACTCTCAATATATAGACTCAATTGTTACTTTTAGAGTTAAGGTTACACTTTTAGGTTTAGGGTTTTACTTTTCACTTTTTATTTTATTTACTTTTCCCTTTTCTCACCTTTTTCTTTTATTGCTAATAATAATAAAAGTAATATTAAATTGTCACTTTTTAATAAAATAAAAAGTCACTTTTAGACAATAAAAATAAACATTTAATTATTTTTTACTTTATTTGAAAAGGGGGACATGACATTCTAACACTTTCATGTCTAATTGTTTGATACCAACGGTGGAAGGCCCAAAAATTTCCCTAATACTCTTGGCATTAATGTCTAACAAAACCCTACCCTTTGCATTTTTCACCAATTTGTGTTGTTCATCATAGTGTTCTATTATCCACGATATGATATTAGGATTCTCAAAGCTATTGCGGACTACGATTTTTCCTAGGTTTTAATTCCACACAATGCGTATTGGTTTATCATGTTTAGCTTTGGCCCGTGCGTCGAAGAAGAATTGCCTACCATAAAATTTAAGTGTCAGGTCTCTCTCATGTGCCCTAAAGTCTTCATAAAACTCCGATATGTTTCTATTTTCTTCTTTAACATGGGCTCTCTTTGCATGCCCTTGTGAGGCGAAGAATGTTGTAGGTTCACTAAAAGCTTCAAATACAGTAGCTTCCTTTTAACACCTTCCTTTAATTTGCTAGATGATTATGCCACGATTGAGAAAGGATATGAGTGCAAGATATAAAAATTCTCTTACTTAGAAATCAACAACTGCACAATTGGATTGTAGCTTCTCCTCCCTTGCAACTGCTCTTTGAATTTGTCCAAGGATTTAGATAGTTCAGAATAATTTGTGAAATAACTTCAATTGAAGCCAAGCTTTAAGAATTGCATGGATTCCAACACTATGTAGGGTGGTGCAATTAATTCCCACATTTGGTCATTTCATTATTTAATGACACTTGCATTTTATGGGTGATCTGACTAACACCTTATGAGCGAAGAGACAAAAAAAACCATCTATTAACTTTGTTCTTTTTGGCCTTATGCCTCTAGGTATGACCAAAATGTTCCTTTAGCAACAAATACCCGAAAAGTGATTTCTTTGTGCAAAAACCTTTCTGCCTTTATGCTGGTATTGGCTTTATCCTCATATACATAAATCCGTAAAGGCAAATAAGCCCTTTTAACACGCAATTAGTTTTTTCTCATTCAAATTTAAAGTCTCCTTTCTGATAGAGCTAAGTTTGTAAGGGCAAAGAGCACTTTTTGAAGTCATCTGCTAGTGTTGGATCTATGAGCCTAACCCTTTTCCTTTTATTTATCAAGGGGCGATTAGCCAAATAAAATTTTCCTTTGATTTATGCTTGTCGGCTCTATAGGTCCACATCATATTCTTTTGATACCTCAAGGGCAATCACCCGACAAGCATCTCCATTGTTTTGTCTCTCTTTCGGACTTACAAACTTAGGTTCTTCTCTTTTGAAGTCATATAAGTGATGAAGTTAATAAGAAGAGTCTTCACCCTTTCGCTTTTTGCCTTTGCAATTCTAAACCACTTGTTTTCCCAAGCTCTCACCTAACAAAGCAAAGAAGAATTATTCACATATTTAATTTGTCGGCCTTACGCTTTTAGGTTCTTTCCAATCAAACACTTAAAGGTGATGACCCAAATAACAATCACTTTACAAATTTCATTCTTTGGGCCTTCGCTCATATACTAATTCTTTTCTTATTGCTATATCCAATAAGGTGATGAAGTAACTTTTCTTATTCATTGTGTAATTGTTATTATTAATTCTTATGGGCTTAAGGCATCTTAAAGCAAACACTTAGAGGTGATGATCTGACATTCCCAAGCATTGCATTCTTCCTTTGGCTTTATGTTCTTAACCCCTTTTCTCTTATACAATGAGACTTGTAGAGGCAACAATAACAATTCCATATTATTCCCTTGTTGCCTATAGAGATTTAAATATTTCGATCCCTAGAAATGCTGATTTGACTAATTGAGACATGATTTTCATAATTAGAATCCGTGCCCTTCATATAAACTTTTAACAATGGACATGATAATGCAAATGCAAGTGCTTGGAAGTTTTTGAGTTTGGCATTGAAACCCTAAAATTTCTATGTAGGGCAACTTGAATGCCAACATTGTTCAAGTGAAGAACATAAAATAAAAACAAATAGATGGTAAGAAGGCTATGTTACATGCAGATTATGGACATACATGTATTGCTTTTGAATTTCTATGTTATGCCTATGGATGGTTAAGATATTATTTTTAGATTCTCTTGGTTAAAATCTTTGGGAATTGTCAACCTTAATGTACAAAAGAAATGGATGAAGCTTTTGTACAAGAAAACGAAGGTAACCTTGTGGGGTATGGTACAACATGAGGAACCAATCAAGGTCAAGAAATAAATTGTCTGGTGGTAGTTGGACAAATCCCTACAAGAGCAATAATCTAAAGAAGGGAATGAGGAAGAATTTGAAGAAGAGCCATGGAGAGGACTTAGTTGCTTGTGAAGGATGCTTAAACATTTCACTTACTCAAGAGCCAAAGGGACATGTGGAGATAAAGTTGAAGAGTCAAAAGAAATAAAGCAAGACATCAAGTCTATGAAGGTTGAGGCATATTGGCATCAAAACGACCATTAGAAGCAACAATAATGGAAGCATATTGTGGAGATCAAAGGAACAATAGCTATAGTTATACTAAGTATCAAAGGAACAAGAACTATGGGTATACATGAAATCAAAGAAGCAACAAGTATGGGTATACACAAGGTGAAAGGAGAAAGTTGAAACAACTATGAACATGACATCAAAGGAGCAACAAATGGATCATGGCTTTATGAAAGACCTTCACCAATGAAGATCTTATATGGATGGATGTCCAAGCATGGTACACGATCACATTTCTTTCAAAGTCGTATTATTTGGCTTCTTCACATGTTGCGGGGGCAAAGCATACTAAGGGGGATGGCATCTTATAAACCTATGCCCATGATTTTGTGATGTACATTAGAATTGTGTAGTAGCCTACATGTGGAAGACATGTTAGCTATATTGGTTCAAATGGGTAACTTGTGGGTTAAGGGTTTACCCCACCATAATGTTATAAGGTGTGTGCGTGTGCACGGGCGGACGGGTGCGTGCATGCGCGTTCTCCATATACACCGCCAAGCCCATTCTCATGGCCTACAGCGATGTTGATTCCTATTTCATGGTTTGTGGTATTGCTAAACGTTTTTGCGACAGTCACAGTACCGCCAAGGTCATCAATCCATCTTCACTAGAAATTGCACAGATGTTTCCAGTGGCGTAGTGAAATATGGGAAGATCGGATGTAGCACCAGCCAAACATGCATCACACTGTGTGTGTGTGTGATCTAGGTGGATTCTCCATATACACTGCCAAGCCCATTCTCGTGGCCTACAGTAATGCTGATTCATGTTTTATGGTTTGTGGTATTGCTAAATGTTTTTGTGACGGTCACGGTACCGCCAAGGTCATCAATCCATCTTCACTAGATATTGCACAGATGTTTCCAGTGGCGTAGGGAAATATGGGAAGATTAGATGTGGCGCCAACCAAACATGCATCAAACCTTATGTTATCTTCATAATTGATTTTGTTAGGGTACACATGGTACCGTCAAGTGCCAACAACATTGTTGCCTTCCTTCCTTAGGGGCGAAACCTCCCATATGACACAACGGCTTCATGTCGTTGGATCGAGGGGAAGTGTCCTTGTGGGGTGTAGAGCAATGCCACACGGGCTAGATTTGACCATTACATTCTGATGACCTTCAACCCAACCACTAGAAGATGAAGAGTCACATGGAGGGGCAACTGATTCATCTTCCATAACAGTTATTTAGCCTTCACGGCTTTGTAACACTCTGTAGACATGTCACATATCTACATAGATGGTTGGCATAGCATATCACAGCATAGACGTGGCTTGTAGAAGATAGACTACCATACATCTTTCTCAAGAATGTCATGAACATGATGCACTAATTAATAAATTTTTCTGTTCTAGCTCCATTATCTTTCCTATGCATATTAATCTTGCTTTTGGAAATGCATATAACACATCTAGATTCTAACAGTTTAGAGTGTTATCCCGTGGATATCTCCTGGGATCAAGATCAGTATCCTTAATTATTAGTAGAAAATAGGCTTCTACAGTCCATCAATATATATATATATATATATATATATATATATATAGAACCTGTCTTGAGAGAGGAAACAAGATTTTCTCGATGTTTTGGGTCACAAGATTAGAGTCATCATTAGGATAAGACCCCACCTTAAGGGTGTTCGTTAGATTATATTGAATATTTGGATACATCGGTGTGCTCAATATATCTATTGTGTGTACATCGGTGCGCTCAATATATCTTTTGTGTGTACATTTCTGCTGTAATTGACATGCTTATATAACAGGTATTGTGGTTCATTACAAAACCTTGGACACCTCTTGGACCTCCTTTGAGAATGATCACAAGCAACTGCAGTTGAACTAGAACTTGGAGGGTTTCTAGTCTTAGCAGCTGAAACAACTGTCATAGTAGCCTTTTGACAAGTGTATGGACAATTCCACAATAGGTTCCTATATTCACTCACAGGAATGATGGTATTTGAATGGATTGATTTTGTAATCAGTTGCTTTGCTCCCAAGTGGTATCCAAAGATTGGAATTTGAGTGTTTCTGGTTAGGGTTTGCTGAAATCAAGATAACTAAAAACCAAGGATAAGTACTATGTTTCAATCTATTGCGATATCTGGAGCACAAATATATTCCCCTATTGTATCTCCAATTTCCTAGTACATGCCAAAACTCGAGAGGGAAAGCAAAGAGACACCTAAACTGTAGCAATTATTGGTATTTCCTTCATTGTATTGAAATCAATTGTTCGCTACTTATTCAAAAATCAGGGTTCCCCTGGAATACAATCTCTCTATCCTCTTTGCTAGCAAAGAAAACACTGAAATTCATGCACAGCCGCTGCATGAATTCTATTCATCCTTGGAGTTTACAATTTGTTTTAATCTGTAGTTGCTGAGTTTTCATTGAGGGTCATAGCTCCATGAATTGAAAATCAATGTCTTTTCCTCAAACTACTGTAAGTTTTGTTTGATAGCCTTTACAGGAATTACTGTGGGAATTTACTCCAATTGCTGGTGGCATCAGTTCTTAGTCCTAGAGTTCTGTCCTTGGACAACTGTTGTAGGGAATGAATTTTGCCTGAGAAATCATCTCCAGCAGCACCAATATCATCAGCCTCTATTTTTCTAAAGGAAACTGAAGGGGATGAAGGCAAAACCTCCACTGAAGGCCTTGCTTGAAAATCTATATTTTGGTGCATCTCTTAGAAAGAATTGCAATTCAACACACTTTGGTGGACCTGCCCCTTAGTGTTGGTCAACTTGACTGCTGCATTTGCTGATGTTGATGGCCTGTCATATTTCTTTGGAAGCAGTTAGGAAGGCAGAGTTTTATCAAGGATTTAATATTAATATTTCACAATGCCGTTTTAGTACATGGTGTAGGCTCTGCTTAACCTCATGATCTATCAAGTGAGGCTATTAACTATAAGTTTCTTATTTCAATTATCCTCAGAGATTATATCTAAATTCAGTTTGCAATTTCTTGGCAATAGATTCAAACACCAGAAAGAGGCTACAAACTAGGAAACGTGCATACTTGTGATCTTGTGCCTTAAGTTTTGATGTGCAAATGAGCTTTCTTACATGTACTAAAGTTATTTTCTTGTGATCTTTGTGTGTTTTGTGTCCGCATTTGATTTTTTGGTAGTTAGGATTGTCTTGTAAAGAAATGAAAGTTTAAGAATTCATGAAAAAATAGCTCAGGGAAATACTTTTTGTTTAGTTCTATATATATTTGAATGTACTTGTATATGACGGTTCCTTATGCTTTTAAGTTATGATGGAAGAATATTTTGACAAGAATTCCTTTTTGCAGGAATTTTTAGCCTTGCCAAGATCTGATGCAATCCAGCTGCTTGCACAGTATGATGGAAGTGCTGATGCTGTATTTCAGCAAATATTTACATGAATGTGTTAGTAACATATTTGTTTTGTTCATTCCATTTGTAATCTTAAACATTTATTATTCTTATGTTTGGTCTGTGGAAAATGAAATATCTCCAGCAAAGGCTGATAAATGATCCATTCTTTATGTTTTTTGTTTTTTGTGCCTAATGAAAAAAATGCCTCAAAACATGCTTACCCTTTCCTATTTATGTGGGTCTTTCAGTGCTGGAAGATTCACCATTGTGCTTGTAATATCTTGAGGTAATAGGTGTAGATTATGTACACAATGTTCAATTGCATTATGCTTGTAATATGTTGAGGCAATTGATGTAGATTATGTAAATAATGTTCAATTAATCAGTATGTGTTTCATGAAATGGTAGCTGTCACATTACAATCTTTAAAGACTGCAGAACTTGAGGCTTCAAAATCTCAATCATGTTAGCTGTGGGAAAGTAATGATGGCCTTTATATTATTTAATACGTGACACAGCTTGTATACTGTAAACCGCCTTTATGTTAGTTTCAGAAGGAAATGCTTGGATTTCCAAGTGTATACCTTTTAGGTTAATCAGGAGTAGTTTAGTTTCACTTTAAGTTTAAATTTTAGAACTTCTACGCTTCTTTGTTATTTCAAAGCTGTAGAAGCTCAAACGGCCCAACTCAGTAAAGTCATTATTGCAAACAAATGGACTCAGTGTGCAAAATAAGACTTTCATTGATAAAGAACAATGTTTTGGATAAAAACTGTTAAAGAATTTTTATGTTGACGCATCAGGTCACCAGGCAGAGGAGATTGAGGTTCTCCCTCCCCTGACAAAGGCCCCCCCCATCTAATCTATATATGGTTTGCTCGGCCACCACGTGATCCATCCTCAAGATAAAATGAGGGGTTAGAATTGTGGACTAGAGCTCCTTATGTTGATAACTCCAGTCAAATACATGATGCCAAGTGGGTTCACAAAAGGAGAAAATAATAAATAAACTAGCCATTAGTTGTAACCACTATTTTTTATATTAACTACATATCTCCTAAGGTGAGTGTGCCATTTTTAATTTGCTTATAATGGATCTCCAAGAGTGGCTTAAACCCAAGCCTTCATCTCTATTCAAATTGTGTTTATGATTTCTAATCTCCATTGACTCCCTCGAGCGACGCTTTTGTTTTTTTGAAAAAAATGCTCCACTAAAGCCCACTTGTCATCCTTAAGACCTATTGCCAGCAAAGTTGATTCTAGGAAAGCAAATATAAATATATGATGGCTGGTATGAGCTTTAAAATATAAAGGGTGAAATCATTGCAAGTGGGTTTAATCAAAGTTTAAAAAATCGTACATGGCAGCCCAAAAGTTTGATCCATAGTTGGGACCTAGCAATTACTCGGCAAATTTATCACTACTTTCATAAAATAAACTGAAATAATATGCAAAACACAAAAAAAATGAAATGAATGTAGAGAACACATAAGTATGTATTATTAGTTTTTGAAGAAATAAGAGTACAAGGGTCTAAAATGTCAATTTTAGACCAAAAAAGAGCTCAATGCTCATAGACTAGTCGTCAATGCACCATAAAATCATCTCCAACTTCTCTACTGTGCCCTGGAAGTGGAAGGTAAAAATTCCTCCTTTGGAACATCATCCACAAATATGTCATCCAGATTCTCACCAACCTCTCTCGATGCCTCTCTTTCCTTGCTGCTATCACTTCTTCTGCTTCCCTTCAAATTTGTGACCTCCTCAGTAAACATGGGCTCCTATTGTGCATCCTCAGACTCAACAATCCAATTTGTGTATGGATCAACATCATCCAAGTCAATTGCCTCGTGACTATCTTGCCCTTCCACTTGTTCCACACGAAAACAAAGATTGTACCACACAAAGACAAAGTCATTGAGGTGTTGAGTTGTCAGCGTGTTTCACTTATTTATGTGAATAGCCTGCTCTAATTTCGTTCACATCCAGAAGCGCTACATGGCTGAGACAAAATGCAAATGGCTAACTTCTGAAGATTTTGTGTTTTTGCACCATAATCTTCCCAGCACAAAATCTGCAAAATAGGACATTTATAACTTTGTAAGTCAATTAGACATACATTTATAAAGAAGTAACAAGACTTCAATCAAATGACTCAATCTGAATTTTGTTTATATCTGATTGATTGGTCGTTCTCCTTCGAATGCATAGAGGCAAAGAAAAGAGCCTCCTCTTTGTAGTCTTGTAAATTTGCAACTCATCGATAATTGTCTCTAATGGCTTCGTCAAGGATCATCCTCTCTACGCATGTGTTTAGGCTATCTATGAGTTCCTCATCAACACTAAATGAATAGGCGAAGAAAAACTTGAGTTAAAGCAGTATTGTTGTTGGAGCTGTTTGTTCCATCTCCAATCAATTAGGCACCAAACGAGCTCATATATTTTATTTTACCCGTAATAATTTTCTATGGTCTCCTTGGTGCTATCCATGGCCTCATACAAATACCTCATTGTATTTTTTTCTCTATCAACCAACTATAGAACTCTAACCAGAGGCTTTGTCACCTAAAAAAGAAGTACAATTTAAAATTAAAATCAAGAGCAATTTGATCTATAAAAAGTATGAAAAAATTAAGGATAAATAAAAATTAGTTAAGTTTAAAGTTAACTTGATTACTTCAACTGTGGTCTTTGCAAACACATCATCAAAATCGGTTTTCACGACCCTTTCCCCTTTGGCTTTTCTTCTATAAGGAGACTTCAAGTAACGTGTGCTCACAAACATTCTCTTAAGAGATGTTAGTGTTGTCAATCAGACTCTGCACCCTTGTGAAGGTAGTTTTAAGCCTTCACGGTCTGCTGGAACATGGAAACAATCCGAGGTTGTGGGTGACTTGCTAAGTGGATTGAGTCTCTAGATTATGAGGGCTAACACCCTTAGGTGTATCAATGAGGATCTCTACTCTGTGTTGCGGACTACCATGGAAAATGGAGAAAGAAACTTGAAGGGGAAATCCTACCTAATGACGATGATACCCCAGAATGTTGATCCACCCTACTTGGAACCTTGAACACCAAACAAACAAGGGAAAATGAAGACCTTTGATTTTAATTGATCAATATGCATAAGTATTTCATGAGAAGGTTCGATCCAATGACGAAAACATGAGAGAAAACGATGGAGAGAGGTCTGATACAAGACACTTTACAGCCACCTAACATCCACTTACAGCTTCAGCAAAAGACATTTAAAACACTGAACATGACTTGCATAACATGATAAGCTAGCAACTAGGTAGGAATCAGAATTTGGGAATGGAGAGAAATCTACCACGTATGCAAATTGTTGAATGAATGTACGCTATGCTAGCGTTTGAAATATGAAAGTATAGTCTTTCTATTGATTAAAGAGGTTACACAACTCACCAATGGCAGAGTCTGGTCCTACCAAGAGAGGGATGGATTTTACAAAGCTAAAAATCCATTAATATAGAAAATTACAAAAAGCCAAGAGATTGTCATTGAAAAATAGAGAGGGAGTAAACTTAAACCAACTCAGCGTTTACAAAAGTCTATTTTGTTTTGCATAAAAATTCTTTGAGTTGAAAAAAAAGAAGACAAGCTTTGGATGCATGAAATCTACGAATAGATGTCTTGACTTGAAAACTAATCAACTTTTAAAACAAGAGTAGTCAAATCCACTCGAACTGCTGGAACATTTGAAAGTCTCCCCTTGGCATGAAATCAATGCAAATGCCAAATTAAGAATTACGTTTGAACCACTGGAACGTTTCAAGCTTTGAGACAAACGAGAGTGCATGCAAGGAATTTTTGGTTGTTTGAAACGTGCAACACTTTGTCCGTTCATCATGCAAGACAACTCTATTTTCGAAACTGAAGCGTGCTTGTTTTCTTAAACATGTTCACTTCATTGGAGTCACTCATGTTAATCTGTGCATGATCTTTGTTCATCCTGCCTTTGTCTTTATTCTGTGTTTGTTTTACTTTTTGTTCAGTTCTGGTTCAGTCTTGTTTGTGCTTATGTCTCTGTTCATGCTATTGATCATGCTCAATTCACTTCGTGTTTTCTCTGGCTTTTTCCGTGTTCTGCTTTAATTTGGGATTCAGACTTTATTTTGGTCGGGTCTCTGTGTTTATATTTTCCTGTGCTTGGCATTTTATTCTCTTTTTTGGCCTTTGCTTACGCTTTAGCCTTCAAGCTTTTGTTCCTTGCTTGTGGCCTATGGCGTTCATTCGGCCTTCAGGCTTTTTGATCCGTCCGAATTCCTTCGGGCTTTTTGATCCATCTGAATTCCTTCGAGTTTTTTGATCGAAGGAATTCTTCGGACAAAAAGTCCGAAGGAATTCGTTTCCTTCTGCCTTTGTTTTATTTCTATCGGGCTTTTCCCTGGGTATATCCTCTGTCGGGTCTTTTTCTAAATTCCTCAAACTTTTTGTCCGAAGGAAAAAGTCCGAAGGAATTCCTTTGGACAAAAAGTCCAAAGGAATTCGTCTCCTTTGGCTATCCTTCCCCGAAAGGGAAGTGCCCTTCGAGAACTTTGTTTTTGTCCTTCACTTTATGAAGGTGCCCTCTGCAAGGGCTTCTGCTTCCCAAAAATGCCCTTCGGGATTTTTGATTTGGTCCTTAGTCGCATGGGTACCTTCCGCAAGGGTAAGGTTCTTCAAGAAGTGTCCTTCAGAAGAATGGAAAAGGTCCTCTCGCTGCCAAGTGCCCTCTGCAAGGGTTATTTGTCTTCAAAAGTGCCTTTTGGAACTTTTGAAAGGGCCCTGCCACTGACCAAGTGCCCTCCGCAAGGATAAGGTTCTTCCAGAAGTGCCCTTCGGAAGAATGGAAAAGGTCCTCTATGTGCTTGAAGTGTCCCCCACACAGGCACATACCCTTCGGGAAAATTGTAAACGTCCCTACGCAATGCCCAGATGTCCTCTGCAAAGTCACTTCTCCTTAAAACATACCTTTTGGAAGAATTGTAAAGGCCACCTCGCTACATAAGTGCCCCCCGCAAGGGCAGTTGCCCTTTGGGCTTTTTGAAGGGCACTCGTGTTTTTTGCAATTGTCCTTTGGATGAATTGTTTGTCTTTAGAAACATAAAGTAAACCAACCCGAAGGGTACATACCCTTTGGGACTTTTGAATTGGGCCTTCCCGAAGGGCAGGTGCCCTTCGGGTCTTTTCAACTATGCTTTTCCTTTTCCTTTGGACAAATGTCCGAAGAAGATAAACTTGAACGACTGCCACTTAGTCACTTTTTCGGACTTTTACACAATCTTTTGAGAGCTCTCTGTCGGACAAAATGTCCGAAGAAATAGTCCACCTCTTATAGCCCGAAAAAAATCTTTGGGAAGACAAAATAAATAAATTTACAGCTTGTATGTCTTGGCTTTTGGCTGTACGTGATGCTTAGAAGAGAAAAACCCTTTCAAACTGTTGTAGATGGCCACTTGGGTGGCTGCAAATGCACATTTTAAGAACCCCAAAACTGATTCACAAGACAAACTTGGCACCATAGCAAAGTTTCGAATAGTAGGGGTGACAATTTGCCCTATGGGGGGCAAAATTGTCAACATTTTTGGCGACTTTGCTGGGGAGCATGCCTGCTATGCTAGAGAACTTAGGCCATATAGATGCTATTCGAACTTCCAAATGGTGAACCTGATTTCTGACTGAAAATCTCCCCCTGACTTTGGCTGAAGTAACCTTTCTCCCTCAAAATAGAAGGGAAAACCATGAAAGCAGGGAAACTAACTAAGAAGCAAATGTGCAAACAAGCACTTATTGGACAAAAACTGAAGCAAACTACTGTGCCTGAATAGCACTTGGAGGAAAGCAAAAAAAAACAATGTACATAGAGCTTTGCTCTTCAATAGTAATGTTTCAGATGTATCCCATTGACTGGGATTGGAAGCTCTTGGTTGTCTATCCTGGCAAGTTGGAATGCATTGTGGGATTTACAACTAGAGATCGTGTATGGGCCACTCCAAAGAGAATCAAACTTCGTGTGCCTTCCTGGTTTGGCTCGATCCTCATCCCACTTGAGGACCAAATCTCCTTCATTGAAGCTTCATGAGGAAGCTCCTTTGTCAACGTTCTTTTCACTTATGTCTGATGACTTTCCATGGCTAGCATGGATTGATTTCTTGTCTCTTCCAACTCCATAAGCTCTGCATACCTGATTTTCATAGGTTCATTCTCCAACAACTCAAGTTGATGCAGTAGTTCTAAAGCTGAAAACTCAAGAGAAATAGGTAACCTTGCTTCCTTACCATATACTAGCTTGTATGGAGAGTTGGCTATTGACCTCTTGTAAGTGATCCTATCAGAGCATAGAGCTGACTTCAACTTGAGATGCCATGACCTCTGATTGTCTTCAATAGTCCTTCGTATGACCCTCAAGAGGTTCTTGTTTGTAGATTCAACAAGGCCATTTCCTTGTGGATAATAGTTTGATGAAGTGCTGAGATAAACTCCATGTTGGATAGCCCATTGGCTGATCCTAGATCCCACAAAAGCCATTGCATTGTCAGAAATAATGGTTGAAGGAACTCCAAACCTAGTAAGCAAACCTTCATAGAAATCAAGAACGTTAGTTTCGTTTGCTTCTTGCAATGCAATTGCTTCCGTCCAACGTGTGAAGTAATTCGTCGCTGTTAGAATTTACTTATGCCCTGAACGCAAAGGAGGATTAATGAGACCAATAAAGTCCAATCCCACTGGACAAATCGCTGATCCATTGCAATTCGCTAAAGGGGCAAGGCTGCAAGTTTAACTTTTCCTACAAACATATCACATTGTTTGCACTTCCTAACCCATGTATGGCAATCGCCAAATATAGTAGGCCAATAGTACCCACCTCTCATGAATTTAAGTGCTATAGTTCTTGGGGAAAAGTGTCCACCATGTCCATCATGGAATTCTTCAAGTAATCTTTGAGTTTGGCTTGTTTCCACACACCTTAGTAACAGTCCATTAATATTTTTTTCGAACAAAACACCATCAACAAGCAAGAACGGAATTGATTGCAATCTGAAATACCTTCTTTTTGAAGCACTTGGGTGAGAAGGGTAAAAACCATCTTGCAGATAATTTATCAAATCACGAAACCAGCTGGAAGGTGAGGTGTGAACATCAGTAATTTCTTCATCATTTGACACTAAAACAGCTTCATTAGTTTCTTGCAAAACCTGAGCTAGATGCTCACAAAGTCCTTTCCCTCTAACCGGCTTTGTAACTTTAATTTCCACGTCATATTCCATTACCTTGGTTATTCAACCAGCGCTCTTCTCATTTATGTCTTTGTTCAGAAGAAATTATTTGATGCTTGGATGTATTTTATTATTAGACAAGTGCCTAAATTTTTTCAAAGATCTTATAACTGAAAGGACATGCTTTTCAACAAAAAAATACCTTGTTTCATACTCCTCCAAGCCTTGGCCGTAGAAAGCTATTGGCTGCTCCAAATCTTCATGATTCTGCTGCATAAGAATGCTTGAAATGGTGTCCACATTAGCATACGTATACATAATGAAATCTTTCATAAAATCTGGATTTTAAAACGTAGGAGCACTTGTTATGGCTTTCTTAACATCTTCAAACCCTTTTACTCCTTGGACCAGCTGAAGTTTTGATTTTTCTTTAGCATGGTTGTAAGTGGTTTAGCTACAGTAGCGAAATTTGAAATGTATCTCTTTATAAAGTTGATTTTTTCAAAGAAACTTTGCAAAGCCTTTTTTCTCTTAGGCAAGGAGAATGCAAGAATGGATTGAATCCTTTCAGAATCTATGTTTAAACCATGCTTTGAAACAACATATCCAAGAAGCTTACCTTCATGAACTGAAAATACACACTTCTTGGAATTTAGAGATATCCCAAATTGCCTACACTTTTCAAAAATTTGTTTGAGATGAACCATGTGATTTTCTGCATCTTTTGAAAACACTGTTATATCATCCAAATAAACTAGCACAAACCTGTTAAGAAGGTCTTGGAAGGCCATATCGATGGTTCTCTGAAAGGTTGCTCCAACATTAGACAAACCAAATGGCATCTTTCTGTATGCAAATGTCCCCCACTTAGCTGTGCACGTTGTCTTGAATCGGTCTTCTTCTTTGACCAAAATTTGATTGTAACCACTATATCCATCCAACAAGGAAAACCTCTTTGAAACTGCAACAAGCTGTAAAATTTGTTCCATTGATGGCAATGGATAGTGGTCTTTAAGTGAAGCCCTGTTTAAATCACGGAAATCAACACAAATGAATCTCACCATTTTTTTTCGTACTGGAACGAGGTTTGCCATCCAAGTTGAGTGCTTGATTGGAAATATAATAGTTAATTCTATGAGCTTGTGAAGCTCAGTTCTCATCAAAGGCTCAAGCTTTGGATTGATTGGCCTCTGTCTTTGTATCACTAGTTTAGTTTCTTTTTCTAACTCAATGGTGTGTTTAGCTAAACTTGGATCAAAACTTTTGAGATCATTATATTGTCATGCAAATATATCAATGAAACTTGTGTATAAATCAATGAAAGCTTTCTTTTGTGGAGTGCATACCTTGCCCAATCTCAAAATTTTACCAGCTGCAATCTCTACATTGACATAGTGCTCTTCCTTTGTTGACAAGGATGATTTCTCCTTCCTTAGCTCATCATCTTCACTGAAAATATTTTCAAGAGTGACCAATCCCTTGGGTAGCCTATTCGTTTTCAGTTGTACAATCTGATCACCATATTGTTGTAAGTGTTTCCACTGATTTCTTGAAGAAAACTCAGCTTCTTCTTACAAAAATCTCACAATTTGATTGTCATTTTCAAACACCTGTCAATTCTAATGGTTATCCGGAACACAAGGCCTTACAACTACCTTTATATGTGACTAAAAATTGTCACTTTTTACATCAGTTTGAATGTTAAATTGTGCCCCAACAGTGGCCAACCTATCAGCATGTTTATTCCTATCTCTTGGTATTGCTTGAATATTAAAACCCTGAAAATCTTCAAGTAAATCCCAAACTCTGTCTGTAAGATTTAGACAACGGATTCTTGCATACATTCAAACCTCTTACTTGGTGGACTACAAATTCACTATCTCCAAACACTTGCAAACAATTGACTTTCATCTTCCTAGCCCACTGCAAACCGTGAACTAGTGCTTCATATTCAACAACGTTATTTGAACAACGAAACTGAAATTTAATAGAGGATAAATACCTTGGTTTTATAGGAGAAATTAACATCATTCCAGCTCCGGTTCCATGCTTATTTCTTGATCTATTGCCACAAGTCTTCATTAAATTCGTCTTCTTTGACCATGGCTGGAATTGGTGCATCGTTCTCATGAAGACAATATATACCAAGACCTTCCTCTTCAATCAGTTTGTAGGGATCATGCTCATGCAAGGTAGAAGCCCACTCATCAAGAAACAAATCTGGAACTCCATCCAAAGGTGAGTCCTTTTCTACATCACTAGTTTGTAATATTTCGTCTGAGATGATACAATTTGCATTGACAACACTTGGCATATAAGGCTCCATATGAAAACGTGCAATAGGCTCTGAATGAATTGTTACTTTTGTACCATACCTGGTTCTGAATGGCAAATAGGTCCAATTAACTGATAAATATCTTTCAATCTTTGAGGTGAAGTCCCTTGAAAGGCACATAGCGAAATAAGGAGGCAAATCCACCACTACAACATCCTACTAAATGGTAATGTTAGGACAAACATGTAATATCAATTTTAAATCTTTGATAATGCCTATCGTCTTGGCTGGTGAACCATCCAACTCCAATACACCTTTTAGTATTTGGCTCATAAACAAAGCCGAGCTTGTCTACAATCTGTTTAAACATTACTATACTGCTAGCTTCACTATCCACCATACAATTATGAACCAAATATCACCCACTATCAAAGAAAGATAAAAAAGAAGAGTTTTCTTTGATTTTACCTCAGTTTTGTCCACCTTTGACATCTTATCTCCTTGTTGTACTTGTTGCTTAGTTGGTTGATCCAAATTTGTTAAGACAACGCTTTGTTTCTCAACCGGTTTTGAAGACAATTCAAGAGCTGAAAGTTGTTGAATGAATTTATCCTTTTGCCCTGGAATTGAAAGAGAATCTCACATGCTAATGCTGATGTTAGACTTCTTCATTTGATCTACAATACTGAACTGAGATGCACTAACATTTGATTGCACTTTGAGGCACTTGTTCATGAATTAAAGATATTTGCTGCACTTTACTAACCCCTATATTCTGATTTTTTTGTGTTGTGGGGGCAGCAAGCTGCTCGTTTGTACTTTTAGCAACAATACTAGGAGTACTTGAAGTATTTGCTACCGCTTGGGCTTCATCAACAATGTTTCTTTTAGTTCTCTGATAGGTTATAGCTACAACTTGACTACTTGAATTGTTAGTTTTAACATCCTGAGTAAAAGCAACATGATCATCGACCTGTCAATTTACATTAATATCATGCCCTTAAACTTGATGAGTCTCTCCTTGTGATGTCAAACTTATATCTTGATATTGACCTCTTTGAAAAGAGAACTCTTCTTGTGTCATCTATGGCATGGTGATGTTCTGTGATACCAAGGCTTGGTTTTGAGCATCATTGAGATTTGAGTGCTGCCAACTTGAATCCTGCACCAAATTATTTTGAGATGGGGTTGGAATAATGGATTTTGAAGTGAAAGGAGCATTCGGATCAAGAGCAACATATGGCTTAGCTGGAGTTATGGTTCCTTGTGCTTGATAGAGTGATCTATTTTCTCTCAAACCCTGATAGGAGACCTTTGATCTTTGAAGGATTGATAGTTCTGATTTTATTGTTGATAGGACCTATTTGACTTGAATTGTTGCCTTTTGAGCTATACTTTTTCATTTTCAAAGATTGTAGCAAACTTTTCAACTCTTCTATCTCATTAGCTTGACTAGTAGGGGCTGCAATAGGAACTTGAGGTGCTGGAATTGGAGCCAAAGATGAAATTTGAGGAACTTGAGGGGCTGGTATAGAACTTATTTCTTAAAATATGGGCATTGGAGGTCTTAGAGAAAGCTTTCCTGCTTGTATCCAACTATTTTCTGTCCTTATTGCAACTTCATAAGCATCTGGCAAAGTAGTACCACCCATTGACTGTATCATCACACTAATGTCAGAATTAAGAGCTTTCAAAAAATACAGAAATGTATATTCAAGGGATGGCTTAATCAGAGCTAATATCTCGGTCCATGTCTTCTGGAATCTGAGATTAAAATTGGACATGAACTCGAGCTCTTTGTATGGCAGTTAATTGCTCAACTAAAAATAAGTGATCATATTTGTTTTCAAATTGTTTGACTAAGGCTGCACCCAATTCATCTCAGGTGGAAATGGATCTAAGTGGGAGGGTTCTATACCACTGTAATGCTTTTCTTTTGAAAGAAGCAACAAGCAATTTAATAGCAACATTATCCTCAACAACATTATGAATTAAACAAAGATTACCCACAACCTGGATATGCTCAATAGGGGTTGTTTGATTTTCTCCTGAAAAGAATGGAATACTTTTGAGGGAAGATACATGAATGCCATTTAACTGTGCTAGATTCAATGGACTTCCCTATTGAATGGAGCAAACACTTGATTTCTAATGGCCATCTGGATAATGGGGATTACATTGTTTAGAACGATAGGATGAAGGGGAGGTAAATATTCTCTTTGAGGATATGGATTGGCCTTCCTAGACCTTGCTCTTTTAGAAGTTACAAATTCAAAAGGAATACCTTTACTCGCTGATCTTGTGGTAACCTTTGGCATGAACGGATTCCCTGAATGATGCTATGAACTCTGCAAGTGGATGTAGATGAATATCCTCTGTTGTTGTGAAAAATCTTCAGATTTGCAAAGAACTTTTTTGTGGTCCCATCGAGCATGCTAAAAACTGTTGTCAATTAGATCTTGCACCCTTGTAAAGGTAGTTTTAAGCCTTCACGGTCTGCTGGAACATGGAAACAATCCGAGGTTGTGGGTGACCTACTAAGTGGATTGAGTCTCGAGATTATGAGGGCTAGCTCCCTTAGGTGTATCAATAAGGATCTCTACTCTGTGTTGTGGACTACCATGGAAAAGGGAGAAAGAAACTTGAAGGGAAAATCCTACCTAAAGACGGTGATACACCAAAATGTTGATCCACCCTACTTGGAACCTTGAACACTGAACAAACAAGAGAAAATGAAGACCTTTGATTTCAATTGATCAATATGCATAAGTATTTCATGAGAAGGTTCGATCCAATGACAAATGTGAGGGAAAACGATGGAGAGAGGTCTGATACAAGACACTTTACAACCATGTAACATCCACTTACAGTTTCAACAAAAGACATTTAAAACACTGAACATGACTTGCATAACATGATAAGCTAGCAACTAGGTAGGAATCGGAATTTGGGAAGGGAGAGAAATCTACCACGTATGCAAATTGCTGAATGAATGTACACTATGCTAGCATTTAAAATCTGAAAGTATAGTCCTATTGATTAAAGAGGTTACACAACTCAGTCCTACCAAGAGCGAGATGGATTTTACAAGGTTGAAAAGCCATTAATATAGAAAATTACAAAAAACCAATAGATTGGCGTTGGAAAATAGAGAGGGAGTAAACTCAAACCAACTCAGCCTTTACAAAAGTCTATTTTGTTTTGCATGAAAATTTCTTGCGTTGAAAAAGAAGAAGACGACAAGTTTTGGATACATGAAATCTACAAATAGATGTCTTGACTTGAAAACCAGTCAACTCTAAAACAAGAGTAATCAAATCCACTGGAACTGCTGGAACATTTGAAAGTCTCCCCTTTGCATGAAATCAATGCAAATGCCAAATTAAGAATTATGTTTGAACGGCTGGAACGTTTCAAGCTTTGAGACAAACGAGAGTGCGTGCATGGAATTTCAGGCTGTTTGAAACGTTCAACACTTTGCCCGTTCATCATGCAAAACAACTCTATTTTTAGAACTGAAGCATGCTTGTTTTCTTAAACGTGTTCACTTCGTTGGAGTCACTCACGTTAGTCTGTGCATTATCTTTGTTCATCCTGTCTTTGTCTTTATTTTGTGTTTGTTTTATTTTTTGTTCAGTTTTGGTTCAGTCCTGTTTGTGCTTGTCTCTATTCATGCTATTGATCATGCTCAGTTCACTTCGTGTTTTCTCTGGCTTTTTTCATGTTCTGCTTTAATTCGGGATTCGGGCTTTATTTTCCTCGGGCCTCTGTGTTTATATTTTCCTGTGCTTGGCATTTTCTTCTCTTTTTTTGCTTTTTCTTACGCTTTATAAAGCCTTCGGGCTTTTGTTCCTTGCTTGTGGCCTATGGCGTTCATTCGGCCTTCGGGCTTTTTGATCCGTCTGAATTCCTTAGGACTTTTTGTCCGAAGGAATTCGTTTCCTTCTGCCTTTGTTTTATTTCTATCGGGATTTTCCCCGGGTATATCCTCCGTTGGGTCTTTTTGTGAATTCCTTCGGACAAAAAGTCTGAAGGAATTCGTCTCCTTTGGCTATCCTTCCCCAAAGGGGAAGTGCCCTTCGGGAACTTTGTTTTTGTCCTTCGCTTTATGAAGGTGCCCTCTGCAAAAGCTTCTACTTCCCAAAAATGCCCTTCGGGCTTTTTGATTTGGTCCTTTTAGTCGCTTGGGTACCTTCCGCAAGGGTAAGGTTCTTCCAGAAGTGCCCTTTGGAAGAATGGAAAAGGTCCTCTTGCCGCCAAGTGCCCTCCGCAAGGGCTATTCGTCCTCAAAAGTGCATTTCGAAACTTTTGAAAGGGACCTGCCACCGACCAAGTGCCCTCCACAAGGGTAAGGTTCTTCCAGAAGTGCCCTTCGGAAGACTGGAAAAGGTCATCTTCGTGCTTGAAGTGTCCCCCACAAGGGCACATACCCTTTGGTGAAGTTGTAAACCTCCCTACGCAACGCCCAGATGTCCTCCGCGAAGTCACTTCTCCTTAAAACATACCTTTCGAAAGAATTTTAAAGGCCATCTCGCTACATAAGTGCCCCCCGTAAGGGCAGTTGCCCTTCGGGCTTTTTGAAGGATGCCCGGGCTTTTTGAAAGGCACTCGGCTTTTTTGAAATTGTCCTTCAGATGAATTGTCTGTGTCTTTAGAAACATAAAGTGAACCAACTCGAAGGTTACATACCCTTTGGGACTTTTGAATTGCACCTTCCCGAAGGGCAGGTGCCCTTCGGGTCTTTTCAACTATGCTTTTCCTTTTCCTTCTCCTTTAGACAAAAGTCCGAAGAAAATAAACTTGAACGACTGCCACTTAGTCATTTTTTCGGAATTTTACATAGTCCTTCAAGAGCTCTTTCTCTCGAACAAAATGTCCGAAGAAATACTCCACCTCTTATAGCCCAAAAAAAATCCTTGGGAAGACAAAATAAATAAACTTACAGCTTGTATGTCTTGGCTTTTGGCTGTACGTGATGCTTAGAAGAGGAGAAAAACCCTTTCAAACTGCTGTAGATGGCCACTTGGGTAGCTGCAAATGCACATTTTAAGAACCCCAAAACTGATTCACAAGACAAACTTGGCACCATAGCAAAGTTCCAAATAGTAGGGGTGACAATTTGCCCTGTAGGGGGCAAAATTGTCAACAATTATTGAGACTGCAATGTCATGAAGTTTGTGGCAATTCGTGCGGCCCCTGGTCGCACAAGCTCCTTTTGTGGTGTGTTCTCTCATCAAATTTGGCACCCAAAGATGATTTTAGATGTATTTTGTAATATTTCTCCCCTCTTTAACCACATTTTTAACCTATTTCATCTTCCCTATGTCCTCAAATAAGAGATCTATGCAATGGGCCGAGCAAGGGCTCCAAAAAAGTGAAGAGTGTCTCTCCTCAAGAAGTCTCCTTGCTGCTACATACATTGTTGCATTGTCAGTCACGACTTAGATGATGTTCTCCATATCCATTTCCATGACCACTTCGTCAAACATATCACACAAAGAGTTAGCATTTTTCCCTTAGTGGGAGGCATCAATAGACTTCAAGAACACCAAGTGCCCACTTGAAGCCACTAGAAAGTTAATCAAGGTGCAGTTCCTTCCTTTTGTCCACCCATCAGATATAATGTTGCAGTGTTTTTTGTGCCATATTATTTTTTTGCTCATCTACAATAATTTGTGTATTTTTTATGGTGTCCAACAATGGGTCTCTCAAATCATGAGTAGGGGCCTTGAACCCCTTTCCAACAACGGTCAATGCGGTCGCCAAATCATCCCAATAGGGGTTTTTTGCCATATTGAATGTTGTTGTACCAGATGTTTGCCATAGCTATCCTTGCTTCATTTTGCAATTCTCGGTTCCAAGCCATACCTTTGAGTGAAGGTTGTGCCCTAGGGGTATATCGAGAGTCAAAAAAACCATGTCTAGGTGAACTCGAACTATCTCTAGTAGATGATCCCCATCCCCAAACTACCCTTTGGGCAACAGCAGAGCCAAAGGCCCCTAAGTCATCAGAATCAACTATCCTTGCTCCCCTATTCATCATCGCTGTAAGTGCTTTAACATTCATTTTTTTTTCCTCCTCATAGGCAACAAGGATAGTAGCCATCTCTCTTTAAGCCTCAAGGGGTGCTTTGTCGCATAGATGCACCTCATTCCCTGGAATTCGTGTTATTATGGTGTTTGAAGCGATTGACGCTTGCACTCATCTTAAGTCCACAATAATTGCATATGACAAAGTTGTTCTTTCGGCCGTCATGGCAATGCTTCCATGTAGGGTCATCATACTTCTAGGCCTACAAGAACCAAAGGCCATTTTTGAAGTTGAAAACTTGAAAGTTGAAGTCCTATAAAACAAACTTAAAAACAAAATGAAACCCTAGGTTGTAGCAGCTGGAAGCCTAGAAGTAGGAAGAAAATAAGGAAAAAAATTAAAAATTAAACCCTAAAATTTAAATGCAGCCAATATTCTTACCTATCAGTGATAACTTTTGGACAATGACCATTTTTGCTTCCTTCTCTCTTGTTAGAAGGTTGTGGACATAATAATATGTATAGCTTTTTGGCATTTGGACAGTTTATGGTGTTAATCCCACTTCCCACAATATGAAATAGCTTTGCCTTTGGCTATCAAATTTATGATAATGTTGAGTTCGAGGGGTTTCTAATCCTCTTATTGGTGAAGTTGGGATGCATGTTTGGACATCTGGTCACGAAATACAAAGGAATGCTATATCCTGCCTAGGAAAGTCAGATTTGTCCCTTGAGACTGATCCAACCTCTGTATCAAAACCTATGGGCACCCTGCCATTCGCAATTGCGGGCTGTGATTCTCGATTCTCCATGTGATGTATGCACTTGTAGGCTGTGATTCGTTTGACCAATGATAAAATTTCTGGCAGAAACTTGCAAAGCAGAAAATTATGATACAAAAACAGCAGAATGAAGTATTTTTTCACCCTGAATGTTATGTTTTTCCACTTGTTGGGTCAAGGACAGTTCCCTGTGGTTTTCGGCGAATAACTGCAGTTAGTTACTCACCGAAAACCATGGGTAACTGGCCTTGACCCACATGCAGTAAGTTGGCCGGAAAACTGACTGTTAAAAATAATCTGGGTACCTGTAAAAAGCCGATGGATACCCACGAGTTTTAATAGTGGCTGTATAATTACTGGACCAATAACTTCTCATGCTTACTACAAGCATGGTTCTTATTCATATCTGGTGAGGGGTTGCAGGGTCCCAATTCTAGGATTACATTGCAAACCTTGTAGAGAATAGACGAAAGATCAATGTTTGATTGAATTTTGGTTTATCATTCATAAGTGTATGACCTATATTACATAAACGTAGAGATGCGAATACTCATGATCAATATCCAGATTACTGGAATCACTTGCATGACACCCCCCCAACCCCTCCCCTGTTTGCTTCGGGGTGTGCCTAACATCGTTGCACAAGGTTGTGAAGATAAAGAGACATTTCATTTTATATTCTTTTTGTTTACTATGAGATTCTGGGAGGTATGACTGTTTGTTCATAGTCAGGAACCTCTTCATTTCAATCTGTGTTCTAGTATCCTGATCAGAGATGTTAGGTCTCATTGCTTAAAGAGACAGCAGCGCTCAGAGAAGAGACATTGATGAAGTTCCTATAGTTCCATGGGATTAATTGTATACCTCCTTATACCCATTTTTGTTAGTGGGGGCATCAAGTGCATGTTTCTACAGATATTGGCGGGGGCAATAAAACACCCAATAGATAGTGCCCTAAAATTAGAGTTGTTCCTAGACCGACTTATTTTGTTAGATCCAGAATAGTGTCTGCTACTTATCGTGTTCATTCCAAATCCCATAACCAGAGACACATCACTAAATTACTTCCACAAGTCTATGGTCTTGGAAAGCAGGAGTCTCCTCCACTGTGCTTTCCCAGGTTGTGCCATTGACTCCTCTCAATTGAGCCCCATCATAGATGAATATCTTAGATCCACTACTACAGTTTCATCAGGTGTGGACAAGGGATTTTATTCCAATTCCCTCTTATGTGGGAATCACTTACTATAAGGCTTTATAGATTGAGGGTTACTTAGAGAAATGTGCATTGTTTGCTGGAATCTACTCTTGTTAAGTTTATTGTAGGTTTTATGTCTTTCCACAAACCCTTTCTAGTATTGTCGGCAGGAGTTGCTTTAGATCTGTACTATTTTTGTTGACTGTACTTGTGAATTTTATAAACCTATATTTGTCTTTTGTAGACAATAAAATAATCCCTTTTTATCTCTTTCATTCTAAACAGACAGTTTAGCACACATTATTTAGCTATCCTGACTTCATGGAAAGACCCTGCTGTGTATATTTGTTATGGTTGTATGGTTAGGGCATATCCAAAAGGTGAAAACGAGTTTTATACAATATATTTTATTTCTTAGAAGTGCATTAACCCCGTATCTTTGAAATGTGGACAAGCTAGCCAAAAAAAGGACAAGGCTACGAGTTGAGTGCATTTTTTAAAGAAATTTGAAGAGCGTCTTTTGGTATAAAAATAAATTATTAATATATGAAAAATATTTTTCCTTGACACAAAGGTCCAACTTTAATCAAGAGATACTTTTCTTACAAGTCAATCTTCTGTTTATCTTTTTGTATGTGATGTCAACCCACAAAGAATCAAACTAGAAAATTATATAAATGTTTCAAAGTTATATTCTATATAGCTACAACTGGAGTGCATTTTTTATTGGATATCTTAATTATCTAATTTCAATTTCATTGCTAATTTTTATTATTATTGTACATAGGGGTTTATGAGGCATTTCGAGGGATTATTTTGCTATGCCAACTTGTCTTACATTTTGCTTATATATCTATGGTGTGTACAAATTTAACACACTGAATTTTCAACATTCTAAACTATCATAAACATTATCTTTTCTCTCGTTTTGGTTTATGGGTAACTTGTTTTCTGGATTTCGGGCCACCTTTTTTAAATATTGTTAGCTGTTTGTTGAGGTTTACCATTTAAGTCTTAATTGTTTCCTTAATTTTTGTAATACAGTGCTGGATCTCTTGAAGGACATGAATTGGGCTTTAAACACTCATTAATGTGATGCTGATTATTCTACCATAATTTGTGAGGCATTTTCTTAAATATTATAAAAAATTGTTGCAAAGATTTATAATTAGTATTCATATTACATTATTTTCTTTAAATTCCTTGGCGAGCATATGCTTGAAGTGCCATTTTTACTCACAATGTTCTTGAAATATATACACTTGTCCCACTTTTTTGTTTTCCTTTTTTAAATCTGTTGGAGATGCATATGTGCTTTGTGGGCCTCAAACTTCTTTGTCATTATAACTTAGAACATGGTGTTATTGACATCCTTGTGATAGTTCCCTATACCATTCCTAAATAGCCTATATCATATTATGTATACTATAAGTTGTATATATAGGGCCAGATTCATTTTATTTGATTTCTTTGAATGCTAAAAAATTTAATGAAAAATGCAGAGCTTCTTGCATTGTTTGAAGTGACATTGTGCTAAATGTAGATGGTATGAAGTTTGAGCAATTGAAGATGGCCGTGTTCCACTCAAGGAAATTTATTTGTGCAAGTTAAAAATGATGATCGTTTGAAGTTGTGGGTGGTGCTCTTCTATGGTTTTGGATGTAGATTTACATTATTTTTATGATAGGTAATTGAGAGTTGTGAGGTGTCTCACCATTTATTATAAAAATTGAAAGATGAAAAATCAATCCAAGAAAAACCCAAGAGTACCATCCCACCTAAAAACCTAAGAGAACCAAATATATTTTTTAAATGCAAACCACCAGAGAAGCAACATCATCTGTATTAGAGACATCCTTAATAATGAATAGTAAGCGCCCTCCTTTTCATGTGGGAAAGGAGAGCCACCATGGTCCATTATGTGCCCTCATCAATGGAATTCATAGCATCTAGGTGCAGACTTTGTGCTTTTGTCTTTCTTCCTTTGTGCTTTGGAGTTCCACAATTTGCTTCCGATATCAATGATTATTTTTGAGAGATTGTTAAAATTTCTCTTGAATCCAAGTGCCCATCTTCCTTCTCCTCAGAAAAGGGTTCCCCCAAATCTTGATTGATGTCGAAATTATGTTGTTTCAGCGCCTCTCTTGCTAGTGCTTTAACTATACTTGTTAAAGCACTAGCAAGAGAGGCGCTTCCCTTGGGTTCTCAACCCTCTATGCCTTGGCACCACCATTGTTGCATGGTGAGCCAAACACGGGGCATTCACTTGATGGCAAAATGTCCTTAGTTTACAGAAGATTTGTGCCCATCCTCAAGGAAATGTCATCACAAATTGGGGAATGTGAGGAAGAGTATAAATTTCCAACTAGTGCAACAAGAGTCCACTTCAGTGACGTTGGAGACCTAGCCATCTTGTGAGCTAGACACATGGCAATTTTATGCCCAATTTTAATGCACCTGAAGCATCTAAAACATTGTCCTTCAAAATGCACATGCTTCAACCATATCCCATATTGTGAAGAGATCGTAGTTCCTTGGGTCATCAGTTTTGGGACATTCATAAGAATACAAACCCTAGCAAATAGAGATTGAGATCCATTTGCTTCACAAATGACTTGACCTTGTCTGCCAACTGCTTGATCCTTTCCAAGTTTCTAAAGCCCGAAGGAAGATTGTAGAAATGAATCCAAATGGGAATTTTATCAATGGCTTCCATGGCTGTCTCAAAAAAAGGTTTCCAAGTGCATAAACACAAATCCACCCTACCACGAAACCAAGGGCCCTTTTTCCATTCAAAGTCATGGTCCTCTAAAAAGTGAAATTTGATGAGAAAGAAGCCATTTGCAAGCAAGGTCACCAAAGGGCATGACATGTCCTTCCTAATGTTGCCCATCTGTTGGAAAATCTATCTAATCGTACGTCTTTTTGCCCACCAAAGAACATCTCATCTCTTGTGCGAATGGATTCTCATCATCTTATTAAGTGTTATTGAGCTTCGCAAAAATGGTGTTGTGGTTTGAGATGAAAGGTTGGAGGCCCATCTGCAATCTGGTTAATTGCAATTTGCAGTTGAAATTTAACATTGGTATTCCCTTACTCTTTTGTACTTCACTGGGCAAGAAATCGAAGGACAAAAAACCGATTAAGTGGCGGATTGGGCGTGAGGGTTTAAACGCAGACTGAGCGGTGGACTAGGCGTGAGGGTTTGAACACAGACTGAGTGACGGACTAGGTGTGAGGGTTTGAACGTAGACTAAGCGATGGACTGGGCGCAAGGGTTTCAAGCTGACTGTTTACAACGGACTGAGAGGACGGGTTAGACAACACTGAGGGACTGGTGGTAGAGGATTGGCAAAAGGACGGGTAGTACGGAATCTAAACGAAAGAAAACAACAAACCACAGGCCCCATAGCTGACTTTTTACAAGTATGAGGCCTATAAAACCTCTTTTAATAATCTCTACATAGTATATTTGCTTTTAGACTGCCTCAAGGATACACAACAATACAAGTTATGAAAGTAGGGTATGGGTATTTAATTGAATCAAGTTGACAAAACCCTAGTAAGGTCAACGCAATTAAATCTCAATAGGCAAGGGCTATCAGAAGTCACTAGTAAGATTGTAGTGGAACAGGGGTAAACAAATGGAAGATACAGAAAAAATAAACCTTCTGTTAGAAAAGGTTGGGGCAGAAGTGGATAATACAATGCAAGTTGTGATCAGAGAACCGCAGATCTCACCATCTAGAAACGTAGCTCAATCAAAAATAAGTATAGCTTCAATATGTACAACAGAGTCCCATATGGTTAATGCATACCTACAAAAAATCCTATCAATGGAGAGAATGTTGGAACATATTGGGTTAATGGAACACAAGGAATTGTTTATCCGATGAAGATAGGGCTCCCTCAGAATGCCAACTCGTCATCAAATCCCACTACAGCACCATCAGAGGTGGTATTGCAACTAATATATGTCAATGCAAAACAGTATTGGGGGATAGTAAGACGTTGGCAAGCTCGAGCAAAGACAACTATAAATATACATAAAAAAAGAATAAAAACAAGGGAGACACCACGTAAGCCAAAACATGTTGATCATAAAGAACAACCATTGGCTCTACGCATTTTGGAACGAAAATGTCACATGGGCAAATGAACAAGTGTAAAATGCGATAAGAATAGCAAGATAGGAAACAAGAGAACACACAACATTGAAAACAACGGTCACCGAGAAGAGATACAAGATGACGAGGAAATGTACAGCCCTACAACGACTCCACTTATTTGGTCACCGAAGCTCTTATGTACAAGAGCTAATGAGTCTAAAAGAGAGACTAGAAAATATGGAACTAAAGGAAAAAATAAAAGATATTAAATTTGAAGAGATGGTACGTGCCAAGCAAAGGCTAGAAGAGGACAACAACATGCTTAAAGGGCAAGTAGCAAAGCTTCAAAATCTTACGAATATTGGGCAGCATGAATGGCAAGCTCTGAAACAAACCATGCACACTCCAAGAAACGACAAGGTAGAGGAGATGAAGGTAAATACAACTCAAATAAAAGAAGTCCAAGAAGCACTTCACAACATGAAAGTGAGAGAAAATGAGCTAAGAAATAAATTAAAAGCGGCTAAAACATGGGCACATATAGTAAAGGAACCAAGAGGTGAGCAAAAGGAGTTGATAGAAAGGCAAGTCAAAAATCAAATGATAGAAGAACGAGAGCATCATGATAAATTATCAAATGGCTAAAAGACTATGGAGAACATGAAAATACAAGCAGCTTAACAAGGGACTTCCTTGCAGACCAATTACAATGGAAGGGCCAGGTCAAACAAGCAAGTAGAACTGGTAAGTTGAGAGGAGGAAGGGAGAGGCATATCCGGGTCACATTGATGAACTTTGAGGACAAAACAAGAATGCTAAGGAGCATGGGCATGTTGAAGAACCCACACTACTACACAGATAAAGACTTAACTTTTATGCAACTAGAAGAAAGAAACAATGGGAAAAGGTGAAGGCAGCAAGGAATGAAAGAAAATGGGCATATCTAAATAACGGAAAAGCCCATATCACACCCTGAAAAACTCGAAGCAAATAGGGAATATGGCCCCCCTGGGAACATCTCTCAATGGTATGTTGGAATTGTAGATGCTACCCTTGGAGAAGAGGCCCTGGGTTAGGGCCCGTAGCAAAGGACATGGATATAATCATTTTGACTGAAACACATGAGCACAATGGGTGTAATACCCCAGATTTTGAAGGGTACACAAAGGCAATAGTTTGGATTAAAGCAACAGAAAATGGCAAAGGGTATGGATGCATAATGGTGTTAGTAAAGGAATCATGGGGTAAAAGTATCAAAATAGAAAAACATAATGAAAAAAAACAATACATATGGATCAAAATCACAGAAAATGACACAAACATTAGCATAACTGCATGTTTTTTTGCGCCCAAGAATTCCAAATTCTATGAGAGGAGATCTAGACTGTGAAGATTCATATTTGTCCCTAAAAAGGGACATCTCAGCGTATAGTAAGACTGGAAGGATTTTGTTAATATGAGATTTCAATGTAAGAATAACAAAAAAACAAGCAAACATTCTGGAAAGTAATAAGGAACTAGACATGAATCCTCCTTAGATCGCAGAAGAAGAAAATCAATAATGGAACAGGGCTTCAGATGATAGGCATGGGGCTATCATGCACTTTGGAGAAGAATTGCTAGGTTTATGTAGTATACATAACTTAATCATTTGCAATGGCATGGGGAAATGGGAAAAATCAGGGAATTACACATGTAAGACACACAAAGGGCATAGTGTAATTGATTATGTTATATGCTCCCAAAATTCTTTACCTAGATTGAAGAATTGGAAGTAGAAGAAGCTTGCATAGAACTTAAATCAGATCACAACTCAATTTTGGTGAAACTTCAATTAAAAAAAGACAATCAGCAAGATGAGCACATCGAGGTCAACCAAAGTAAGTCGTTGCCTACAAAAAACATTCTTTTGGCAGAGGAAAATCGACAAACCTTTCGAGCAGTATTGGAAAGCAAGATGCAGGAAGGGGGTAATAAGGTAACACATAACACATGAAAAGTGAGAGGCTAATGATCACAATTCAAGATGCATTAAAAACATGCAAGAGAGCTAAAACTAAAAAGAAGGGGAGAAATAGTTTCCTGACTAACCCGTGGTATGAAGAATGCAAAGTAGCACGAAAAGCACTAAAAGAACCAAAGGGGAGAACAACAACAAACAAAAAGCACATGAGCAAATGGTAAGGGAAAAGAAAGTAGAGTATACTAGAACTAGGAGGAAAGAGTTGATTTACTTAGGAAAACATGAACCAAAAAGTTTTGGAGGGAACTTCACAAAGAAAAAAGACAAGTTGAAAACAACATAGCAGTAGGGTAGTGATTGGATTACTCAAAAAAAAACTATATGAGCGTGAAGGTGAACAAGATGCACCTTCCAAAATCAATGTCAATAAAGAGCTTTTCATGATAGAAGACATCATGCAAAGGATTAAAAAGCTAGCAACGGGCAAAGTCCGAGACATAGACAACTTATAGGCATAACATTTAAGATGGGGGGCAAATATCCTAGCACCTAAAATCAAAGAAATCTTCAATGAGGTCATCCAAAAGGGCTTTCCAATAGAGTGGACAACAAGCTTAACTATACCCCTATTTAAGAGTGGAGATGTGAACAACCCCTCAAATTACCGAACTATCATGGTCAATCCGCTCTTTGCAAAGCTATTTGGGAGTATGATAGATAGCAAAATTAGTAGTTGGGCAGAAAAAAAAGGCAAGCGGGCAAAGGGACAAGCAAGTTTTAGGCCCAAACATTCTACTATGTAACATTGTATCATGCTTAGACATCTAATTGAAAAGGTGTGGGATAAAAAAGAGGATGCATATTGTTGCTTTGTAGACTTAAAAAAAGCATTTGACACAGTTCCAAGGAGCAAATTATGGGCCAGAATGGAGGAACTAGAGGTTCCAACGCACTACAGGGCAACAGTTTATAGGTTGTATGAACAAGTCAAGGCTAAAATCAAAACTCAGGCAGGGTTGTCTGAATGTTTCGGGAGTGACATCGGTGTCAAACAAGGTTTCCCTCTATCCCCAACTTTATTTGGGCTTTACATTGATAAGTTAGAGGATTGGGTAAACAAATTTGGAGGAGAGGGGGTCTACCTGACTAACTATGTGGTAAAACTTCTTCTCTATGCTAATGACTTAAACCTAATGGCAACGACAATCCAAGATTTAAGAGATCATCTCTGAGCTCTAGAGCTCTTTTGTAAAGTAGGGATGCAAGGAAACACCGATAAAACCAAAATTATGATTTTTTCAACGAAAAGGAAAGCACAACACCTCGATTTTCAGTTTGTAGGAGGGTCTCTTGAAGTGGTGTCAAAATACAAATATCTTAGCCTCGACTTTCACAACAAACTTAGATGGGACACTTGCAGGATGAAAAGAATACAAGGCAGATGGAGAGCTTTCTATGCACTTCAGAATAGATGTAGAAATGCAGAGTTATGGGACTGTAAGACCACCAGGGTCTTATTTGGGTTACTTGTCACACCAGTGGTATTATATGGTTGTGAGGTGTGGGCTAGTGGAACAATGAGCTTGAAATGGAAGCAAATAGAAAAGATTAAAAAACGGTTAATCACAAATGATTTCAAAATCAAGGACTCAGTCCCATATGAAATCATTCTTGTCGAAACAGGAACTTTCCCTCTAGAGGCAACTGCGATGACTAGGTTATTATGTTACTTGAAAAAAATGGAAAGCATGAACTCTAATAGATGGCCTAAGGCAACAAGAGAAGAAGAGTTGCATAGGAGGAAGAACACTTGGATGAGACAGAACCAAAGGTGGATGAATAGATGGGATATCAACCTAACTAAATGCCCAAATTGTAATAAAGACATAAAAAAATATGTGAATAAAAAATTCAGAACGATAATGTGGATGGAAGGGACAAGCAAGAAAAGACAACATTATATCTCAATGTTCAATTTGAACTACAAACATAATGAAAAAACATATATAGAGCTGAAATCAGTTGGAGGGAAAGGATCCTTATTGCTCAATTAAGCACTGGCTCTCATAGACTTAGATGCGAGACAGGGAGATGGACAACCCCTACGGAGTAGTGGGACGAGAGGGTTTGTGTTTGTTGCATTACAGGGGCGGTTGAAACAAAGGAGCACTTCATCCTTGAGTGTCCTCAGTACGCGGACATACAAGCCAAAAATGTGGAAAATTTAAGAGTTGGTTGCATGGTAAATGTATTTGAGGAAAAAAGATTAAACAGATTGGGGGAGATGCTAACTCAGCTCAACAAGAGGCAGAGTAGCATTCTAAAAGATATCTCGGATCCTAGGAATCTTTGACCGGTTGGAGCATTCAGTGTAATTGGTGGTCCCATATACTGTTCGGTCTCGTGGACGTAATTAAAACTATTTCATTTCATTCATTCATTAAAAACACAACTCCGTTGCCTCTTCTACCAAGCGAATAGAGATATCTCCAAATGTAAGAGACGTGGATCCCTCAACACTAAGGTCAGGGAAAGAAATCAACTACCCCTTGAGATATAAAAATCCCTTTGATGCCCCTTTGATTGGAGCCTCTAATCCACCCTTCTCCTCGCTAAGTGTGTCATCGTTCTCAGTCATTGTTACCATTGTTGGGCTATGGGCCATATTCAACACAAAAATAAAGTTTAATTCGTGAGTGACCTTAGTCACTACAATAGCGAAAAGGATTGGTCATGTTTGGGCATCCCTATAAAGAGATGTTGACACGAATAGCTGCGCTATCTTTTCCTTGTTTGGAGACTTTTATCTACTTGCCGTTGTTGGTTTTATGTAACTTTGTTTGCCTAGCCTTCCTCTTGTCGCCAATTTAAGACCAACATACATTTTATTTTCAAACTATTTATAATTGTAATCTATAAGGCTTATCCACGAGGCTTGATTGAGATGGTTTTTCTTGGAATGTTGTAACCCTATATTTTTTTAAGTATCATATAAACAATCTTAGAAGCCAATTCTATTTTATAGAGAATAGATTATCAATAAGGTGCCTCCCCACGATGGGAGTACGAGGTGGTCCCATATGCTATAAGTTTCCTTGCAAACCATAACCAAGGTGCTACTTGACATTGTGGACCTTAAAAACTATATTATATTATTATTATTAATACACAAAGCATGTGCTATTAAAGTAACACGCTGCAAATAGTGTTCATATTGCAATGAAACGATGTTATATATGTATTTATTATTTCAAACAGCGGTGTGCATTATGGACAATTAAATTTGAATAATATAAATGTCATTATTTAAAGAAAAAAGAAAATTATTATGTAAGAAGATTATATAATCTAAAATAATGGCACCTATTATTAAATTATTATCGATTTTCAATAAATATTTAAATAAAACATTAATTGGAAAACAATTTCTTAATAATAAACTTCACTTTTTATATATTTTTTTGGATAAGTACTTTATGGTTGAGGGTCCCTCGCTTATGTATTATTAAAAAGAAAAAAGAAACAAAAAAATCTCGTAAGAAATGAAAGAAACCTAATACTTGAAATGGTTTCCTTTGAGAAAACTGTTAACATCCTACTTCCCATGAGAGAAAGAAGAAAGAAATCATCCATCATCTACTAAATGCCTCTATCAATGAAATTCCTTACATCAAGCGACAATGTGTTTGCTTCCATTCTTTGCCCTCTATGCTTTGGAGTTAACACAATTTGCTTTAGTTAAACACAGATTCTGTTTGGAAGACGGTGCAATTTTTTGTGGAAGCCAAAACCTCATCATCCGTCGGTTGAGACGATGCCTCTCTCAAACCCTGGGAAGAGTCAAAGGGCAAAGGTTCCCTATCCTTGCCTTCCTCTAGGTCCTCCAAACCTATCAGGATAGTCGTTTCCCAGGGATCGAAAATCTGCACATCCACTCCTTTAGTGGAGGAAACAGGTGAGCCATTATCTGCCCATCTATCGATGTCCAAAGCCTCCTTATAGGCACTTGGCTTCGTTATGAGATCTTGGGCAGCTAAAGAAGAAATGTGCTTAGATTCTGGAACTATGGCTTTTGACAAAGGGAAGTCCTGGTGCTTTGGGAGAGGAGCAAGTTGCAATCTTACGATCGATTCTCTTACATTGAAAGCATAAGAAGGGCAGGAAGAAATCCAACCATAATTAAACTCAGGTCGAAAAGTGTCCAAAACGATGCAAGCTCTAGCAAAGTTTGATTGAGATCCATTCGCTTCCAGATTGATCTTGAAAAAATTGCTCCTGTAATTTGATTAAAACAGGGTTTCTCGGACCCAAAGGAAGATGATAAAATTGAATCCAAATGGGGACACTGTTGAAAGTCATTGTTGAGGGGTGAAAAATGACTTCCAAGGGCCATCAGACCATACAAAATATCGATCTTCTCTAGAGTGGAACTTGATTAGAAAAAAATCCGTTTTGGAACGCAGTTAAGAGAGGGTTCCCAATGCCCTTCCAATGCTTTCCGTCCATCTAGAGATTTCTGCCACTGCTAGCCACTTACCCAAAAATCTTCCCACAAGGGAACGACTCTCCATTTCCTTGGCAAACGAGTCCATGCAACTCACAGAGAGACACAACTTCACCGCATCTTTATTGGCATTCCTTTTGCAAAAACATTATAAGATTGTTGGGCTACATACAACCTTAAGTCTTCAAACTCTTATAAGAAAAACAAAAGATTGTATTAGAGGCCGAGACTTTATTTTTGGACTTGCATTTTATTTCCGTTTTTATTACACAAGTTACATTTCACTTCCATTTTTTAGAGTTGTGCTTTCCATGTATAGCTTTGTCATATCAACTACCATATGTTGATCTTTAATTTTGAGCTAAATTTTTTAATTTAGGCTTAACAAAATGAAGTTTGTTATGATAGAATTAGAGATGGAGCAATTACATATTTTTTACTTTAAGTGTTTTAGTTATACTTATTTGATAAACGATTCACATAATTATATTGTATATGTTGAATGTGATGAGTTCAAATGGTAAAAGAATTGGACTTCCAAAAAGTAGCTCTAATCCATGATAAGGTGTTGAAATTAGGTAAATTCAACTCACTAGGTGTGGTGTATCCCAATGAATGAGGTTGATTACAAGTCTCGATTGATTTGATGGAAGAGATACCCCTTGGTCATAGAATTAATTTAAATTGATCATTTAATGGTTGATAACAATGATCTATAACATGATATGTTGGACCTTTTTAAAATTACCTTAATAATTTTGTTCTGTGTTGATTTTTCCATGTTTAGAATATACCAACATATCTTAGATAGTCATTGGGGGTGACATTGAAATGTTGTAATTAACAATAAAAATAAATTGGCATAAAATCATTTTGTGTGACATATAATACATTAGCATTAGGTTCCAATAAGTTTTTTAAGAATTACTAATAACACCTAAACATGATTACATGAATTACAATTTTTTATTTGGTAAATAAAATATTTTTAAAAAAGAATCTAGAATCATTAGGATAGAAATAGGTGAAGTTCTCATGTGTGCTAGAGCCCATACTTTTGAGAAGAATCAAACTCAAATATATTTTTGGATTCATCAATGCTTTTAATGGGAACTATGAACTGGTTTGGGACACATAAGCGGCCTTAGATCGTCTCTCAATTATTAGTTATACAACCAAAAAACCTCAAATATGGATTATACGTCTATAATTGACCTCAAATGTCCAATGAGATTTGAACCTAGGTGGGGATGGACACAACCAGCCCACTTAACAAACTCACCAACATCTCTTTGATTGTTAAAGTCAAAATTTACGTTTATATATAAATATTTTTTAATTACTCTTACATTATAACTCTTAGATTAAAAAGTAGTACGCATACCTAAACATGATAAATGAATTATATATTCTTATTTGTTAAATAAAATTTTTAGTAGATTCTAGAAATATTAGGGAAAAAAAATAAGTGAAGTTCCCATATATGCTTGAGCACATACTACTAAAAAAGAATTGAACTCAAATATTTATCTTTCTATACCAATAATTTTTAATTATCTTACATTATAACCCTTTGAATAAAGTTAAATTATACATTTTTTTAATATAACTATAATTTGTGGTTTATAATTTTTGTAATTTTTCATTCCTTGTCATTTACATCTTTTTATCTTTAAATTTTTTATGGTACTATCTCTCTTGTGAGAGGGTAACTACCTTTACATGATATTCCTTTGTCTAAGGAACTTTCAAAGAGGGTTTAGCTATGATTATTGGTGCCATCAATAATTAATTTGATTATTATTTTTTGTGGGATTTTATTTGCGTGTTTAAATTATCTTAAAATGAACTCTATAGGTGGCCATTATCTCAGTAATAGATTTATGTGGTGTCTAGTTAAGACTAAAAAAACACAAACTAAAAAAAATAAATTCATTAAATAATCCATTCATAATTACATCAATGTTTCAACAAGATACATCATATGCAAAGCTAATTGTTTGAGTTAGTGTTACAAGAATAATATTAAAACTTTTTTTGTTTACATCCATGATCCTCATGTTAGTTACAATTACATCTATACAATAGTAAAATAGTTCCGAATAGTAATAACAAGTATAAATGTCACAAGACAAGTCTTCTACTGTTGCCTTATGCTTCCAATGAGATTTGTCTCGATGAGAGGAGGAAGGAATGAGGCAAGATGAGTCAAACCAATTAAGACATATTGCACAACCTAGAGGATCCTTTCATTCATAGGGATTCAAGTGATAGAATACATATTCCATAATGCTTAACCATTGAAGCCTACATTCACACAAGCATCTACCATACGTTGCATACTATCTCAACTATAATCATTAAGGTGTAAATGTTCAAGTTAATTAGTGAAATTGTATCCACATACATTATGTTTAAATACCATTTCTTTATTACAAATAAAGTTAAGTGTTATACCTATATGGCAATTATTTATTCCACATCAATTGAATTAATTTATAGAAATGATAAATATTGTGTAATATTTAGCATAAATCAAGTGTTAACTCATGTTATCACTTAATTCTCTAGTACTTAGCATTCGACCTACCGATTCTATGCCATTCTTCCATATAACTATCTTTCAAAGTGCATCAAGACATAATGTATATTTTAGGATATCCATCCTAAGGGCTCAACACATTTAACATTAATATAATAATTGATATACATGCCCATATAAATAACTACCAAATGTAGAATTGTCTATTATTCTTACTACAATATTAATTAATTGAGCTACACCAGTATCATGACATAATTTCAAGGCTCAAACTACATTTATCCAATAATATTAATATGTTTACCTTTAACATAATGGCCAATATACTTGCCCATACAGGTAACCATCATATTTAGTAATGTTATATACTTTTAAGGTCTGCTCTCTAGCTTTCAACCAATAAGGTATAAATGTTAGTCAATAACCTATTACATTCATTATCCTTTAGTAACACTACTAATTAGTACCAAAGTAGCTAATTATGTTGACTACTCAGACATCTATCTAACTAACCTTAGCATCAATCTATTGTATATGCCCATATACAACTGAACAATTTTTTAACAATCACACAACATAATTCCCATTTTTTTCAATCTTTAGAGTGTTACTTCCAAAAGATTTTAAATATGCATATCATTATTCTTCATTCATAGGCTTTACATGAGTTGGTATTCAACATAAGGAAAGAGTATATCTTTACAATTATGAGCTCCACACTCAACCTATGCCCTCACCAACACTTAGTCCATTGTGATGTGAAAGTAGATAGACCATCTGGTCATGCCAAGCAATTTATGTTACCCTGAGCCTAGGTCTCTCTATGAACTTTAACACGACTTCCACATCCATCAAGTTTCCATTGTTTTCCATAGTTCATGTTTCTAAGGCAAAATAGTTTCTGACTACCCCTTCACACATTTTGTTTTCTATGGTTTACAAGTAATTTTACATACATTAGTTTTTAAGAATAGTTAAATTATTAAGTTTAACAATATTAATGAATTAATTATTATTATAATTACTATCTATGATGTGACTATTTATAAATGTGTTTAATTTATAATGTCCTTCTACAACCATTCCAACTGATTTTTCATTTTAAGGTTTGATTTATGTAGTTGTTACACACAACACCCATTTTTGCAATATGGGTTCATAACCATGAATGCATGCCTGTCAAATTCAATTTTATTAAAGTAACAATTTCCCTATTTCAAGTGAAACCACGCCACTCAACTACCTATTATTTTTTGTGAATATTATCCTTGTGTTTGGTATTGATTTTAGTCTATGTTTTCCATACGTCTAGTTTCCATTTTCATGCAGTTCATATGTTTTAGAAATAGATCATTTATAAGTGGAAATATATCATACAAATAAATTAATTAATTAACAAAAAAAAAACATCAAAAAACATCATGATTGAAAATAAAAATCAATTTTAACTTCTCATGAAGGGCATCCAAATGGGAAATTAAATCCCAATACGTATGTGAATTTTATACACAATTGAAACATCTAGTTATGCCTATTAATTTAGTAACAAACTACAAAAAATTAATGTACATTTAAAACATTCAAATCAACCAAAAAAAAATGTATAATTTAAAGCACACCATAGGTATCCGAATATGCCCATTACACCCTTCATTTATTTATTTTTGACAATCTTCACATTTTCTTATGCAATCATAAACATAAATTTCTTCTACTTTTTTTTAGATATTTTCCCATCAAAAGGGTAGCCAAGTATAAAAATTATTTATAAATATTTATGGGGAAAATTTATAGAAATTATACATCTAAAATTACTCATGAAACCCTTATTTTTACTATTTAATTTTTCTAGACAAGGGTTGCAATCACAACATCTATGGTTGCACACTAAACTTCCGACAAATACGAGATTTACTGCCAATAAAGGGAGCCCAAAATTATTTGGAAAACACCCATAAAATTTGAAATTAATTTATAGAAAAAGGTTGTCTAAATCTTCTTATAAAACCTAAAATAATATGAATTTATTTTACATGTAAACTCATTAAAATTACCAATTTTTTCTCGTAATTTAACCCATATAACTACAATTATTTTTCCAGTTGAAACATCAATTATTGCATATTTTAAAAAATTTCAAAACAAAAATAAAAATACTTATGCATGGCATCCAAATCTAGAAGCAAAACCTTAAAAAAAATACACAATTTTTTTATTATAAATCTAAGAAAAATTAATATGACAATAACTACAATTTTTTTACATTTTTTTTTGGGTATACATTCCTACTAATTTTTAGAAATTATTTTTCTATAAAAAAAAGCAAACTGTTTTTCCCTACATTCCCATAAAAGCCCACAAATTTTATTAATTATTTTTTATAATATAAACAACAAACAAAAACTCTAGATTCCTCTTTCATTTCAAACTTATTTTCCAGATTTTTCATTATTGTAGAAGAGCAAAAGGTCAGCATCAAAATTTCTAAATAAAAAATCATATTTTTTGTGCACATAAGTGAGGCAAACTATTTTTGCAATATACAACATAATTTCGAAAAATAAAAATAATTATTTATTCTTACAAAATAAAAACAAAGATGCAAGAGAAATATTATTTTTTCTATAAAATACCCTTTAAATGAAAATCAAACATTACCTCCCCATCCTTTCTCCTTTCCAAATTTTAATAGAATTTATTTTCTATGAAAATAGAATATAAAATTCCTTCCCTTTTCCTTTTTCTTATTCTTCTTTCTTTCTTTCTCCTCATGCCAAGTGTCTTTCCCATGAAGACACTTCTCCATTCCTTTCTGTCTCCACCTTTTTCTTCTTTTCTAATTTTATTTTATTTTAATTTTAATTCAATTTTTTATTTTCATTTTCCTCTAATTTCCATTTAAAAAATACTCTTCCATTTCTTTCTAATTTAAAATTTATCTTATAAATCTACTTAATTACAAATATTATTATTCGGGTATACAATTACAACTAATCTCAAAATTACGACAAATATAAATATATATTTATTCATTCATATGCATGTATAAAATATTATTATTTTAATGACATACATATTATACCTAAACATATCATTATTATTGTCTCCATTCCATTTATTAATTATCATTACATGTTTGATAAACAATTTATCTATTATAACCATTCATTAAGATCAATATCTATAAGATTCATAAATTTAATTAATTAGATTGACATAATGCAACTAACCATAAACACTCAATACAATCTAACTAATATTCATATCTAAGTACGATGCTAAATGCATATATTTCACATACACATGTATGATATGTTAGAAAATAAATGTATGATTTGTATGATAGATCAATTAGTTATAACAATTTGTTGTCACTCTCATTATATGTTCCATGGAGAATTGATCTCACAAAACCAACATACAATGATTAGTAGTATGCACACCAATAATATATATCAACAATAATAAAATCCAACATTACATAATATTGAATGTGCTATCATATTTAATTTCATATCATCTATGAAAATGATAAATGCATATAAATAACATTACTTATATTATATTAGTTTTTTAATTATGAAAATCAAAACATTTACAACATATCATAACATTTTTACTTTAAACATAAAACTTATCAAGTCCAAATTACAATGAAACTTGATATAATTCATTATTGATTAAATTCTCAAACTAAAATTGTGACATTTTCTTCATGTATTTTGGTAATAATTATTTTAATTTTGTTGAAAATTTACAAATATTTAATATAAACTCATATTAACATTGTTGTTAATCATCTTTATTTTTTCAATATTCCAAATTGACTTCATCAACAAGCACCTTCCATCATTTTATTTAGTTGGTAAGTATAAAGTATAATGAATTATCATTTGGGGGAGATAAAACTATCTTTGGGTGTATATGTTAAGTTTAAATTAAAAAAAACTACATATTATTATCTTTCTCACTATTGTGTTGTTTATTAATATTTTTATATTATTTATTTTATAATTAAATATAATTATAAAATGTCAAATGATAAAAACAGAAATATTGGGAAATAGGTTGATTTATCTATAGGTCCTATGACTGATAAGATTTAATAGACTTAAAACTCATTATCATTAGAATCTTTCACCATCATTATTATCTTTCCTACAAAAATAACATTTGAATTAAGATAAGTTTATATTTTAATTTTTTTAAAATTAAATGTTTAATATTAACTAATTAATTTAAAATATTCTTTATTATTAAAAAAAAATGAAAAAATAAAGAATGACATTAATCTCATAAAACCTTAAAATTATTTGATTTCTTAAATATAATTATAAAATTTAAGTTAATTATATTTATGTATTAAAATACACATTTAAATGATACCAAAGTTTTTTAAAGCATAATAATGATTGTTTTAGTAGATTTCTACATAAAAAAATTTATTCTGAAAAATGGTATCCTATCAAATGCGAAGAAATTGTTTCATTTTTTAAAATAATATAAAGTTTACAAGGAGCAAAAAAATTGTTTTCAGGAACCATAACTTTCCTTCAAACCTAAGTTATAAAGAATTCCAAGATACACTAGAAAATAAATGTCACGGTGCAAAAGTGGGGAAAATAATCAATTTGAACCACAAAATGAGATGGGAAAAACACTTTTCTGGTAGAGATTTGAATTACAACCATTAATATACCAATCAAGAAACTAGACAGGTTTTGATCCATCTTCCTAAGAATTTTGGAATTTTCCAATTGCCATGTTGTTTGTTGTGAAGTGCATAGGCCCCTAAAGTTTTTAAGTTTGTTTTTTTTTTTTTTTTTCCGAGTTAGTGTTGCAAGTCTAAACTCTATTATGCTTTTAACTCCATTTCCATTTGTAAGAGAGCAAGATGATATTTAATTTAACGGGCCACTGGCTAAGATGTTTCCCTCTTCATCATTTTTATGTCCTCTTACTTAGATGAGATTCATCCTTAAAACATTTGTATCCCATTCTAACAATTGGTTTCAAACTCTAGACGCTTAACAATGGTTCCAAGGTATTTATCAATAGTTAATTAGAATGTTTTAAAGGTGTTTGTCTATTCGGATATTATTGATGCATGTGTAAACATTTGATGGTTGCTCTTCCGTTTTTTTTAAATAGATTTTAGTTTAGTTATTGAAGTTTTTTATTAGTAATTTATCTTTTACTTTTTATTGTTTGTTATTCTCATCAATTTATATTCGATTTAAGTCTATAAAAAGTATTCTTTATTTTTATTTAAATTTTTTTAACCTTGTTTATTTCATTTTTTCGTTTAGTTTGAATATCTATTTTATTTCATGATTATGTTCTCTTTCAATTGTTGCTAGTTACTTTCATGTTTTTCATTTTTGACCTTCTCATTACTTTTATATTTTATGTTCTCATGCATTCAATCCATTTTATTTTCTTATTTATTATAATGCCCACACAAATTGAAATTTCATTACTTTCATTTTTTTCTTATCATCTCCGGTCATTTTAAACTTGTGTAGTGATCTCATTCATTATTGTTGAAGCATTATTAAATTGTCTTTAATTTGTTCGAATATCCTATCATAAAACAACAAAAGTATTGTCAATTACCTATTCTTTGTTACAACTAAAGTATAATTTTTGTTTATTGTGTTGTATCTTAAAGTAAATGTTGTTCATTTCACTCGTAGAAAAATATTACTTAGTATTTTCATGCAAGTGTGTTAGAATAGTGGAATTAGTTTAAGTTAACTAAAGTGTGAAGTAAATTAGATTTCTTTCTTGAAAATTACTTTTTATTGGACTAGAGCCATGAGGCATTAAACTGCTATATCCATCTGAAAGTGCCAATAAAATCATTGTCTTTAATTTGTTGAATCAATATCAAATTATCTTTAATTTGTTAGAATCTTTTATTATAAAACAACAAAAGCATTGCCAATTACATGTCCTGTGTTGCAAATAATGTATAATTTTTGTTTATTGCGATGTGTCTTAGAGTAAATGTTGTTCATTTCACTCAGAAAAATCTTACTTAGTATTTTCATGCAAGTGTGTTAAAATAGTGAAAATAGTTTAAGTGGATTGGAATGTAAAGTAAATTAGATTTCTTTCTTGAAAATTAATTTTCATTATAATAAATCCATGAGGCATCAAGCTACTATATCTATTTGGGAGTGCCAACTCTATATATACTACGCTCACTCCTCAAATATGTATGTTGTCATCCAGAGACCCTATCCTCATTACTACTCTTTTATCCAATCTTGATTGACTAGTTCTTTGAGTAGGGTTTTGGTTTTGGATTTGCTCTTGCCATGTTGTCATTTAATGAATATTTAAAGATAAGGTTAACCCCATATATCTGAAAGGGTTCCATGTGTTATTATACCCAATCCTGGAACTTCCATCCAAAATAGTGTTGACCAAGAGTTATGCCAATTAGTTTCTAGGTCCACTCTTTATCCGTGCTTGTTTGTCCTTAAATCCAAACCCTTAATATTTAGCTTGAGGCTACTGAGAATTTATGGCTTTAGAGAACCTAAGAGCAAAAATGAAACAATAAAATCATTTAAGATAGTATTCCCCCTCTCTTCAATTATCTCAGCCCAACCTTGGGAGGTTGAGTGCATAAGGAAAACATGTTATTATCCTTGTGTAATTTTTTTCATGAATTATATGTGAAAGTTCATCCTTCCATTGATCCTTTTTCTTTTCTTATATTTATTTTTCTCTCTCTCCATTATTTCTTGAGTGTTCATACTCCCACCAAACATGTAATGTTTAGATAGACCTCTAGGCTTAGTCAAATTCTCCAAAAATGTCCAAGCCCAAGACTAACTCTCTTTAAAAGAGTTGACCACTTAACACCTCATTTAGAGTAATATCATCATGCTACACATAACATTTGATCCATTACCCCCTCACTTTAATATTCCTTTGAGGAGTAGTGAGTGTCATCCTATAGGAATTTTAGTCCTCTACATGTGCCCCACACACACACCCATAGCCAACATAGTTCCAATAATATGGCTATGACTGATGAGGTGTTGTATCCTCTAATCTTAAACTCCTCTCACATTGAGCTCCAAGTTACTAAGCATTAGGGTGATTATAGGTTATACCTTTATAATTAACATATCAAACAAATAGAGGATGAGCTAGCCAACATAAAATTGAAGCAAAACCTCAATCATTCAACTTTTAATTTATTGCCTCTTGTGCAACCACAAGAGTAAACATTTATCGAGGGGTATCATTGTCCTCCCCATAATCCTCTCACATAACCCATTCCAAACACAAGGTAATATACTAAACAAAGGAATCCTACCCCATCCCAAAATAATAATTCCACGAGCACTCTCATCACCACTTTGGTAGGGAAATATTCGCAACCTTGAGTCTAGTCACACTATGCCTCTTCCTAACCCCATAGGTCAATGATCAAATCCACACAATACCCATTCTTATAATAAGTACTACACTGGATCCAATCAACCTTTCATGGCACCCATCCTAAAAATTCCACCAAAGCAAGCCAACCTTTCCCATAATTAATCTTTTCCACCATTTAATCAAAAACATTTATCTAGTCATAGTACCCCATAGGTCAAGGATTTAACCACCACACTACCCATTCCTATAATCAATACTACACTACATCCAATCAATCTTTCATGACGCCTACAAAAAAATTTCCACTAGAGCAAGACAACATTTCCCATAATCAATCATTTCTACCCTATAATCACAAAAATTTCCCATAATCAATCATTTCTACCCTATAATCACAAACATTTCTCCAATCATAGTACCCTTGGCTATATTCCCACCAACACAACACCTACTAGTCAAGATCCACCCTATTGTCAAATGTATTCCAAATCCTTACATCACAATAATTACATCCCAAATTATTCATATTATTAAACCCCACCTTCTTAGGGGTTACCTTTCACATTTGGAATCCTTTCTCCACTAGTTTACACATCTCAACCCCAAATGGGTTTCTCAAACACTTGTTCATCAAACAACCTTGTGGTAGGTAATTAACTTGAATATCTCAAGGATATATTCCAACATAAAATTTAAAATTCCATACTTTAACCAAAAAAAAAATGCCTAAACATGTGTAAAACAATAAAATAAGCATAATTATTTCCATTTCCATTCCATATAAATGAATGATAATTAGTATTAGAAATTTATCTTTTTTAGTGTGGTTAATATTCATGATAGATTGATGCTTTGATCCCAAATCTACATCTCCATGTTCACGGATACACCTTAAAAATGGTAAAAAATGGGGTTTAGATTTAGGGGCCCACCTCATTGAAATCCCCTTAGGGGAGCAAGTATTGAAAACAACATACACTAATATAATCTAGAAGGGAGTCAAGTGCAATTCCCCAACCCTTACAAATTCCTATGAATAAATAATAGATTCTCTCTAGATATTTTTTTAGCGTATTCTTCCTCTTTATCAAATAATATACTATAATTATTTATTTATAAGAAATATTTTAAATTAAATGAGACATTATGTACACCCAAGATGCCTTCCACAAGGTAAGCACCTAAAAGGAGGGGAAAGGGGAATGCAAGTGCACTTGACTTGGAGGGGGGAGTAAAGCATAAAATAAGGTGAGGATAATATGCGACTTAGACATGCAATATTTGTACAAGGCTTTTTATTTCAATAATTTTAGTTTCATTTTGTGCATATGGTTCTTTAGGTTGATTTAGTTACTTATTGGTAAGTTTTATTTGTTTTTCTCTCTCAATATTCTCTGTGAGGTCGTGTCTTATCATTTTTATTTTGTTTTCTCTCTTTTTTATGTTTTTTGGCTTTAGGGATCCTCTCCTTTCTCTTCTCTCTTTTCTTTATCCTTCCTTTGCTTGTCTGCTATTGATTTTATCCTTGGAGAAAAAATGGAGGTCTCACCCATTCTACCATGTGAGGGATCATAGATTTTCGATTCTACATTTTGTATTTTTATGGGCCATTCATCATCCCTCTCTTTTCTTTTGCTTGTCTAAGCCTATTTTTTGGCTTCTTTCTTGCTCCTTATGTTGGTTTACATGCCAATGGGTCCTTAATTTTAAATATAAATGGCTACATATACACGACTCCTAGAGGCATTTCAATATCAAGTTTAATCCAAGTCTTCAAGGGTTTTTGAAATCTTTTATTCTATTTGTAAAAGGAAAATTAGACTAAACACACTCTGAAGGATTTATTTTTTATCATAAGCATTTCATTTAAGTTTAATTGAATTTTATACCAAAAGAGGGATAGGAAAATATACATGTAGTTGCATATCCACCTAAGAAGAGGAGACTGAAGCTCTCACTTGTTTTTTCCTTTTATAATACATAAAAACTATGTGGGGTTTGATTTTACCATGCATGATACATAGGTGTAACTCCCTTCTAGTTTACTGACCCAACTACTTCCCTTCTCTCTTTTTCAATTGATTTGTGGAAAATTAGGTCAATGAGGAAATTAAAACGAAATAAAAGAATTTGCTTGACAATTATAAAAAAACACAAGCACAAGACCATACAAAACTAGAAGGTAAAATTACATAGAAAAATGAATAATCTAGAAAGGTGCACAATATGAAATTGATGGTCAAATAGGTCAACATCGATCATGGCATCAGAAGAAACAATGATTATAAAACCATCATTGTTATTATTTTTGTTGAGTCAGACAATTAGATTTCACACAATTTCCTACATACTTACACATCATAGATGCACTTTTAAAAATCACAAATTTGATTAATATGTCATTGATCCTTTATTTACTTAGTTTAGCTTGATAAGAATTATTTTTTAGCTAAAAGTTGATTATGTTCAATTAGTATGCAAACAATCAATTAAAATAAATGCACAAGGATGATAAGTAATGTGACATTCCAAAACATACCTTAATCTCTTGTGGATATCAATAGTAACTATAAATAATAATGAAGAAGTGAAATCAAGCTAAACCAAATAAAATAATTATTAAACTTAAGGAACCATCACACCTTGATCAAATTTGTGATTTATAAATGTGGATCTATATTGTGTAAGTGTGTAGGAACCTATGTGTCTAAGTCAACAAAAATAGGAACTGCTCTAGTTTCTAACAAAAAATTCTATCAAGGGAAGGATTGACATTGACATGATTTGACAATCGTCCATGGTCTCCTATACTGATTTTGTATTATGTACCTTTTTATATTATAGTTTTTGTGCAAGTTTGCTTCTAGGTGTTGTACATTCTTGTGCTTGCACTTTTCAAAATTGATGAGTAGAATTGTTTAATTTTGTTTTCATTCCATCCACCTAATTCACCACAATTTTTTTAAAAAAGAGATCAAAGAATAAGTATTTTGGCCAAGAAACAACAAGGGAGTTGCATCTACATATCCCACACATTAGAATTAGACCCCATATAGTTCTTGTGTAGTATAAATGGATAAATTTGCTTAACCCTATTTTGGTATAAGATGTAATAAAACTTTAATGTAGTCCTTATGAGCATAAATAAATCTTGTAGAGTGTGCCTAGACTATTTTTATATTTGAAAATAGAAGAAATGATTTTGGAAACCCTTGGAAACTTGGACTAAAATTAATATTAGAATGCCTTTATTAGTATTGTATATATAGCCTTCTCAATTTAAAATGAGGGACCTATTGGTGCACAAGTTGACACAAGGAGTGGGAAAGAAGATGAAAAATATCTCCAAACAAGCAAGTGAAAAGAGAGGAAGGGTGAAGGGCCCCAAAAAATAGACGGAATCAATGGTCTGCCTATCCTACCCAAGGTAGAATTGACAAGACCACTAATTTTGAATCAAGGAAAAAATCAATAGGAGATGAGTAGAGGAAGTAGGAAGAAGAGAGAGAAATATAAAGGGATACCCAAACCAAAAAACACATAAGAGAGAGAAAATGGAAGGGAAAGGATAAGATAGGGCCACACAAAAGAAGAGAGAATAGAAAAGGAAATGCACCACTAAGTAACTAAAGTAAACTGATGAACCTATGCACAAGATGCCAATAAAAGTATTGTAATAATAAGCCTTGTACCAAAATTGGGTGTCTACACAATTGCCCTACTTTGATTTGAATATGTGATTGAATGCACACATGCATCAAATTAAACACATAGTTGAATCATGTACCTTCACTTACCTAGGAAGGGAGAATAAAACCTCTTATGTGCATCCATTCACACTTTATCATTTCAATGATTTTGATATACTTATGAGCAATGGTCATATACACACAAGTAGTCAATGTAATATCCACTCAATGCAATTATTTTAAAATTTGTAATTAAATTTTAAAATTCAAAAGACCATAGGAATGAATACACTTTATTTTTATGTGAACTAAATGCTATCGTAACTTGAAAACAAAGCACACTATTCCATTGATTTTATTTATTTTTGACATGGGCTAGAGATGCCCACCACTTCTTTGGCATTTTTGACAACCCAATCCACTTATTGATAATGTACCTAAATAATTTTCCCCAAGTAGGGACAAATTTTTATTAGTATCCTTCACTCAAAATCATCTAAAAAATGCTCTAATATATGCCTCCCTTTTTAGGTGAGGGATTTCTAGATCCATTTCTGCAAATCCCACATCTCAAAAGTAATAGTAAAATGTATTATATATTACCACAATAATATAAACAAAGTTGTTACTGTCTTGGAAAAATTTGCTAAACATGTGTATGTAATAATAATTTATGCTCAATAATAAAATAAAATGACTCTATTTAGTCCCTAGTGAGGACGACTATTATGCCCCATTCTAAGTAGTGATATAAATTTGTGTTGTGTCACATCATTGTCAATATAACTCTACTGAAAATCAATGTTGGATCATGTCAAACCCAATATGTGTGCATCCTCTTATGAGGATGAAGTAGGCGAGGGGAAATCAATTTTACCCCAATGTAAGTTGAGAAATGACTGTAGCCCAATGGATAATACGTTATCCATGTCATTTCAAAAAAAGAGGATATATCAACCGCATGAATATCATGTAGGTATCGTGCCCATGTAAGTGATAAAAGTGTTGCAATAGGAGTAAACACTTAAAGTTGACCCAAGACCCTTATTCCCAATATCTTATCCCTAATTGATCATATTTGGAAAACTTGTACATATTGGCATGTTTCTTGGACCATTTTGGCCCCACTTAGGTCCCCATTTAGCCCTTAATCCTAAAAAACATAGTCTAACACTTAGAAAGTATATGTTAGTCTATTTGGACTATACATCACTTGTTATCATTCTTTGCTTTGAAAATTGATCTCATGTCATCTTGAAGTCAAACTTGGACTTTGCATGGGTGTTCTAGGTTAGACACACACCCTACACATGCTTGTATCTTTTATCCCTGTGGTGTTC